>VXBZ01001311.1:210360-280431 GCA_013399135.1 Heliornis fulica
CATGTTGGGGCGTGCGGTGTTACCTGTATTTCAAATAATGGCAGTTCTTAATTTCTTTCTTCCAAAGAAATACTGCCTTTCAACATCCAAACAAGCTGATATCTGCAGCAGTGATCCCCAGACATCTATATGTACAACCCATCTAATTGTGTAAGTGGAATGAAGCATGCTTTTCATGTCACCGAGATGCTACTTTGTAATTTAAATGGCAATTTAAATAGCCTATTACAGCTATCTCCGATTATGGTTAAACATGCCAAGAGGGCTATTACCTGTTGCTGAGGGTGAAGTAAATGCTCAGTATTCTCCTAAGTACTTCTGCTGAGAAAGGTCTGTTCTGGGAAATATGTTTCACCTGCAAGTTCCCTAACACTATCAGAAAAGAAAAATGGCTTTGGGAGTGAAAAAAAAAAACCCAGCCTTGGGGGAATATTTACTCTTGGTTATTTCTGTTGTAACCAATGGTTGTCATAACAGAAATAGATTGTCACACTAACAGAAAACTGCATGCAAAAAAGGACGGGCTGATTATCCCCAAGGGCAAGGAAATTATACTACAGGCTTTATTTTGAAGGCAAAACACAGAGTTGAGCTCTATTTGAGGGTCCCTGCAGTGTAGAAATACAAAGTTTTGTGACTCCTGCCAAAGCAGCTACCTACACTTGTCATTTGTTCTAGCTAGGCAAGAACAAATGACAAAATCAGCCAAGGATGTGAAAACTGGAGCTATTACACTATAGAGGTTTGGGGATGTACCAGAAACCTATTTCATCCTCGTGTGATATGCGACAGTCAGACACATCCAGGCGACATGTGTGCCTCTTCCACTGTGATAGGCAGAAGTCTATGTTTTGCAGGATAAAGAGAGATTTACAAGATGCTATCCCTTTTGACAATATTTAATGGAATGTCACTTTAAAAGATTGGGTTGGATTGCTTAAAGAAAAACAAGTAGAGAAGCCCTTTCAGAGAATTGTGTTTTTCCCAAATGAAATGTGGTGGGCAAGAGTTCTGTCTTCCCAGGACCTTGGTTTAGTAGCTGCAAGAAAACTCTCTGTGGGCAAAGGCTTAGAAAACAAATACTGTATATCCAACATCCAATCTGTCTGGGTCTCCACAGCAAGCCCCACATTGCATTATCTCAACATTAGCATGCTGTTGAAAAAAGATTTAAAAAATCTATTTTTATTTGTTTGTATAATCCTGAGGCAGTTTAATAGGGTGATCAGTTACTTTGCTTTTTGGTTTCAAATATTCTAAGGAATAAAGCTTTTTCTCTTGCAGTTGAACATAAACCTGCACAAAGCACTGGCCTGTTCACAACAGAAAGAACCAAAATTCAACTCAGGTGAGCTCCTCCCATCCGCACACTGGGTGACTTGTGTTGCTCGGCCATCGGGGAAGGCTGATGTGTAGGGCAGTGAGAACTGCCTGCCTGCTTGTCTTTAAAGCCAGCTGTGAGGTCAGTCAGTCGCCCTCTTGTTCTGCCAAAACACCACTGGGTTTTAACATATAGGAAATGTTAAATATCAAACACATTTGTCCTCCACGAGTAGAGATAATAAAACCTGCAGACATCGAGGCTCTCCTGCCGTCCATGCCCTCCTTTGCAAGAGTAGCCCAAGAGGGTCCCAGGGCAAGCTGGCTGTGGAGGGGGCAGACAGGGATGTTTCAGCAGGGGTTGCTTCAGCGGCAGATGCTTGTGTCCTCGCTCCGCAGCTGGGACAGACAGCACAGGAAAACAGCCTTTGTCATAGCTACAGCCAGCTCTGCTTCTGAGTGAGAATGCTATAGATGGATCTAGAGAATCCTTTTACAAGCAAACACCCTCACCCCTGGAAAAAAAACCCACTCCATAACAAAGCTTTTAAAATATCTGAATATGTCTTAGTCATGACAGGAACTCTTTCTGATCTGTTTTCATACCCAAAATGACAGGACCTGTAGTCTTAGACCAGGCAAAAGGCTGCATTGTCCTGTATCCCTTGTATGTTTACCATACTGAAAAGCTTGAAAGGCTTGGAAAGCTTGAAGCCAAAAAGCTTGAAAACTTGCAGGTCTTTCCTTCGGAAGGTTTTGACTAACAGTTTACAAAGAGCAGACAGCCTACTACACTCAAATAGCTGTTTCTTTTATCAATGGGAATGAAGCATTTTGGGGAAAAAATATTTAGATGTATAGACTCCATAAAGTTGTATTATCTTCTGTCAGTGATTTGTGCAGCCTGACTTCTCCTGACACCCCGAATGGGCCTCTCTTGAGCTATTCTTTTTTTTCCATATAGACCCATTAGACAAAGCAATATATTCAGACAGTAAACAGCCCTATTACAACATTGACAAATAATTCTAAGAAATAATTATGGAGCATTTATCTTTTAATTTCAAGTGTTGCAACATTAAAGTCTGACATCCTGCAACTCTGAAGAACTTCGTATCAGGTGACCAGCAAAGCATATATAACTCCAATCTAACCAAGGTAAGTATGTAGTAGCTGATGTTTAGGTTGGACCTTTTTATGTACATGAAAACCTGGTTTAGATCATTGTCAGAAGTCCTTATTTTTGGACTATCTTCTGACCTCATACAGTTAGGTCCTTGATATTTAAGGTCTACAGGAAGAGACAATAAAAAAAAAAAACCCTGAATTTCCCTTCCTCCTTGTCTTAAAATACTTCCAAATATATTTTCTGATACCAAGCATGTACTTCTGTGCTGTAAAGAAGACACGTGGCCTGTTTGGAAGGGCTACCTCCTCCCTCTTCACTCATTGAAAGAATGGCCAGTTTTACCCATCAGTGTCAGGCTCGTTTATCCCACCACACCACCACGCAACTCTCCCACGTCTGCACGTTTTACTTATATGCAAGTAGAGTCACACACACACATGTATATGCAGGTATCTATGAGTGTTTATACACCTTTAAATAGATGTGTAAAAGCTGCTTAGATGACAAAACACTCACCTTGTTTAGCTTTGGTTGGTCATACAAAATTTAAAGCGTCTGTGGGACAAAGTCTTTTAAGTACAGTGATGGCAAAAGTCTTCTTTCTGATGTCTTTGCTCTGGCTCCCAACCTCATTTGTTGCCATGTTCAAGCTTTGTTCTAGTTTTGTAGCTTATGGCAGGAAGTGGGATGGGTGAGAAATCAAGAGAATGAGGGACTTGGCACTGTGTAGCAGACAGAAATGTCAGAGTTGTGTTGGCAGCCTGTGACACCAGCAAAATTAAACCCTAAGCTGGACAATAGATTATATACACATCCATGGAAAAGCCCCAAGCACATGAACACCCAGAATGTCATCACCGATGTCCTCATTTGCTCTCCAAAAACTCAAACATACTAATAAGCATAAAATAATATAAGCCATGGAGGTCTCTAAAAGATTTTGACAGGACAAAAAGGAATGGGTTCCAGTTATACCAGGGGAAGTTCAGATTAGATATAAGGAAAAATTTATCCCCCAAAAGAGTAGTGAAGCATTGGAAGAGACGGTCCAGGGAGGTGGTGAAATCATGGTCCCTGGAGCTGTTAAGAAAACAGGTCTTTTCCAACCATGATGATTCTGTGATTCTATGACTAAGTTTATTGATATTGCTGCACCTAGGGATAGAAATGAACCTTAGTAAGACAAAAAAATTGTTGTCAAGGAAAGGCACACAACCTTTATACCACATAATAAGCCTTGAGAACCTCCATGGAGGCACACAAACAACTCCCAGTTACAGATGACTGATGTAAAGAAATGTTATGTGCTTATCACAAATGGCTTCCACCCAGGTGGCAGCTGCCCATGCCAGGGGCAGGGAGAGGAGAAGAGCTACCTGCACCCAGCCCTGCTGAGCCAGCCTGAGCACTGGATCACAAGACTGTTCTGACATGGAGCTCTGAGTGTTTGCTACCCCCAACATGAGGGCAGAAAAAAAGGCCAAACCGAGGGCTGTTCTACAGCAGTGGGTTACAGTGATTGGCACCCGTGGTTTTACACCATCGCTGCCCAGAGGGATTTAGCTCTTACCGTTTGGAAAGTTCCTTAATTAAAAACTGTTTGGAATTTTTTTTAATCACAAATTGTTTGTTAGGATGATGAGAAAGCATGAAGAATGACTCCTGCATAGTGCAGCTTCTGATAACTGGGGTGAGCAAGAATGCCTGTATTTGTCAAAGAGCTTATTCAGCACAGTTTAGCAACGGGTAAACACTACACCTACTGTATTTGTGAAGAGTGCGTTTCAATGGGACCCCCGGTGTGTCAGCAGCCTGATTCACAGAATGTAATGAGTGCAAATCGGTATTTGCTAGTGTAAAAATGTTTTCCCATATACAGAAAAATAAAGAACTAATCTTTTAATTAATCTTTGAACTGTTACAATTTACAGTCTTGAGATGCCACTGGTCAAAGTTAATTATTCTGTCAAAGATCTTTTAAGAAGCTGAGCACTGTTTTGAGGGAAGGTCTTTGTCATTTGCAAATTTGAGAGAGTCTCTGCAAAGCCATGGGTGATGCTACTATAAACAGAAAATGAAAGGGAAGCGATGTTATCTATGTCACGATTGTTCTCTGCTATGGGTGAGGATCATCTTATTCTGACTCTCACAGAACTCCTACAAGTGGCCAGACCAAAAGCAGGCTTGAAATCTATGAAACATCAAAAATAAAGCTGCTAGCCAATGGAAAGTGGAGAAAAAGGACAGAATTTTGTAGCATCTTCCAAACTGTACATGTTCAGCAGAAGAAAGGAGAAAGGGAAGGTAACAGAATTAGCACCTTCTTCCCCTCAAAAAAAAAAAGAAAAATTAAAAAATTGCATATAGTCATCCCTGGCTTTTGGGGACTAGGGTACTAGACATGCATTCCTTGAACATGTCCAACCTCTGCTTCCCTCTTCTGTGCTTAAACGTTTAAGAGAATGAAATTTGACTGACTTTATCCAATTGCTACAAGTATTTACAGAATGCTTTCCAAAGCAGCCCTGCTACTTTGAGACTATCAATTTCATTTCTATGTGTGGGTGAGCGAGGGTGACTGCTAGGGTGTGCCCGTGCAAACGTCTTTCTCTTGTGAGAATAGCTGTCAGCTTGTGGTCAGACGCTGTTTTCTTCAAGGGCCAGCCTCTTCTCTCAGATGGGGACAGCAACAGCTCTCTTCAGTTTTATTGTCCTCTCTATGAAAAGATCGTTTTGGCTCAATCAATGTGAAAAATACTTTTCCTTGGAAAAACAATAGCAGCAATAATCTGTCTGTCCTGCAAACCCTTCATATGCAGAACTCCTTCCAGCTCACAGGAGCTCAGTGAAGAGTGGGTTTACAAGGTTTCTGATGGGAAATCATCAAGAATGGAAGTGATGTAATTTATTCAGATAACTTTTTGCAGAGAAAGTACTGGCAAAAGGTATGAAATATTACAGAAACCATTGCTTTGCAAGTCAGAGGTGTGAGTACAGTAAAAGGGCAAAGGGAAATGAATGCTCTGAATAATTGTTTTCCTGGGTTGCTAATAATGAATGAAGATTTAATTTCCCAGTTTTCTCACCCAATGACCCATCATTAGGATGGAGATATGGGGGGGGGTAGGTGTTCTGATCAAAAAGTGCTGTAAAGATGTTAATGTGAACGCCTGCTCATACAGAATGGCTGAGATGACTCTTGCAGGAAAAGGCAGAACTTAGAGTGAACTAGCTTTATTTTCCTGGTTAAAAAAGAGCTATCCTACCACCAAAACCGTAAGAGAGAAAACCACACACATAACAGATCTATGCCATTACATGTCTCAGTGAATACAAGTTACAGAGAATGTTTGAAACACAATCTTTGGACATCTTCACTGAGAAAATATTTTAACACCTTCAGATAACCTAAGTCCCTTGAGCTCTAAGAGATCAATGAGTTCTTGTAGGTGGAGGCTGATGATGATGCACAGCAGGAGCTGTTTCCCAGCTGTATCACTGATTAGCAGGAATCTCACCTTGCCAAGCCTTTAAAGCCTTGCAGAAAATGCACCAATTAAGTGTTCAAATTCTTCAGCCTTAAGCCATATGTCAGGGAAAAATAATTCACTGGCACAGGGCTTTGGGTCAAGCTTCTTAGCTCAGCAGTTGATGTGATAATGCTTTAGTATTGTACTGCTTGCCCACCCAGGAGGAAGGTGAGGGAGACCTGGCTATAGTTTCTCTCTAAAGCAGAGCTCTGAGGAATATGAATGTAAGTGTGACTCATTAATAATATCATTTTTAAGGAAAGGTGATGGAGGAGGAGGGTTTAAAGTATTCTTGGCTAAGAGGGTATTCATTGAAAAAGTGTTGCTTTGCTCTGCCTGTCTTTCAGGGCTCTTGTTGCCACTAGCCTCTACTCACACTAAGTAAGCAGTTGGTTTTGTGGGGAGGTTTTGGGGAATAGGCAAAAAAATCAGATTTACTTATGGAAGGAAAGAGTTGATTTCTTAGGGGTTGTCAGGGAGCATGTAAGGGTTCACTGAGAATAGCCACATGTTTAGCTGCAGTCTGAATTAAGACAGTCATTAGAAGTCCATTAAAAGCTCCTTAGGTGCTGGAACTGACTGCCTTTACTCCCAATGCACTGTCTGTAGAATGAGGTCACTAACCTTCAAGTAGGCAAAGAAAACCCCAGAAAATACAACTGAAAACTCACATTGACTAGGAGGGATGTCCTGCCATGTCTCAAAGCTGTAAGAAGGGCCCTGCTCTTCTGAACTGTAAAATGTGTTGCTTTTCCCAGCAGAGAAAGGGCAGGCACCTAGCCAGGCAGTGATCTTGCCTTCCATATGTGCCCAACCATACAGACACTCTTAGACCCATCTTGCAGTGAGATACCTCAGCTCTTGGGAGCAAAAGGGAGCTTAAAGTCTTTATTAAAAAGAGAAAGCCAGAAATATTTAATCAGGAGTACTCTAACAGGAAGATAGTTGCATCTGCATTGTGATTAATATTGGATGTTCAAATACCACGGGCTGCCTCTTCCCCATACACCCACTTGGCTCTTGCAGCTCAGCATCTTCTAAGTGGCATGGATCAGGGTAGGAAGGGGTCTGCAGTAGGACAGGGAACTGAAGGTTGCAGGTAACGAGTTTATGATCTATAACCTAGTTGACAAAGCAACCCCTCCGGGAGATCATATTTGTCCCAGGCACAAATTTCCTCTTAAGTATGTAGCAGCTCTAGCTCAAGCTGCATCAAGTGTGAAATCTGTATGTGTGGAGGGGGTAAAAAAGGAGTTGAATGTAAATTAGGCACATATACAGAATACCAAGATTAGATATTGTGAACAAACATGGGACGTTTGTTTTAATGTGAGCTTCTCCACCTGCCTGTAGTTGTCTTTCATATGACTGAAATGCTGGGCATGATTTTGCTTTTACAAGGTTTCTGCATAAATGTTTATGTGCTGTGAATTTAATCATGCACTTAAAGAGGGAAGAGGATGAAATGGAAAACTTACTAACCCTAATGATGGATGGATTGCTCATTACTCATACTAGCGGACGGCCAGTCCAGGCAGGAAGTTTCCATCCAGTAAATGTATCTCTCTGAAAATTTGCCAGGTAGAGGTAAAGAAAAATGTTACTTTTGCCATTTTGAATTACTTCTTGAAGTGTTCTGGACTCTTTCTGCAGAAGAAATAACAACCTACAAGACTAAGAAATATTGAACAACTGGCATAATCTGTGCCCTGTAAAGCAAGCTTTCTTTCCACCTTTCTCCAAAACCTGTTCTGCCTCCTGCTCTATCTTCTAGAAGTATTTTAAAACCCATATGTGTATCTTACTTCATTAAAACTGGCATTATCAGTTAGCAGCAAAGGTAAAAGTGTTATAAACCTCTCAGCTGAAGATGTGAATAGCGTATAATGGCCTCTTTTGCAGTCTGCTCTGTCAAATATTCTACTTATTTCAGTCCTTCGGAACATGAACGAGAGGTTTCTTCAGCCAGCCCCTTTGCTAAGCTGACCTCAGCTCTGCCAGACAGCTGCATTAAAATAATAATTTTTCTCTTGGAAGTTAAACCATTACTGTACCTGTTAAGGTGAATCTTCTGAAACACATCATTTAGATTGGTTTTTTTTTTTTTTTTTTTGACACAGTGTGAATTGACCCATAAACTTTAAGTATCCTTTGGCTACTTATCTTGGGGAAACCCTTAGACGTTTTCTTCTCTGTATGCATCTGTGTTTATACAGTGCCTGTTCATCGAAAATTCACAGGTACAAATAAATACACTCGTTCTTCTATGAGCCATCTTTTTGTTATACGCTTACACAGCAGGAGCCTGTTCTCTGAGTGGCTTTAAGGTGAGAAGGACTAGGTGGGACCAGTCCAGGTTTCACACATCATTAAACTCTTTTAATAAATTGATAAAACTCCACCCTACAAGATGTTGAATTCTTTGCCCAGACTTCCACTGGAAGATTGTGGAAGAACTAGAGCTCCCATATGTCTGTTTTCATACAGACATTTCCTGTTTTTCTACCTGACTTTTTTTTCTTTTTTTTTTCCTCCCCTAGGATAAATTTGCAGATTTTTTTTTTTTGTGTTGGTTGGTTTTGGGTTTTTTTCTGGTATTTCTGGCTGTCTGGCAGTCTGAACAGAGTACTGCTTGCTTCTACGCATTTTCAGGTATTGCTGCAGAGCCCACACTAGTCAACTGTACAGAACTGGTGCCATAAATAATTTAACAATTATAAAAATAGCCATCATCCTGAAGCTATTCAGCTGAAGACCAGGACTTTGAAACACGCCTCAGAAGGCTTATTGAGGAGAGGGATATGTGGCAATCACATCAGCAGCTGAGTGATAGAAACACTTGGGAGGTGTTCTGTAGCTCTTCTTAGAAAACTTTATTTGAGAGGGGTGGATGCTGTTATGCTTCACTGTTACTCTTTCTTTCACAGATTTGACTTTAAAGGATGTGTTTAAATCACAGAATCACTAGGTTGGAAAAGACCTTTAAGATCATTGAGTCCAACTGTCCCTGTCCTCTCCTAAACCATATCCCCAAGCACCTCATCTACCCATCTTTGAAATATTTCCAGGGATGGTGGCTCAACCACCTCCCTGGGCAGCCTGTTCCACATCCCAACAACTCTTTCAGTGAGGAATTTCTTCCTTACATCTAATCTGAATCTGCCCTGGAGCACCTTGAAGTGAATCTTTGCAAATCTGAGTGCAGATCACTGCCTGAAGATCTCACCCTTCTTTTCCGGTGAAGTGTCAGTATGAGCAATTTTCAAAACCCAGCCTGTGTGGTTTGCCTTTGCTGCATGGTGCATCCTGGGCCCGTGGGTGGGTTACCCCCACTCACTGAGCTGGGGCTGTGAGTGCCTGCAGCATGTGGGGATCCACTGCACACAACTCTGGGGGAGACCCTGCCCCAAGCTGCTGGTGCTACAGGGGAAGACCACCATCTGCTCCCATGGGGTGTACAGAATGCCAGTAGCTGGACTGACCAGTACATTGGGAGTAAAAATGAAGGGGTTGGCTCAAAAAGAAGCCTTAAAGAAGCATGAAGGTTTGCAACTGGTAGGCACGATCTTGGTGTTGAAACTGCAGCAGCTTTTAAATTATTTCTGATTAGCTACTTTGTCAATGAGATGGTTTGGTTTGATCCATGACTCAACAGCAAAAGTAAATAATATAGGTGGTAGGGGGATGGTTGGACTAGATGATTTTGGAGGTCTTTTCCAACCTTAAAGTTTCTATGATTCTAAGTTTTAGGCAGATACAAAGTATATACTGATCTCTTTTGTTGATCATGCATGCTTTGTTCCCCAATTGATTGGATGCAATATACAGATGTGTATGTATATGTATATTGATTGGTATGTATGAATTTGTATGAGGTTGAGGAAGACTCTAACTTGATGTGTACAGGAAACAGCGAGATTAGAGCTATTAAAGTTCGATGAAAAGAAGCATTAGGGCTGGAACTGTGCACACTGCTGTTATCTAGCAATGAAATTTGGACTGTAGTCAGGCCTGTGGACAGGGCCACTTTTCTGTCAAATCTGGCAGAGCACATGATACAGAATTTACTCTGTCTGGGTGCTCTCCTGATAGCTTACTGCTGGCGGTAGGGTGAAAGTTGGTACCTGACTAAGCTGGAAGCCTGTTGCTGCAGAGATAACTCATCAGAACTTCCATCAGTCCAGTGATTTTGTACCAGATCAGTGATTTCTGTCATCTCTCTGCAGTGTTAGGAGTTGGAAATTTTAAGTTGACCTTGTACCATTGGACCATGGCCTGAAGATAGTGACTTCTGGACTGCACCATCTAGCCTGCATGTAGGTCTGGAGGTCTAGTGTAACAGCTACTGAATCTCTGGTGTACCTAGTGTTTCTGCCTTTTTTGGGTCAAAACTTGGTCTGTCCTTCATGGATGTTTAAGGAAGCAGAGGAATAGTTTAAAACTTGAAGCAAGCAGTGCTTCCAATGGAAAGCATTCTCCAGGAGGAAAGTTTCCTGTGTTTTTTTTAAGATAGTCCCAGAAAGATTTTTACAATGCTGGATTGCCTTCCAAAAAATACTTTGTCCTTAGGTCCCAAAAGCTTTGCTCTGTGCCTCAGTGGTTTTCAACTGCAGAGCTTCATATGCCAAAGGCTGTAAACTGGCATGGGGAATTACCTGGAGCTGAAAGAAGGACCTGAGCCCTGGCCTGAAGTGATTACGGTGATCTAAGGCAGGCACGAGGCAGACAGCTTCCTTCTGCAGCATCTGGGGCTGGCATGTTGTCTTGCACACAGCTTCAGAAACAGGAGGCTGTAATAACACAGCCGTCAGGTAACAAATGCAGAGGATATTGTGGCCTCAGCAGGAGAAAGGGATGAAACTCCCCATAAAGCTAAAGATGTGAGAAGGTATTTTTGGGATGTTGCCCAGTCATCCAGACTCGGTTAGAATGCAGATAAGACTCCAAGGCTTCACACAACCTTAACAAAAAAAAGCTTGCAGGCCTTTAATGGGAGACAGCCAGCTTCACTTCCAACAGCATCATTTCAGCCTTGCGTAGGTTTGGGCTGAGCTTATATTTGATTAAAACTGGCAGGCAGGAGGAGTTTCATGTTTCATCTTTGAAGCCAAAATTTCTGCTGTTCTTTCAGAAGTCATATGTAGTGCTAATAGAAACAATTTAGGGATTTTTTTTAAAATAAGTAATCCTTTTGATTTTAGGACATTCATTGCCTGAAGCTTCTTTTGCCATTGAAAAACACTTTATTGATTCAGAGCTTCAATTTAATTTTCCTCCTCACAAATTCATGTGTGGTCATTATGTCTGTGTAGCCACAGTTGCAAAGAAGGTAGTCAGAGTTTTGCTGAGTTCATTTAATTTCTGTATGAAGGAATCCTGGCCCAGCCTGATGACTGCTTCATTGTCCCCACATTCTTGAAGGACATTCATCCCAGAAGAATAGTCCATATGCATAACGTGTACTGACCTGAGAGCATCAATCAGAAATATTTTAGAGACTATTAACCTTGGAGTCCTAGTGTTCAGACCTTATTCCTGCTTTCTCTCTCCAGTTCACTCCCAGCCCTTCTAAGCAAATGATTTATAATCCCTACCTGTAAAATGAAGTCTCCATATTAAATGCATTAGGGTCTATAGACTGTACATATGTGCATACAGAAGCATGGAAAGATGTTTGAAACTTTTTTTTGTGATTTCTAACAAATTTCAGTTATGGTGTTAAATTCAATTTAGTACACCCTGCATTATAAAACTGAAGTCCTTGTGTCCTTTTTGAGTAACAAAACCAAGACTAGCCTTTTTGCAGTTTCTGCTGTATTTCTTGTGTCCCTCTGCTCAGGTTGCCATTGAATCACTCAGCAGCTCCTGTTCCAGTTTTTCCTCTCCCTTCTTTCTTAGTCAGAAAATAAGACCCAGTGCACTTGATCAATTAAAAAACATTTTCAGATGTCAGAATCTAAAACATTACAAGAAATTTGAAAAATTGAGTCAATCTGACTAACTGCTGTACTATTCATAGTCCATGCTGCAGTTTCACTGTCCATGAAAATACCTGCTGTCTAGGCTCAGGGCGAGAGCTTGAAGTGAAAATAAATCTCTAAGCACCTCAGGAGACAGCTGCTGATGACTTTGTTCTTTCTTTTCCAGAGGCATAGCAGGCATGTGTTCAGGCTTTAATCAGGTGTGAGCTGGGCATCAATGTCCAACTGTAAAACCAAATTTATGGGGACATAGTGGTAGAGGGCATCTCACCAGCCTCCTGTTGTCCTTCTTTCCAGGGACAGGGACTTCAGAGGTTTTGGCTTCCCCTCAGACAGCAGTTTATTTGTGTCTGCGTGTGGGGTCGCAGTCTTTCTGACTGGGGAAGTGTTTCTAGCAAAAGCTCAGGGACACATTCAGTGTCAGGAAGTAAACTGGATCTTTAGAACATGGTGCTTAAAAAAACAAAGGTATGCTTCTGAAGTTGTTCACGTTTGCAGTTCCACTCTTTCCAATTCACAGTTACTTTTGTAATGACAAAAATGCACTAGAGAAATTTCTGTGTAAGTATACTAAAAAATTAATGGCTTATAGTAAAACAGAAGATGTCGGTTCTGTACTAGTTCCTTGTTATAAAATGGAAAAAGAGGACTCAACTATAAGAATGCACTGCTAAGATGTATTATATTTCAAGCAATTATATTTCTGCTTCAGAAATTCTACATATAAATGAATTCCTAGATTTTTGCATTACCTTCTATTGCAGACTTATACCAATTTCTGTGGCTTTTGTTTGTATCTGGTCTTGACTGAAAAGGTAATTATTCTGATAGGTAATGACACTGAAGTCTGAAATCCTGATAACCAGCACCATAATCTTATATTGCATGTGCTTTCCAACTCTGTAAAGTTTTCTTCAAGTACTGGATGGCTTTGATCTATTTATGCAGCCCTACGAGTAGGTTTCAGTAGCTATAGACGATACTACCTGGAAGACCAATTCTGTTCTTTAAAATTACTCTAATAATCACTTTATCAGAGGCTATATTTACTGTATCCTACCGAATGCTTACTACGTGAACTTGCTTTTTGTCTGGAAGATATTTTTCCTCAGTAAAAAACTCCCCAAGCTCTCCACAAGCTCTTTTTATTTCACACACACTCACTGACAATAAAGATAACAAGCCAAATTATATCTCTAGCTCTATCTCTGTAGCATCAGCTGTGGTTAGCATTTGCCTTCAGCAACATCTGAAAAACCACATTGGTTTGCAGTGTGCTTGTTCAGCACATCAGATGGTGAGACTTGACTAGCCTGCCAGATCTCTGTGGATTTCCAACTGAAAAACACCTCCATGTGCCAACTGGGCAAAATCATGCAATGGATGAGACTTAATGAATGCTGTACCCACTTGGGAAACTTTGGCAAAAAAATCTGCACTCAACTTTGGCTTTCCTGGGAGATGATGTTAAAAGTATGATATGCACTTTGGTCAGGGCTTTTTTAGTGTTGAAGGCAAATAGCTTGGAGATCTTTTAGTACGTTTTGATACAGGAGTATAATAAAACCTCTCTAGCAAATACTTTCAACATGTTTATTCTCATATCCTCCCTCATTTCTCTTATAAGTTTTCTTTAAAAGCCATTGCATTTTGAGATTTATGTTCTTTTAATATGCCACTCAATTAATAGTTCTGAATTAGCTCTCATTAATTAGAAGATTTTAGGTTGGGTAATGTCAGCTAGAGCTGCACTAAGGGTTTTTCTTTGTGTGAGTTTCTGCTGCTTTAAAAGATTTGGCAGCAAGTTAAACTAAAGGGTTTCGCTTCCAGTCCAACACAGTCTTTGGATGTTATTCCAGGATTTCCTGTGTGTGTTACGTGGCCAGAGATCAAGTCTGTAGATTGCATTCAATTAACCAGATCATCTAAATGAGATCATGAAAATAAGTGTCTGGCATGTCTTTGTATGGCAATCACTGTGGCCTCATCAATACCTATAGTTAATGAACAACACGGATTTCACTGTTCCTTTAAAGGATGAGCTGACAAGAAACCAGGATCACAATGTATTTCACTACCCCAAAAACCTGGAAAGAAAGTACCAAATGCAAAAAAAAAATAAAAAAAATCTAATGACTTTGATTTCTGGGAATGTTCAGTTTTGTTTGCCTTCAAAGCTGCAGTCCTTATCATTTACCCTGACATCTTGTGTGCAAACACTGGCAGGGTCATGCTGAAACAACGGGAAACCTGGTCATAAAGCCTGCCTATCCCAATGTTTCCCCTCAATGTGAAAAGTGAACTACGAATGGGTGACTTTGTAAGTTGCTTGTCAGGGCAATAACTCTTGCTGACAAACGAGCTCCCAGTTGGTTGAGGAGGAAAGAAGAGGAAGTGCCCTGATGGCTTTTGTCTCTGGACAATGTATTGGATTTAATAGAGGGCTGGAAAGGCTGAGCAGAATGCTGCTGGTGTTTGGAAAAACAGTAATGGCTCATTTCTAGCAGGGTTGAGCCAAAACGAGATATAGTATTTCCCCTACATTTTTTTACTTTTTTTTTTTTTCCTTTTCCCAGAACATTAAAAATGTGGCCCTCCAAGCTTATAGCCATCACTACACAGAGTTTATCACTTTCCACCTGCATGGATGCTTTCTCTCGAACCATCCTGTTGGAATCCTACCTATTGTCTGTCAAGTGGAACTAAGTTAAAATGCTTTTCTGATGATTTGGCAGGATTAAGAAATAAATTAAAGCACCCTGACTACCAGTCTTGTTTTACCAGCTGCTTGCAAAAATCTACTAACGATTACATTTTAAGTCCTTTTAGCACTTTGGGTTCAGCAGGTTAAGCCTACTGGACCTAGTGGCATGGGAGTCATGTGTCTCCTGTATCTGAGAGATCAATGTTTTATAGCAGGTTGGCTTAGCAATAAACAGTGAAAAAAGAACCATCACTTTACACCTAGTTCTATTAAACATACAGCACTACCTCACCGATGTATCTAAAGTCTAAGTAGTCCCTCTGGCAGCCGTGGTCACTTCTTGCCGAGCTAGAGCTGTCATGTGAACTCATACAAATCTGTTCCATTTGTGGAAAATTAAAAATTTGGGAACCAAGAGAACATAAAATGTAATTAGGAAGTCATTTTGCTGTTCATAGGGGTTTACTCCATTACATTTAAACATATCTCTGCACACACTTCACTAAATCAACTTAAGGAAAGGATGGTTTAAAAAGGTAGTAAAGAAAATAAAGTAAATACGCTGACTGTTTATTCTCTAAAATATTTCTCTCCATTATTTTGCCACAGACTCCATTTTGGCTGATTCATCACCTCACACACGTGCAGTGCCTGAAATGATCTGTGGTATTTGATGCAGTAAAAGGAGCCAGCACTTTGTTCATGGAGAATCACAGTTTGAAGTAAGATAGGTGATTTTATTGGAATTTGAAAAATTTGATGGAAAAAAATTGTTCTCTGCACTAAGCAAGTTTACATGAACTTAGTTGCAGCAGTCTAAGCACCTCTCTCAAAGTCTGTCTTGGATGATGCTAGACTCTTAGATTCTCTTATTTGATTAGGACTGAACAAATTACAAGTAGTTTGTGTGGGAAAATCTGATTTATTTCAAAGCACTTTTTCAAAATCAGTCAGCAACCACAACGTCTTTGCCTTCTGAAATTTCTCCTACTCTGAAAGGAATGTGCATGATTTCTTTGGACAGCTGAAAGATCTGACTTTCAGAACCAGGCTCAGCTTGGATAATTTGGGAAACCTGAGTGACACTTGCCAAAAACGTTTCCTGATGGCTTAGCCTTTCACAATATGCTAAGTATCCCTTTAGGTTTTAAGATACCCCATGGCTTACTGAGGCCCGCACTGATGATTATCAGTTGAATGGACCCTGTCAGGAGAGATTTTGACCCATGAAAACAAGGACTTCCTAGAGAATAGATAACAAAACCCAAAGGTTCATCCAGTCATCTGTGTTTCTGTAGCTTACAGTAAACAAAGGAGCAATGTAGGATGGCTCTTTAGTGCTTCTTTTCTCCCTTTTCTCCATTTGAATTACCTATGGAGAGCTGGGTTGGTGGTCTGATTGGCCTGATTAGGAGGCATTTCTCTCTATCAGACATGAGACGTTTCAATTTGCTGCCAGGATTAAAGGAGGGTCGTTCTTGCTGGTAACTTTTTACCAGTGCAGTGAAGGACTGTTTTGGGACATTTACTGACCTGGGACCTGGTGAAGCAAAGGACTACAGGATACAAATACACAGGGCATAAAACAGGTCACCATCACCAATAAAATTACCAATAATCCAGATATTTTTCTTCACATTTGATACAAAGCTGCATCGTTGCTTGAAGTGCGTTGCCTACAATCCAGTGTGCCAGCTGATTGCCATTGCGGTTTTCTGTAGCAGCCATCTATTGCTGCAACCCCGTGCTTCAGCACACTTCAAGAACGATGGCTGTCTGGTAATACTTTCTCAAAACCTCTTCAGTAATCACAGCAAACTTGGGTTTCTTGCAGACAACTTGTGAGAACCCCAAACCTTTCTCTGTGGATCATAGCTCAGAAGTTTGCATCTGCAGGAAAAGGAGTTTCTGAATCTGAACTTGGCCCAATATTAGAAGTAAAGATTATTAAGCTACTCAGACCCGAATGTTGTCAGTATGTGATTATAACTGAACACAGAGATTTGGTTTTGGCCCAATATACAATTCTCAAACTTGCTGGAATTGCCTTACACAGTGTTAATAATAACTTTCTCTACTAGATGAAGCAGTATCCTCTGCAATACCGTACAGGATATACCAATCCATGTATTTAGTGTGTTGTGTGGTCGTCCTCCAAATGTGAAGGAAGCTAAGAGTTTCACATCCTACTGCATTCTATACTCAGGCTTCTTAAAAAAATCTTAAATCCATTTTGCATTTTCACATCATTTCCAAATGTGTTAAGCCTGTGAGCTTTTCTCCTGTAAATAGGTGAAACAAGCTCTTTTGGGTTGTGCATAACAGTACTGTTGGGATTTCTATAAGGTTATATTTTAAATATGATTAAAATAAATAAAATACAGTGGTGTTGAGAAAAATATTTCCTGTAACAGCAGGATATGCTTTTTAAAAAAAAAAAAAAATATGCAAGTCCCAAGCTGGGCTGGAGTCTGTGAAAATCAAAGGCATTTTTTTAAAAGATAGAAGACCATGTAGATTTGGCATGCTGACAAAATCTCACTTATGGAATCCATTCAGTGTCTTAGCCACAAAAACTGCAGAAAGAGCACCAACAAGTTTTTTAGCTTCCAGAATATGGTATTTCTTCCTCTCTTCTCCCTTTGTACTCATTTCCGAAAGTGAGCTTATTAAGGAAAGTAAATTAATTTTTTTTTAACAGCAAATAATTAGCTGTTCTTGAAATTCGATCCCGTGGGTTGTCCCACTATCTTTTACATACCTATGGTACCAGAGTTTCACCTGAAGATCTCATTCTATGACTTTGATTTTGTTATATAAAGTACATTTCCAAAAGAATTTTTTTTTTTGCTATAGCAGATGTGTTCTTCCCCTTTTATTTTAAAACAAATATATTAGGTAACTGAATCTTTTTTTAAAAGCTTGATTTTTAAAGTCAGTCTGGGACTATGCTACATGATGAATAAACAAACGGAAAGAAAGTCTCCAAACGCTTTCACGTCGTTATATTTCCAAGAGGTTTTACTGAGTGGATGAAAATAACCACGGAAGCATTCTAAGGGTAAGAAAATTAAAATAAACACCTGAGGACCATTTATATTCAGTATATTTTGCTCATTTAGTGGCTTATTCCTTTGGATTTTATTGTTTATAGTCAGGCAGGTTCAAACTGCTTTCCTCCTCTGTTTTCATCTGAAAGCCTTGGGAACTTGGTAAATACCATCACACTTCAGCTCCACAAGCTTTTGAAGGCAGAATAAAGCAGAATGTCACCCTTCTCTGTCCTTCCCCCTCTCCCTGTGTGGCTCCCTCTCTTCCCTTGCCTGGGGATGGCAATGTGGCTTCTTTTGGGGCTGGGACCAGCCCTTGCCAGCTTCGGGGTCCCATGCGATAACGGTGCAAGCCTCTCGCCCACATTACTGCATTCTTTGTCCCAGGTGCTAAGCAAAAACATGCATGGGCATACATGGATCCAAATCTTCCACCATCTAAATTTTACTTGAAGGTAAGGAAAGGATCACAGTGATCAGGTCTCAGAGACAGTTGCTCCAAATTATGCAAGAAACTTTTCCTAAACTCAACAAATGTCAACTGTTCACCACTGTCAGCTTATTCCTTTCCCACTGTCTGACGGATAACACTAGATGGCTGACAAGACTAATCAAATAGAAATTCTTCCAAAGGGAGTGACAAGAAGCTGCGTGGGATGCAATTGTTAACTTGCACATCAGTGGCTTAAAGAGTTTTTTTCAATTGTGCAGGTTTTCATCTTTAGTGCTTGATTTCCAAAGCAGTTCAGTGGGCAGCAGGACACAGAGGCAAAGCATGATACTGTTGAGAGCTGCTGTGCAAAAAAGCTCGTGGTTCTTGTATGTCCTTGACAGTGGGATGATACTGTGCTGGCTACTGTTACTGAAAGTGTCCCTAGAAAATGCGGCCTATGAACAGGTAGTTCAGAGAACGCTAAGCCAGAAGAGGCCTCGTTTCCTGTAAATTCTGGTGTGAAGTTTTATAGACCTTTGTCCTCTAGTTTTTCAGGTGGTTGGGGCATATATTTGGGCTTTCTTCCATGTGGATTCTCTGGTGTCTAACAACACTGGAGCTCACATTACTCTCTTTCCCTCACCGGTGGCATTAATAGGGTTTTTCTCCTCTGCGTGCCTTTCAGAAAAACTGGCTGGAATGTGGTTCTCAGAAATCTCCACAAGTGTGGTTGAAACTGTGCTTGCTAACACAAGGTTTGAATTTGCCCATAAACACAGAGCAGTTTTAACCAGGCAAGGGAGCCGTAATCCCACTGACTCCAGTGTGGTTGCTGAAGTGTCCAGGAGGCAAAGTTGTCCATATGTGAAAAATCTCAGGATTTTAGGAAATGTTCCTTCCAAATTGCAGTAATAAGCAAAAATGCTGAAACTAATTCACAGAAGTGAAATTCTGTAACAATTTCCTACAAAGCACAAATATTTAACAACAACAACAACAACAACAAAAAAATAGTGCCTCTAGAGCTCTTAGTGGTAGGAATGGGATCAGATTGGAAATCTGGAGCCTCTGATAATCCTGGCTCCTACTCATCTGACCAGGGATGCTGACAGGACTCATGTAGACAGGTTGGCCACAACTCCAAAGAGTTTACAGTTTTCAGCACAGAAGTGTATCTTAAAAAATGAATAAATTGATGTTTCCGGCAGTTTCTCCTAATTCACGTGGTATATTTATGAGCAATATCAGACTCCAAACAATGAGAGACCCTCTTGGTATCTCACATGATAATTTAGCAAATGGGGAAAAAAAAAGGATGATAACAGAATACTAATATTAACTTTGCGAGAGAGAAAAAAGATTTGTTGTACATTGATCTCATTAAGTAAATGATTTACTGGAATTTCCTCTTGCTTTGCAACTTGCTTGAGAACGTATTTGATCTCAGCTATCTAAGGCCTGGATAATTTCATCTGATTCTCTGCCAGCTATGACACAGCCATTTAACACTGTCACTTTTCTTGGCCACCTCCACTCAGTGTTTGTTGTTGGCTTCTGTTTCTAAAGTAACAGGACAGTAGTTTCCAAGGATATGTCCAACAGGCAGCGGGGAGGTCTCATCTGGCTCTGCTTAAAGCTGGCTAAACATCCAAGATTTAGTCTGAGGTTGTAAAGGACAGCACTAGCTTTCTGCCCTCCATAAAAATTTTTGTTTTATATATCCCAAGGGCTAAAAAAATATATATCAGGAGGAGTAACAGTAACTGTGGATAAATCAGTCTTGATCAAGTTTGGGTTATCTTATCCTGTCTTCAGCTGGCTGGATGCAAGAAATAAAGATCTGCTACCTGTTTCTTTACAATTTGGAGCTGCTAGCAGTAAAATGGAACATGAAAGAAGGATGGAAGAAAATTCTCAGGCAGCTGATTTAGCATAAAAAGTAATTCAGAGAAAAAAAATTAATTTGAGACTTTGCTGGTTGACACTTCTGATTCTCATGTCTAATTTCCATGAATATATAAATGTTCATTTAACATTACTGAAGATGGAATAAAGATCGCAGGACTGTGGGGAGGAACAAGCACATGTGGTGCATATGTGATTTCAGTATTGGGATTTTAGACCAGCTCCTTAATTGCTAAGATTCTGACATCATGTTATAATGAAGGCATAATCAAGATAGATTAGAGTGATTTTTTGATATCTGAGTGTGAAGCCGCAGGTCATCTGGTTATTCAACACGTTACCTGATATCTACAAATTTATGCATGTTATCGGGTTAGAAATAGAAGCAGACCCGATTAATGATTTGAGAATCAGTAATGATTTCTAGAAAAGCTGATGAAATGACTTTGTAGTTGTCTACTTAACTTGTTTACAACAACGGGTAAAATTAGTAACTGATAATAGAGGGAGCCAGCAATCCAATGTTTGTGAAGAGTGCTCTGTCTGCTTTTGCTAGTTAAAAAATAAAAGTATTACGTGAAATGACATTTTTATCACCTAAAAGATATTTTTATGACTTGCAACTATTATAAGTTGGACAGAGGGCACATCTTTACTGACAAATATATTTAAACAGTAAAACCACCTAATTAGGTTTTATGGTACCTATATTTATCTAGCAGAGAGAACTGATTGCAGGGAAATCGATAGGCAGGACTGTTCACTGCAGCAACGCAAATGTGGTTGGGTCGATGGGACTTAGAATTAGCCAGGAATGTACCTTACAGCCAACTCCCTCGTTTCTGGAGATTGCTGAAGATCTGTCTACATATTAGCTACCCCATTATTTATCACATACCAGCAGTTCAGAGATAAACCCTATACTTGGGATGATCAGTGTACAGGGCAACTAGTTACAGCTGCAGCTGCAGAGACGCTGCTGTAACAGGGACAAATGGACAACCTCCATACATGGAGGGAGACAAAGGAGCACACTGCTACTCTGGGCCCCTGAGAGCTTAGCCCTGCTCAGTCTCCAACACTGCTGGTGGCGCCGGTCAGAAGATAGAGGTTGGGATGAGAATTTGATTGAGGCTACACTGGCGTGCTAGGCAGAGTCATCTTTCCAAAGGGTGCAGGGGACATCTCTTGACCCCTGACCTTCCTGCACTTTGGGCATCCTGTTGTCATCAAAAGGACAACAGGCCCCAGGTCTTTGTGCTGAGAGAGCGTGAGATCTTTCCCTCCACTTTTGTTTAGCACCTTTATAAATCCGGCATAATTTTACCTCACATGTGATGTTTCCAGAAATTAAAAGCTGTGGCATGTGTATGTCATAGGGAATTTTTTTGCAGCCATTACTGTTGCTACAGTGGCCTAACCCTGGGCTTTGTAGCTCCCAGACACATGGTGCCTTCTTCTGTATCACTCCAGCCTAAAACATTAAAGAGATCCACTTATAACTTCTTATCAGCACAGCATGAAGACAGGAAGAAAATAACCTTTAAGAAACAGCATGCCTTTTAAAATAATCAGCTCAGACTTCTGGTTCCGATTAAGCACAATAAAGTTTGGGTTGCACCCGTACTATATCCTTTGGGGAAGAAAACACCACAGAGGCGTTGTTCATAAGAATGGATTAGGCTTGCAAAGATCAGTAACTAGTATAATCTGGAACCTCAATTCAGATGCTTTGTTTTTTAAAAATAGGGTTCACTGGGGCAAATTTATGCCAGATGTAACATCCATGGCCAACAAAGCTAATTATTTCTATTTAAAAATTCCATTGCTAACACAAACGCTGCCTGAAATGATGTGGGTTCATATTTTCAGCATATGAAAGAACTCTGCAACTGCTGACATCTCTGGAAGCAGTTTGACCGGTAAAGCCAGGAGTCCTCTGTGGAAACAAAAGCCCTGTGATTCTTTTATTAAGTATTTTGTGTTTTCCTCTGTGCATGAATGTGGGAGAACACCAATTGGTGAGTCCATCATCAACTCATTAAGCTATGTATAGCATATAAAAGCAAATTCTTCCCATAAAAATATAAATTGCAGCGAAGACAAAGTATTCCCTTTCTCTATAAACTTTTTCAAATGCTCCAGCTCGTTGTGCTTGTCAGCACACGCACATGCATGTGTGCTCACACAGGACATGCAAGTACAGATTTATGAGGGGAAGAACTGCGGAGTTTTATGCTCTGTGCATTAACTCTGGCTCCCGTTCCCATGCCACACAATAGTACTGTGGGTAATAAAATCCCTTCTTCCCTCTCTTCCCTATTTATAGCAAGGCTATAACTTCTTTGTGACGTTCGATCATGCAGTCTACAACATTTCAATGCATAATAAATACATTTTTAAAAATCTTTTTTAAAAGTCACAGAACAGATATTGATATGAACTTTCCAAAGTTTGACTGAAAGCATTTGGAAGCTGTATGATCTATATTTCAGTTAGAGATGAGTTAAAATGGCTAAACTTTATTGATGGAAGTCTGGACACATGAGCTGAAGTTAGGTTTATAAATTTAGGCCAAGAGACCCATCCTAGCCCAACAATTTAGACTTGGTTAAGGACACTTGAACTTGTTATGGTCAGTTGAGTGCCAGGATTTCATAAACTGTTTTCTCAGCTGTAGTTCGCACTGAGGTAGGGCTCCAAAACTATCAGGAACAGGAATTTGTGTGGTTAGTACTTACACACTCATTATCAAAGCTGCATAATAGTTATGAGGAACATCAGAACTCAAGGTCCAGAGTTTGTTTTTTTTTAAAAAAATCTTCAATAAAATCCATAGTTTTACAATACTGTAGCATAGAAAAAGAAAGAATCCAAGAACTACTAGTGGGTATCTGTGTGAGCCATTTTCTTTAGATTAACTCCCATGATGTTTCATGAGTGAAGACTTCTGTTTAACCCTATTGACAGAGACGCTGCATGCATGGCCAGAACATAAATCAGAAGCTTGTCTCTATTGTCATTTACCTCAAATATATTTGGACAGTCATTAGAAAAGTTCTTACATGATTTACAAGATGTTTCCACTCAAATCAACAGGATCATGTCACAGTGTTAAGAATGTAAGCTCTGTTTCCATTTACTGCACTTCCATTTTAAATCTTGCCAGATTTACATTTTAACATTTTATATTCATCAGGTTTGCTAAGTCTGTCCATGCCTTGCAGTGCATATTCCAGTCCCACAGAGAATGGTCTGTCACTGTCAACCTGAGAGCAACACCACAAGTTGTGCTGATACAGCTTCATTAAACTAAGTGAAGTGGCTGGACCACCAGGGAATGATGAATAGCCTTCAGAATAACCTCATTACCTCTCTTCAGAAAAGATGAGGAGGGATCAAGGCAAGGCACATTTTGTTTGCATTCTTTTCTTGACCTGCCATCATACAACTAAGACAGTAACACAAGTTTCAGTAAAAGGCTGGTGTTACCTGAGAACAAGCAATGCTAGTCAGAAATCTTATAACTTCATCAGGGAAGGATATTCTGAAATGCAAAGTTGTACATTTGAAAAACAGCCCCACTGAAGCTTAAATGTTGCCCAAATGATAGAATACACTAAGGAGTTTAGTTCAGCTGACTGTAAACATTTTGACACTTTTAGATCAGTGAATACTCATTTTCCATTCAAGTTGTTCACAGTAAGAGTCAGAGTCCTATCTACATCTGGAGTTGAATCCATAACTTCCCCCAAACTCAAGGATATTTGGAATTGAGATTTCAGCTCTTGTCCAGAAAAATCCCAGATTTGGTTATAAATTAAAAAAAAAACAAAAACCCACCCAAAACAACCCACCAGTCATTGTATGCCTCAAATAATTCGTTTCTGTCCATCTCAGTTCTTGAAGCATATTGAATGTCCTGCAGCTGTGTGATGTTTATGGAATAGGGTGGCTTTGTGCATTGAAACCTTGGCTTTCTAAGTTTTGTCAACCAGAGAGATAAATATCCAGACACTGAAGAGACCATGGCCAAGAATGCATAGAGGATATCCTCTTGTAATAACTCTTTGACCTTCCTGGTTTTTTGTTTTGTTTTGGGTTTTTTCCTTTTCATATAGATGAAGCATCTCTCAAAAACTCTCTGTGGACTCCTGGGAGAGTATGAAAAAATGGAGCTCCTGTTATCATCCAACAAGTGGAGCTGATGGGGACAAAGGGAACAAATGCTATCCTGAGGTTACTGCAGATGGTTCCTGAGTTAGCTGTGTGATTTTGCTAAGTGGTCCAAACAAATGCTTTGCTTTGGCATGAATAACACAGATGAAGGTTTTCTGGTCATGAAAAGGTAATTAAGTTGGAAAAAATAGGATTAATCCAATCACTTTTTAATAGCTAATGAATGCAAAGGAATTATCTTTGCTTCTCCTTCTTTCCATTTGAGCTCTTTGCTCCTGCTGATATGTTTTTTCCTGATGCATGCAAAGCTTTCATAGGCTGTCAGATTTAGGCATCCACAGCCTCTCAGGGCAACATGTAGTAATTCCACAGATACTACAGTCCATAACTCTTCAAAGCACTTCATATGTGAAATAATAGGCCAGTTAATCTTTATTAGAATAACAGTGGAATATGATAAAACTACCGAATTTGCTAAGGTAATCAAAACAGTTTTTAAAGCTGACTTTTAATAGGCTCTTGTGTTTCAAAGAGTAAAGATTTATACCAGCCCTTCAGCAAGCACTTCTTCTATAGTATGCTTTCAAAAGTCAAACACTGTGAAAGCTTTTTTGGAAAAGGTTGAATCTAATTCTCTTTTCATTTCCACCATCTTCTTCCAAGTAGAACATGCTCCTTTTCTAGGATCATCTCTAGTTAAATTAGTGCTACTGACAGGAAAATCTAGTCCACAGTTCCTGTGTGGACTTAACTTCTTTCTCTTGAATAGAAGGAGGCAAATGTAAAGCTGAAATCTGCCATTCTTGAATTAAAAACATATAGGTATTCCCATAAGAAGCTTGGGGAAACGACCTCTTTTTTTGGCTCAGAGGTTGACTGCAAAACATGTTAGAATCCCTCTTTTACAGGACTTAAGTTCTGGCCACTAACACACTCCAACATATTTTATTCTTCGCTCTTATCTCAATGCACCCACTCCCCTGGGCAGCTCCGTTCAAACCTCAGACAATTTCCCCACAAAATTTTGTTTAAGCTTTTTTGAGCTGCATATTCCAAAGTCCTCACAAGAAATACAGTCTCTCACAAAAAATCATTAGAAACACTTCTGTAGTTGGAGAAGTAGCAAGAATTTTGCAAGCACTCACTTCAAGTCTCCAGACACAGAACTGGAATCTAGAGAAGCAAAACTTGGCAGATGTGATCTCTAAAGATATCATAGTATCACAGAATCATAGAATATCCTGGGTTGGAAGGCACCCATAAAGATTATCAGGTTCAACTCCTGGCTCCACACAGGTCCAGCCAAGTCAGAGGATGTGACTGAGGGCATCATCAAGACGCTTCTTGATCTCAGTCAAGCTCGGTGCTGTGACCACTTCCCTGGGGAGCCTGTTCCAGTGCCTGACCATCCTCTCAGTAAAGAACCTCTTTCTAACATCCACGTAAACCTCCTAAACCTCCCCTGTCACAGCTCAGTGCTGTTTCCTCGAGTTCTATCCCTGGTCACCAAAAAGAGGAGATTGGCTCCTGCCCCTTCACACCCCCTCATCAGGAAGCCATAGACTGTGATGAGGTCTCCCCTCAGCTTCCTCTAGTCTGAACAAACCAAGGGACTTCAGCCTCTCTTCGTAAGACTTCCCCTCCAGACCCTTCACCATCCTCATTGCCCTTGGCCTGAAAACTGGTTTTAATTTGACACTAGGTTTATCTCACAATAACTTTATAAATGCAACAAGTTAGAAGTGCAAACTTTGATTTTTAAGAGCAGTAATTCCTGAAGGAAAAAAGAAGGTATCTCCTTTGTTAAACTTTTAATTGGCAGGTTCAGGTTTGTCTGAATTAGAGGAAGATCATTGCCTGGTTTAATCATTAATAATATTTCAAGACCAAATCCAAAGTCTGTTCAAATTTAAGGAAAAATCTTTCCAGTCATTTCAGTAAGTTTTGGGTAAGGTCCTGTGAATCTGTATTTCTTCCTCAAGACATTTTCAGATTGAGGGTATCATACCATTGTCATTATTTTAGTGCATCATAGAAAGTATATCACCATCAAAGGAATTTTACTGGCTGAAGGTAAGAATGGAAGAATTCTTTCATACAGTGTAGGGGCAGGAGAAAGGAATATGATCCAGCCAGACTCAGTGTAAAGACCCAATGTGCTCTCTCACTACAGGAATGATATTGTCAAGTTAACATTATAATTACTGATGGAATTTATGCCAGCAGTTGACCCAGCTAGCAAGTTGGTCATCAATTGAAATTGGGATGTAAACTTTAATAAGAATTGAAAGCACAGAACTGGAGGAATTCCCCATGGAGCCCTTGAACAGTAGACTGTGTTATCTTTGCAGCTGTGCGTAGGAAGAAAGCATAGACATCAACAGTTCTCCGGGCTTCAGCATGCACACAATAGTGTATTTCACATGAATGCATTTTTCTGTTATGGGCTACTGCTAACATCATGGATCCATACATCTGGTGTGCCCCTTTTATTTTTTTTTTTTTTATAGCTGATGGGAAGCCTATTCAGTAAGGAAGATGTTATCTTTGAAATCGTGGTGGGTTTTTTTCTTTTTAAGGAGCAGTACAGTTATGTCTTCATACACAGACACACACAGAGAGCAAGTGCTTAGTGGGTGGCTTTCTACACTCATCTTCTGAAATTACTTTACAGTATGCTATGTCAATGCTATGTCAATGCTATGTCAATGCTATGTCAATGCTATTTCAATTAATAGTGCCATCTCAAAGTTTTTCTAAGATGTAGTTTGTGGGATCCTTTCAAGTATTTCTCTAGCATAAGAACTGGTATATATAAATTGATAGTCTCCAGCAGTCTGCAAAATTTTAAAGGTTGAAACTTACTATAAATTAAAATTTTTAGATATCAAAATATAAGTAAAAAAAGACAATTATTAAGGTGTATTATAGAGCACACAAAATGCCTTAGTGGGAGGCAACTGGATACCTTTGATTAATAAGAGACTGAAAACCAGATACGGCCTGGCTATTTTCCACAACTGCAGAAGCACAAAGTCATAAACTGAGGTTAACCAACCAATTAAATTGGTTTGTAGCTGCTTTGCATCACTAGTGTTTCACAAAGAAGCCAAGATACATTAGTGAGTCTAATCCAAAATCTTTAAATAATATTTTCATTTAAATGTTGATAAAATGATAGTTATATTTTCAAGATTTTGCAGCTTTTCTAGCATGCATATAATTTTTACATTATCTGTATATTTGCTGTTATTCAATTTAAATCCCACCAGGTTTGAAGTCTATTGACACTGTTTGGTGATACATGAAAAGTATATTCTATATTGCTATTTTCTGTTGTAGAAAATATATGCGTCATCTTACAGATGCAGGGGAAAAGCTAATGGAATAGCTAAATAACCTTCCAGAAAAATGTGAATGATATCAACCTGGTTGATATCCCACAGCTAAAGTCCTTGGATAATTTGAATACTTAATTGGGCAGAACATGTCAAATAATCATCTTGCTGTGGATAAATACTCCAGATTGCCTGAGCTGTGTGCAGCAGAAATCAGAGGCACAGGAGGAGCAGCCGAGCTATCTTTATATGCCCCCAACTCTGATTGTGACCACTATCCAGCTATATCCTCAAGATAAATTAGAACAGCTTCTGCATTGCTTTATCTCAGAAAGTCCCTCAAGGGGCTGTTGCGCTCGTCAAAATTCACCAGAGCTCCAAATCCTGCTTATCTTGGTGAAGACGAGGGTGGGCTGATAGGAAGGCAGCTACACCATCTTCCTGTTAACTGGAGATTTCCTCCCTCTGTTAGCACAGGGAAGAAAGACTGAGTGGAGATGTGATAAACAGTATTCAAGGATATGAAAGGTTGTTGCAGAGAGGAAGGGAACAAGCTAATCCCTGCATGCAAGGCAGATAGGACAAAAAATGTATGTGTTCAAGCATGAGCAAGAAAGACTATGTGTGGTAATAAAGCTTAGGGTAGTATTTTGGGGGCAGCATTTTCACTGAGAGAAGACAAGGGCAGGAAAACATTGCCTAAAGGAGGTGTGGAGCCTCTTCATGGACATCTTTAGAAACAGGTAAGCAAAACCTTTATCCAGAGTGAGATGGGCATGCTTTACCTTGCCTCACAGTTCCTGACAGGTCTATTTTTGTTACAGTCCTTTATCACTAGAGGAGCTGCGTATGCTTCCATCTAGAGATCAATGACCTTATCTACGGTCATTTTGTTAAGTCATGAGAGTTAACTCGGCAAAACCTTGATCTGCAATTACTTTGTGGATGCAAGAAGTTACAGAACTTTATGGACAAAAAACATATCCTCTTAACAAATTCAACCATTAATTGTTCTTCCTTTGACAGGAAATCTACCACATCAACAATTTAAACTGTCCTTCATGGGCATCTTTAGAACATTACCATATTGGGAAAAAATATCACCATATGCCAAGTTTATCAGAAGTATAATTATATTAGTAGAAATCTTTTCACCTAGAGGCTGAAAATTACTGTGGGAGAGAGGGCTGAGGGTTGGGGTTCAGTCTTGAGGCTTGAATCTGAATAGAAAGGCTTAACCTTGGAAGGCTTTTCCTTATGGGCCTGGCAGGTAGGTTTGGAAAACTTTCAATGCTCAGTAAAATTGAAGTAGTAGCATTAAGTGCATGGGATCAGGAGAACACAACCCACATTATTTTTCCCTCCTGTGCCTATAAAGAAAAAATTATGGGTGCCACGAGGAAACTTGGGGATCAAATTGATCCCTCCTCATGCCAGCAGAAACATCAGCTGTGACGGAAGTCCTGTGCTTACAGGAAAGTATTGTCCATTTTCTTTCTTAGTCAGTGCTTCTTGAAATCCATTCCTTCACAGACAGTTGATGTTTGGCTACATGTTTTGTTAATATTCACATCCAAATATTAAAAACATCAGATAACAGAAATTTTGGGACAAACTTCTGGTTTTGGGTGTGTGTACATCTGGACCCAAATATGACATATATTTCTTACTCATAAGCTCCCAAATAAATAACAGAAATGCAAGTAAGTGAAATGCATTTCTTTCCTTTTCTCAGTGCCCTAAATTACAGAGCCAACTCCTCTGTTTGTAGATGACAGTTCAGGATAACAGAAGGGACAGTAGAAAGCTACCTTGGGCCACAGCCATTCTGGCACTAATGAAGCAACTACAGTGAGTGGGAGTAGCCAGGGGAATGCTCTTTCCTTTAGGCAGATGTTCATGTTACTGAATGAGGCAAAGTGAGGTGAGATTTCTTCTAACCAAGTGCTCAGGCTGCATCATCACTTTTTCCTTCTCACCACCCACTGAGTCTTAGGTTTCCATGTCCTCCAGCTGCCAGCTACCACAGCTAACCTTCCCAGAAGCTGAGTCCCTCCCTTAGCCTATGGCTGCTGTCCATCATTGGCTTTGGTGCAAGTGTTCCAATTTTGTTCCCAAATGTGGGTGCCCTACATGGTACTCAGTGTATTTTGCTACTCGGCAGGACATCAGAGTGGCCCTTTTTGGCTACCTGTTGGATTGGTGAATTCATTGCCCTGCCGTCCTCCAGAGCCCTAATGATCCCCATAGGCTTTCTCAATGTTTAGCAGGAAAGCAGAACTGAACAAGTGCAAACCTCCCTGCTGCTGAGCTTGGACAATAGGGCTGCTCATAATACCAGCAGATGTTTTTGCTTTTTAAGCCATACAGGGCAAATTTATTTTCCTCTCAGGAGCAAATGCAAGCACATCCAAGACTAAGAAATTCAGAACTAGCTTTCAGAAACCTACTATTGACTTATGCTGCAATGTAATACTTCAGACTTCAGGTCCATCAATAATGAGGGTCTTCTGCTTGATCCACTCAACTGCTGGCTCAGCAAAAAGTGGGGTGCCTTAGGCAGCCAAGTTGGGCTTAGTTTCATCCCTGCTCTTCTTAAACAAGGTATACCAGATAATTTTTCTTAATTTAAGGCATTGAGGTGTGAAAGCAGTAGCCCTTTGAAGTCCTCATTTGCATTATACATATCCTGCTAACATATATCATAAGGTTGTTATACCTATATTATATCTAATAAATTTACATTTATTTAAAAAAAAACAACAGTAGTTTATAACCTATTTTTGGTCTTTGCTCTTTGTGTTCATAAGAGCTCTGAAACTAAAGCAGAAAGAAAGGGGAAAACACAAACTGTTTAAAGTTCACAAAAAACTTTTAACTGGATTTCTTGTTTGGATTCAAAGAGGCAAAACACAAGACTTTGATATTCTTCGTGTGCCTGTTAAAAGAGGGAGAAAGAGACCCACCAATGGGAAGCAGTTGGCACGAAGCCCTCTTTGACACAGCAAGCACAATGTAAAGGATTAAAGGTCTAATCTAGAAGATATATTGCACACTAAACAGCGGAACCATTTAGGAGAACATTAAATGGCACTTAAGCTAAACAGTTGTCCTTGGGAACTGCAGTTTATATGTGACTCCTCTAATATCCATTTTAATCTTGCAGGGCTTTGAAAACAAGATGTCATTGTTTTATAAAAACATACACATTTAATCTTCTCTTGTGAGGCTGTTCTTGAAATATCTGGCTGCTGGACTGGCAAAACATTTCAGAGGAAGCAAATGGGGCTGGTGTCAAAACTAGTACTGTTGCACTTTATTTCTAAAGTTATTTGCATGTGCTTACTTGATTTCTTTTTTTTTTCTCCAAATAAATAAACCACAAACTTTTTCGATGATAAAAGTCTCATTTAATTTTTTAACAGTATTCTCACTGTTCTGTAAGCAAATAATAATAATAATACAGTTTAAGAAATATGAGAACATGAAGAAAGTGGTCAGTTCTACATTCACTTGTGTTCTGTGTTCTTCATAAATTAATATTTATGGAACTATTAGGAGGCTTCAGCCAAAAATAAAGACCACCCAGAGCAGAGTTTCAATTTTAGTATTCTAGGCACAGGTCATTAAAAAAAAAAATCTCACAAAAAAGCCTTCTTCTGTACCATGTACAGATTTTCATGCACATCACTCAGTAGGCGTGTGAAGCATATTCCATTCCTAAAAAATTACAATGCATGCTTTTATAATTCATTTACTATTTTTCACCAGGGAGAAATCATCCTCTCTACCACACAGGCCAGAAATAGAACTGGAAAAAAGACAGTGGGGAGGGATTGTGTCTTGCAGAATTACACAGTGCAGTTTAAAATCTTCCTACTTATTAATGATGGTCTAGAAAATTAAATGGAGAGAAAAAATACTTTAACATTCTAACTATGTACCTAATACCTCTTATATTGTTACTAGTATCAATAGTTACATTAATACTTGGCATAGTGACTAATCAAACCAAGATACCACCTAGATCAAGTCATTATCCCAAAAAGCTACCTGTAAAAAAAAGAAAAATGTACCATTGTGGTCCTCATGGAAAATTTTGGTTAAATGAGCTAGTAGTCTCCAAACAGTTCCTAGCAGACAGGCTATGCCAGCTGGTTGCCTTGTTAACTACTCCAGAAGAGAGTCTAAAGGCGAAATCAGTGAGGAGAGAAACCACCACCAACAGGGCTGGGGTAGCCTGAAGTCACAGGTGGCTCCTGGCTGAGGAGCACTTACAAGGCATTGCCAGATAGACTGCACGGTGTCATAGCCACAGAGAAAACAAACAGAAACCCTCTGTCTCCAAATAGCATTGCAAGATGGTTGCAGGACAAAAGTTAGCAGTTGTTTTTATAGTAACCTCTGACCAGTCACCAGGCAGATTGTTCATACTGGCATTGTCAGCATGTGATTAGCTGCTGGAGTATCTGTGGAGCTGCTCCACTCAGTCTGGGTAGGAATCCACTTGACTGGTTTTTAATTAAGAGCAGCAGCTGGTACCTCATAGAAAGCATTCATTCTGAAGACAATATGGACTCTGTGCAACCTGTTTGCCATAGTACTCTGTCTCTGTTTGAGATCATTAGATAGGTTTGCCCTTACACAGTGTTCAAATGTGCAAAAAAGCAACAGGACTGCTGAGGCAAGCTGAGCACTAAGGCTTTGGCTTGTCTAGACCACAAAACAAAATGATATCCAGGAATGATATAAAGGCTTTACTAGAAAACAGTTTTGTTCATTTCTAATTTTAAATGGTGCTGGTCTGAAATTTGGCAGTAGGGCAAGATGGTGTTGCTGCCAAGAGATCAAGTATTTCAGCTTCACTCCTATCTCTCTCTCTCGAATTTTCTCAAGGTGGTCTCTTCAGCCCTTCCAGTTATCCATGCCAGATATCACGCTGTTCCCAAAGCTATAATGTTTCTCTCAAGACCACTCTAGCAGCATGAATGCTCTGTCCTGACTTCCATCAAGCACCACTTCCACCACCCACCCACTCCCCTGTTTCCACCATGCACCAACCAGCCTGAACCTCAGGCTTCAAGGAGTCTCCTGAGATCTACCTTGGGTCCAGTTACACCTCATGTAGAGTGTTCAGAGATGGAGAAAGAGATGTTTCCCTAGCAATGATAAATTTTCTGCTAATAGAAAACCAGGAAATATCCAAGCGTAGAAATAGTATGTTTGACTAGAGCAACTAATATCTTCAGAACAAATGGCAAACTTGTGGTTACAGAAGAAACTCTTCTTCAGGTCTGAAACAGAAATTTTCAAAACAAATTCCAAGTAGATTTGATTTATTATGGTATCTTAACTTGTAAGACATCTGAGAGAAAATTAATCTTCTTCTTGTGTACAGCCACTTGACTCCTGTCTGCAGCCTTCTGTAGAGTCTTTGCTCTGTAGTGTCTGACTGAAAATTGGTGGTGTTAAACTGAGTCTCAGCACAGGCAGGTATGTTCTTTATGTGTAAGACAACTCAGAATTTTTCTTGGTTTACTTTTTTTTTTGTTTGTTTTTTTGTTTCTTTTTTTTTTCCCTTAATTTTTAAAGTAATAAAATCCCAGTTGGTTGGTATTTCTGTTGCTTAGTACATGTCCTGCTTCAGAGTAATCTCCACCTCCTGATATTTTATTACATCAAAAGTTCTGGAGAGACCTATGGACTTCATGGGATGCAGACTCTGGAGGAGGAAAAAAGATTGGCTTCAGCAAGAAAAAAATTATGACACATAAATGAATTTTATTTAGAAAGATTTGATCATTGTGGGCTACATAATATTGGACATTGAAATTTAGAGAAGTTGGACAATCTCAGAACTTTTCCAGATCCAGAATCTGGTAAACATGGGAGATAAAATATCTGTGGTGAGCAGAAAACTCTCTCAACTGCAGTTGGCTGCTCCCATGCTCAAACAATGCATACCCACAAATAGCAAGAAACCAAAGCACTTTCCATTTCTTAATAGGCTGTCTGCTGTTAATTATTTTAGTTGCTTGCTGGGAACAATGGAAGTGGATTGGAAATGATGGCTCAGAAATTATGAGGAATAAATAAGTAACTATTTTTAATGTTTGGAACTTTACTTTTATATAGCGCCTCTCATTAGAACTTAAAACACTTAGAAAAGGGTTACTATTAGTATAATATTGAATTTACAAGCTAGCAGAGAGGGGTTAGGGAGTTAGTAGGGTGTTTAACTTTGAACAGGGTGCAGGATGCTTTTGCTGCAGCTATTTATAGAGGATTTACACGACTGCAGTGTTTATTGTGTCTCTCAATAAAAAGCAGCTGCAGAAACACACAGCTGGCAAGCTTCAGTACCTGGGAGATACTGAAGACATTATCCAGAGAGTTGATGCACAGGTATGAGGAGATTCACGTGCTCTCTGCAGCACTTTAAGTATTGCTTTTCTAACAAAAGTCTGAACTAATTTTAAATGTTTATGTTGTTTATGTTCGAAATTCACTCCCTCTGCCTGTTTAAAGCCAGATCCTCATCCTGATGTAAATCATCTGACCACATTGTACAGCTACAGAATCAAGCCCTTTGGCTAGGTCTTTGCTGCAGAGCTCTGCAGGCTCAGATGCAAGAATTGTTCCTACTAATTCTCCCATCCACACAGAGAAATGTTCCTTAGCCCTGTTCCCTGCTACCGACCCAGGACCTCTTGTACACATGTGGGCTGGAGGCTGCACACTGATGGCACTCTAGATGACACGGGACCTACTTTCTCATGAGAAAGCAGTGCAAAACATGACTCTATGACCACCTTCAGTCTCCATACAGACCTGTTTTTCTGTAAGTCCATGATGCCCATGCTAGAAATGTAGGCTCTATACTGTCTCTGTATACACATCATGTAAGAGAGATGCAAAGAAAGGATCAAAGATGTGGCCATAAGCTGAACATCTGCTTCTGCCCACGATCTGTTTTCCTTGAGGTTTTCTTATCTCACATGCCTTTCATAAACTCCAGAACTTTCAAACCAATCCCTCTTGTCTTCCACTGCATTATCCTGTCCTGCACTAAAAGAATGAATGCAATTTATATGTATCTAGAGATTAAGATCCTATGGAGAGGTTGCAAAGGAGATGTGAGCACTGTTATAGCCAAAGGGCTAGAACAACACTGATGAAATAGCTGCCTAAATAAGATGTGGTAAGTTTTATGTCTCGATTTCAAATTGTTTATATTTTTTATTTAGGTTTCTGCAGGAGATGAGCTGAGGCTTAGAGCTTCGTTCTTTAAGGGAGTCTCTTGTGAGAGGCCATGTAAAGGTCAGCAAAACTTGCCTTATTAAGAAAGAATGAAGAGAAAAGAGATGAAAAGAGCCTGGAGATGCTTTGATGGAAAAAGAGCATGCTCAATTGCAAAACTGCATCATGTCTTCTTATCTGGTAAGACAGTGGCTTCTGTGCTCACTGACTTTATTTCAAATCCTAATCCTAGAATTTCATATTGGGGCTCATCCAAAAGCCACCAGGATCACTTCCACAGTGTTCTGTGAGCTTTGGATTGGACTCTGTCCCCATGTATTCAATTAAAATGGTCACATCTTCCATTCATCATAAGTGAACAAAAGTTAGGGTTCCTTGGGACAATATGATATGTGCTCTCCATCACCAACACTAAGAGCGGCGGATACATAAAAAACCCCATTGACACCAAACAACTAATACATAGATTTTGTCATAACTTCACACTGTGTTCAATCCTATTGACGTCAGTTCTGTGCAGTGTTTGGCCCTAGATTTTCCCACAATAGGATCCCATTCTTCTTGCATGAGAATATGTCTTGGACAAATTGCCATGTCACATGCATTCAAAGAGCCATGATAAACCCTCCATCTTTGCAGGGGGCTCCAAATTACATCAAAGGGATTTCTGCATACAAAACAAGGGTAAAATATGCCTCTAATTTAAGGTTAAATTATACCGTTAAGGCATGGGCTAAAATAAGATGCAGCAAGGAAGCTGAACCACATTAGGGAGTGCATCCAACACACTATGTCTCAGAAAAAAATGCAACCCTTTATACTGCAAGCATTTGGCACAAATGGGAAAGAATTTGTGATGTGCCCTTTCAGGGAACAAGCTATCTCCTTTCCTTCCTACCAGACAGCCCCACTGGAATGCAGAGAAAGAGAAGAAATTCATGATTTAATATGCTCTTCAACTCGCTTTTCACACTGATTCCAGGCAAAGATTTTGTGGGCCTGGTTCCTTATTCCCACACTTGATCCATCCACAAAGCTATCCATGAAAAGACAAGGATGTTCTTACTCTCTCTTCCTCCTTCCACTGTGTATGTGCTTCTGAGAGGAACATTTTGGCTTCTGAGGAAACAAAATTTCCAAAGCTGGTTTAGCAGTGAATATTCTGGTGATTTATGGAATCATGTGGAAGAAATCTTATGCATGTGTGGATGTCCCTTGCATATATAAGTATGATTACAAAAGTAGAGATTAACTGCTGACGGTAAGAGTCTGTGATGGTAATTTAAATAGATGTTGACAACAGCACCAGCTTACTAGACCAGAGTAAAAAGTGAAATGCAATTTTCATCTGAGAATATTATGAAAATATGATTGAGAAGGAGATCCAGCAGGGCCAGGTATTTGCTTCTAATGTTCAAAAACTGTGCAAAGTAAAAGTAAAGGCAAGAATTGCAGAAACAGCTCCCTGATCAGTCTTTTATGTAACTTTTCTTTAATCTTAAATATGATACTTAGATGTCAGTAGCAGGTACCTCAAGAGTTCACTTGTGGCAGCCTCACAAATAACACTGTGCCAGGAGCTGCTACACTTCCATCACATTGAATCTTCTGGAGTAAGGGAGAGGCTTACTACATGCCCTGAGCTTTTAAAACAATTCAAGGTAACTCAGTTTGCTCGTTGCTATACACAGTGATCAAACATATTTGGAAGATTTGGCATCGAAGACTCTAAATTGTGTTATGGGAGGAGTTTAAAGAATGTTCAGGGAATTCAACTAATTTATGATTTCATCTGACCTCAAATGGGGTATCCCAAGGTCATAGATATAAAAAGTGATGCCTCTTTCCATGACTTTGGTTTTATGAAAAACTCCTTGTACAGTTCATGACAGTTTTAACATTTCAGAAGACATTCACAAATTAGAATCATCTTCCTTGTGGGCCCACTAATGGAAATCCCCTCACACAGTTATTAGTCACTGTCTTACAATGGCTTCTTGTCTCTAAGTACTTTGATGTTGTACATAAGAGCCGTGGATCAATTACGTTCATTTTTCCCATTACCGGGCAAATATTTGGACATTTTCTGTTGAGTTGATTCAAGGCAGAACTAAACCAAAGGAGTTGCATACTGTGCAGACATTTCTAACCTTCAGAAGCTGAAGGTTTTGTGACCTGGGAGAATTAATAGATGTTTATTCTAGCAGGATAAATGGAAAAAGACCATTTCTATTTTAGGGAGATAAATTAAAAGAAGGGAAGATGGGGTTTGTTATGACAAAATTGTTCACAAGTGGCATGCTGAAATGAGGAAAAGCAGTTATGTATTTATATTATAATCCTCATGGAATGTTTGTCAAGAGAGACTTGAGTGGCAAAATGCATTAGTAATTGTTGTGTTTCCCCACTTACCAAAACAAGTATTTCCACTAAAACTAGTCAGCTAAGGTTTTCTCCCTTGCAAAGATGTGAAATACACTTATCTTCTGCAGTGAAAATACAGAACTTTCTCATTAAGATGTGATTTTTTTCCAAAAAGGAGAACACATATATCTATTTATTCTTGCCTGTTTCAAACAATAGCTGTAAGTCTTCCACCACTGTGTCAGAAAGACATTTTGAAAATATTTAACTTGCCAGGATTCTTCTGTGGAACAGGAGGAAGTCGAGCCAGCTGGCATGCCCTGCAGTGGCAACCTCAAGTGCTTACCACCCTCAGGAATGTTACAAAGCAAGAGCAACCGGGCGGCATTCTCCACACACGGTGCTGCAGTTACTCCTCAGCTGGTACTGCTCTCCTAAACTTACTTGAGTTCACTACTAATGCTTGTGGGAATTCGGGCTCAAACAAGGGTTTCATTGAGAAGAGGCTAGCGCTCAACTTGGTCATCAATTTTTCATTAAATATTTTTTCAGCAGACAAGACAGATTCCCTCAAACCATTTTTTTCCATAATCCGGAAAGGAATTTCTGTGACTGTGGTATAGACAAACCTCTGTTAATTCAGCTGTGTTACCACTCCGGTAATGGGGATCAGAGCGTGTCAGCTGTACAGAAAGACAGAAGAGCAGCTTCTATGGGCTTTACACTTTCCCTTCACAGCCCAAGAACTGTCAAAAGACAGGGGAAGTGAATCCTTAGAGGTAACCCCAAAAGAGGGCTCCTCCCCTGGAAGGCTGGGCAGCAAAAAGAAACGTCTTTCTGTCCAGAGGTTCAGGAAATTCAGTTGATTAAATTATTGCCAATATTATTGAAATATTGCCAATATATGAAAATTTAGACCCATTCAAAGAATGAATGTGGGAATGCGTAATTCAAGTTCATTGCAACATGATTATTTTCTGATGGATTTTAAATTATTTTTATTTAAGCCTTTCTGAAATAATTTCAGCTTCTTGTTGAGTATTTCCATTTACTGAAAAGCTGTCCATCAGCTAGAAAACCTGTGAAAAATGACAGCATTTCAATCAGTCTGCAAATTGTTTCATTAATGTTGCATGTTTGGAATAGACAATTAGTCCAGTCGAAAAAGAAAACAATTGAAAACCCACATGTGCAATTGTTTTCAAATCCTTAAAATACATTTGTGAGCCTTGGTACAAAATTATGGTATCTGTCATTTCCAAGAGAATATCTCATGTCACAAAAGTCAATGTGTTTAAGCAGGAGAAGCTATAGTTTAACACTGTTATCTGCTCTAACCACCAGGAAGAGCATAAATCACAGGTATCTGAAGGCCTGATGTTGCTCCATTGGTGTAAATTTGAGTCAGGAGAAATACCACTGTAATCAATGAATGTGTATGGCTGTGCAGATAGCATGAAAAAAATGCTCCAAACACACTGTGATTTCAACATTTTGTCTTCCTTTACTCATTTCCCCAGCTTCATCTCCTTTTCTTTCTTCCTTAAAATAAAAGGTTGCAAAGAGCTGCAGCTGGAAACAGCCTTATCACAGGGCACCACCCTCAAATCAATGTGTCTTCTATCAGGCATTGTCTTGAAACACCCCCCCACCAGGACTTGGACTGAGGACAAAAGGAGTTGGTGTATTATTGCATTAAGCCCATTGTGATTTCTAGTTTAAAATGCATTCTTTCATTTCCATTAAAAATGGATTTGTAGAATGTGTGATTTAAAAAAAATAAAAGGCTGAAATTTTCTGTCTTTTTCCATTTATGGCTCAAGCACTTCATTGGAGGCGTCATCATTCATCAAAATTTCATCTCATGATTATTGTTTTGCCTGCTGGGTAGAGGCATTTTAGTTAAAAGTGAAAGTACCAATTGTGCTAACTATAATTACATGTTTGCAGTATATTGAAGAAAATAGATGTGGTCTGGGAGTTAAGTTAAAAGCACAAATTCTGTGAGGTGCTGCAAACATCCTGCCAGATGCTGTGCAACTTCAGTTCCCATCCAGGGTGACGGAGGGCTAACGTGCCTCGTCTTTTTCAGGGTCAGACCACTGACGATTAAACAATCCTAGCAAATATGATCTCATTCTTATTTGTCTGGGACATTATGAAACACAACATGAAGGAAGTTCAGATGTGGTAGCAGAATACAAGCACTAACACACCCAGCGTGGTGTTTGAAATGTGTTCCTTTATAATCCTATATTTCCCAGACAAACACTTGTAAACATTGAAGTAAAACAAAACACATTTCCTTTTTATGAAAAAAATGCCTTAAAAACCACAGGATTAACAACACCAGAGAAGGACAATCCCCTGAAGGGCCCAAATCTTTTTTTCCAAAACTTGGGCTGAGTTAACTGTGTTCAAGCTGAAATTTTTTATGATGGAACGTGGAAAACATTTTTTTTAAAAGACATACCATGGTCAAATATCCCCTGAATAGATTCTGAAGTGATGCCTCATGATTTGAATGCTCTTGCTGATTACAGAGAGCATTCCAGTTGGCAGGGTGGGAAATGGGACTTGGACATCTTGGGTTTGGTTTCTGGTTTGGCTGCAGGTTTTCCTGAATACATAGGAGGAAATCCCTGTATCTGTCCTGTGTTGTGGTCTTGTGGCTAAAGAAAGTAAATCCCATTGTGCTTTCTTCAAGTCAGAAGCAATACAGGTGGGAGAGTTTACCTGCCATTTCTGACCCCACCCAATAGCAAAGACGCAGCCGAATATATGCTGAGGTGATAAAAGCTGGTAATAAGAGACTATTTACGGAGCAAAGCAGAAACACTGTGTGAAATTTCATTGTGGCCAGTTGTTTTGTTTGTTGACTCACGTTATTTTTGAAGGTAGACAGAAAATGATAAAGTTATTTAACAGATTTTTATTCAAACATTGCAAAAAGGCTGTTCATTCTTTAGGCATCTCTCCCATTTCTCCTTCCCAGGCTCTGCCCAGTCATCCAGACAGAATAGGAGAGCTATCACGCAAGTGAGCATCCATGGAAACGAGAGGAATTACACAGACAAACAACCTAGTTCCTGAGGTGAACATGTAAGAAATGTAACACAGGCCTAGACCAACATCTCTCTGGCAGTGTTTTACCCCAGGCAGCAGGTTCAGTTAAGGCAGGGGCTCAATCTGTTCCCTTCTTCTGAGTGTCTGCTCTTCAGCTATCACCTACTTCCTATCTTCCAACATTTAGCAAGTACTTTTTGATCCGGAGGCAGTATGTAAATCACCACTTCTTAATAGCCAACAAAGCATCTGATCTCAGAGAATTTGTCTAATCCAGTAATTTGAGGGGAAAAAAAACCCAAACCACTTTGCCTGTTTTTCCATACAGCATATACTCCATGGCAAGGGGTTCCACAATGTAGTTATTTGCTGAACAAAAAATCACTTCCTTTGTCTGTATTTTCCTAATGTCTAATAAGATGGTCCTAAGTTCCTGTATTGTTGCAAAGGATTCACATCATCAGAATTGTAGATATTTTCACATCTTTATAATTTTAGACATTTTCACCACACTATCCTTTTGGTCATCACTTTTCCAAGTGGAAGGGTATTATCTTTATAGACTCCTTTATAAAACTTTCCTCTGGTTCTTCTTGTTCCTGTTATCCATACCTTGCATGCTATCCTGATGCTGGTTCTGATTTGATCATAGAGTTATAGAATAGGTTGGGTTGGAAGGGACCTCAAAGATCATCAATCACCATGACAGTTGATTGACAATTTCGTGTTTGAATTCTTCAAATCTCCCGTGTGGATACCACCTATTGTTACTGATTTGTTGTGGTACTGGTTTGCTCTAAAATCTCCAGTCTGGGAGTTTGCACAGACACATTCTGGATAAAGAGTGACCCCAGTGTGAAAGACTCCCACCTCATTTACAGCGGGAACCAGTGCAAATAATTCTTTTAGTTGGTCTATAATGTCTTTATCTTCCTTTGCTGCTGCTTCCCATCCTGCTAACTGTCCAGCAGGGCTGCTTCTGATGTATATACAAAAGGCTTTACTGCTAGCTCTCATTACTTCTACAAGTTGCTTCCACTAATATTTTTGGCTTGCTTTCCTGTGGTTTAACATTTATTTTTCTGGGGATTATGCTCTTCCTCTGTTTTATTTCTTTGGACACAACTTCCATATTTTGGAAGATGCCTTTTCATTTTGAATGCTGTCTTACACTGCTGTTCAATTATGTCAGCTGCTTCTGGCTCTGGACAGTTTTTATCGATTATATTGATGACTGGCATATATTTATTCTTTTAAAAGCATGAGTGCTACTTGCAATTAATTCACCTTTTTAATTGCTATTTCCCATTCTCCTTTAAAAAGATCCCTCATTTTAATACTATTCCCCAACTATTTTTCAGCAATATTTTGATGGAGACTTAGGTGCTGCTAAAACCCACAGAAATCTCTTTCTTCACCTGATTCATGTATTAACTCAGAGGTTTGAAGTTCCATCAGTGTTTGTTTCATAAATTTGCATAGATCTACATTAACATCATCCATAGCATCACTGGGCAGGGTTGGGGAGAGGGGGTCAGTGTGTGGAATGTAGAACCTAGCATTATGTATTCACATTCTGGAGATACAGGGCATGCTGTAAGAACTCTGAGTATTTTTGGTTGTATCTGAAAGTACATTAATGTAGATTTCCACTATATTAAATCCTAGAAAAGTATTTGTGATCTAAGAGCCATACTGAATTCTTTGTCTTCTAGAAAAGGATTTAAAATTATCTTTACAAAGAACTTGAAGCATAATTAGGTTCTGATGCCTGGCTAAATGGAAGCATCAGTTTGGTTGTGTATATTTCACCTTTCGTGCAAAACACAGTATGGTAAAACATCCTTCAGCAAATCCGTATGTGAAGCCAAAAATGAAGCCACAACAGATCGTTACTGCAGCTTCAGCCTTCATGCAAAGCCTTTGCAAGACCTCACAGAGGTTTGTATTGTCTCTCTTAGCAAGTTATAAGTGTGTCTTGTTAAAGCAATAAATAGAAATACAACACAATGTAAATGTAAGGGGCATGTACTATTAACACAGCTGCTAGGGAGAAGAATGCAATACAAAGAATGTCATGTTTGCATAAAACGTGGGATTTGTCTGCTATGCCATGGAGTATCCCTTGATCCTTTTGCAGGAATATGGCCATGCTTCTGCCACGTCGAATGCCTTTTTTTTTCAATATATGTAAATGTAAATAAGTATTTGTGGAGCTACTTCTCTGTATCTCTGCTTTAAATAACAAGTGAATGTCTATTTCTTTCTAGAGATTGCATTCATCTTTCACGAACAGGAAAATGTGTTTAGCTAAAATAGCACATGCATACTATATGTATATGCAAGTGTATACAAACACAGTTAAGGTCGCTTATGCATACGTTTGACATGCATAATGGTGCAAAAATAGATGCCCTTTTATTGTTTTTTCTATACAGTAGAATGGCAGTATTCCTGCCAATGGGAAAGAAGAGCTGAATTAGTTCTTTATTTTCCACTCTGAGATTTGAATCCTGTAAGGAAGCCTGTAATTTTTTTTTTAATGGAAGAAATAAGATGGGAAGACTAGAAAAACAGATGTCATTGTGAGTGACAAGAATACAATCCTGTTCAAGAAAAATGTGTTGAGAAATTTTCCAATCTGATGGTTTTTGGGGTTTTTTTTTGCATACAAAAGCTTGAGTAGAGTCAAAGAATAAACATGAAGTAAATCTCACAACTCAAATAATGTATTAGGGACCTAATCAGTGTATTTTAAATTAAATTAAAGATATTTTTTTTTCTACTTAAGACATTGCTTAGGAAAGGAAAAGACATTGAGGAGAGCTATTCTCTGAGATTTTTTGCCCACAGCAGCTGACCTAGAAACCACTGCTCTGGGGTGATCAGGGGAAACCTGACACTACCACAAATACCCTTCCATATTAGCCAGAGGCACTGGGCTTTGGGGTGATCAAAAATTGCTATAAACCATTCAGTATATTCCAGGTTTTGTTTCTCACAACTATATCGAACCAACATTTTGTTACGACAGACAGTCCAAACGAAGGAAACAGTAAGGCGGGAGAGACCCGTACGTTTAGCCAGAGCCTCTCTTCGCCGTTTTATCGTACAGCCTGTGTCAGCTGGTGGCAGCACCAGTAACCCAAGCTTCAAACAATATCATTCTGCAGATAAATCAATGCGTTCAGACAGAAACAGGCTAAGTCTATTTTAGACAGCCTAATGATCAGTAGTTTCTTCTAACAGCTTGTCAGACTTCACCCTGTCAAGCCTGAAGATTTAGGGACACCGAATCACTGGAGATTTCCTGATTGCATTCCCGCTGGGCAATCGACAAATCACAATAGGAGACTCCTAGGAAAAGGGGAGAAAATAGATCGCCTTCAGGCCCTTATGAGGCCCAGGTTATTGTCATGCCTCAACTAAATCCTAATTACTCTGATTAACAATGCAAGCCTGTCACTACCCATGCATAATAGTGAAAAAGTTTGCAGTAATGATGATGAAATCCTGTGGTGGTGGCTTAGGCCTTCACACGTGCCTTGCTGGGGCTTTGTCTGCCCTGCCTGCTATTCACCCAGGCCTGTTCCCAAGGTGAGCCCCCTTTGGAATTCCGGACAGACCTGAACATCCACTGAGCACAAGATGGGCTGTGGGATTTAAAACATATGGAGGAGTTTCTGGCTCGGCATATCAGATTTCATGCTGCTTCATCTAAAAATCAAAGGTCTGTGGCAGGTTGCTATTCAAATTTAATGTCATCATTCTGTATATACACACACATATATATGTATCTTATCTGCTTCAAAGCTCATGTATTTAATGTCTCTGAAAGTGTAATGGAAATAATATTTCAGGCAGGTGTCTGCAGCAGCACATGCACAGCTACTAGAAGGTGATGTCCAGTTGTTTAGTGAGAGGTACAGCATTGCTTTTGTTTGATGGAGAAAAAAAAAAACAAACAACCAAAAGCTAACCAAAATGCTTTTAAAATAAAGGAAAGACTTTATTTCTAGGGAAACCACGTATTTTGTGAAGCGTACTCCAGGGCAGTAGATTGCAGTCATCTATACCGCTTTGCCAGAACACTTGCCCTCCTATCTTTTCTTAACTCTGTGATCTAACCCTGCCACCATTAAAACTGACTGCAAAATTCCGTAACAAAGTCCTGGTACCACTGTCACTACTGGCAAAGTTCACATAAGCATCAGTGGCCAGGTCCAGTGATGAAGAGAGAGGGGTCTGGTACCCAGAGGACACGGGGTCAATGTAGCAGAGCTGTGGGAGAAAAGGTTGTGACCTGCCTGACACAAGATTTAACAGTGTCAAGTGTGTGCAACCAGACCTGGAAACTCTGTTTAGACAGAAACAGTAAGAGAGAATGTCACTGGTACTGGTTTAAGGTGAAAACATGTTCCTTTCTCTGACTAGTAAGCTCTGGCTCCTGCTAGCTGCTGGTGCTCAGCTGGAGTAGCCCATGCTGTCTCCACACTGGCGTAACAGGCTTCTTACTCCTCACCTCTGCAATGACATGCAGTAAACACACAGGGCTGGAGTGGTCAGCGATGAAGCCTATACAACTAAATCCTCAGTTATGCTCCAGGAGGAAAAAAATGTTGTAATTTAAACTGTTTGGTGTTGTTTTTTTTTTTCTTTCCTATTTTACAGGACTTATCCTGGGAACTGCTAGATGCCTTTTTGCCATATCTTTCAGCTGAGGGCATACGACTCTGAATGAAAGTTTTGTCCTGGAAGAGAAGAAAATGCTGCCACTTCTTTTGTGCGTATATACATGCAGGGTCTTCCCTCTGCCTCTCAGTCGATGCATTTCTTGGGCCTCTTGGGATAGGATTTTATCAAGTGACTCATTGAAAAGGGATGTTTGATTCACCTTGTTTAAAACAAAATGTCAAATTAAAACATAAGAAACAAAATACAGTAAATGATCTGCTTTGAAAATACAGAGCTGTTTGCCTGTCAGAAAGGTCATGCTGGTTTCATTAAACTTTCTGTGGAAAGTCCCCGTGCAGCCAGGCTAGCTGGCAGTGCTCGGCCCCTTCCTGGCATGATGAAGCCCACAGCACTTGGTGCCTGGGCACCGCGCAGCATTGCTTGGCCAGCCAGCAGCTAGAGAGAGTGGCCAGCAGGAAGGCAGGCACCAACGCAGACCTCGTCTCGCCAGATATTTGGAAATGTTGATGTTTCGTTCCAGCACAGAATAAAATGAAATGTTGACAACCTGGAATTTCCGACAAAACAGACATTTCCTTTTCCAGCCAGCTCTAACGTACACATGCGCACACAGACATATTTGTAGAATTATTAACTGCTATGTAATGACACCAGACTATATGCCCACTTCCACTATGTGGTATGGAGGGAATCGAGCCCTCAAAAACCCTGTGTGAGAGCAGCCACCGGAGAGCCACGGAGCCTGCAAAGCAGTTCGGTGGCATAAGTCTTTCTCCATGGAGCAGCCCTAGGCAATGTCACGGTCTGAAGCGGAAGGAAGGAAGGAAGGAAGGAAGGAAGGAAGGAAGGAAGGAAGGGAGAACGCTGCCGTCCATGCCTGAAGAGCCTACAGAGAGACTCGACAGTCTGTTACTTACAGAAGCACAAGAAAGACATCGCTGTCAGGATCAGCAGCGAATCTTTTCCGCCCCCTGTGAAAACCTTTCCTCTTTTTTGCCCTTTTTTCTTTTACATGAGCAGTTGCAAAGTGCCAAAAGCTATGGGAAAGCCTGCATTGCATCAGGCCAGCTAAGTGTACTGACCCTCTGAGGTAGCCCACAGGGAAGAACAACAGGAGGGAGATTGCAGAGGAAGATAGGGACTACTTAAGTAGCAATTCATTGTGAACCACTTTTCTAAGCTGTTGATAGAAGCATTAAGTGTGAGAGAGGAAGGGGACTTATCTTCTTGCCCAAGCAGAACCCTAATGACTCCATAATGACTGCTAAACAACATTGCCAATAATCTCCATTTAATTATACAGCTCTAGTATGTCCTAAAAAGGAGAGAAAACACAAAAGGCGTCTGCAGTCCTAACCTACCCAGTAGTCCCTTGGCCTAGTTCTGTGAAATGTGGGTGGAAACGTAGCACGAGTTATTGCCTGGATAAGAATTCACTTCCCTTCCTTCATCGCATCCGCAAAAATTGATTTGCATTAAATAGATTTGCTCAGCTCTTGACGTGGCCATCGATAAATGCCGTGTCTGTTGTGGCTTGTGAGCATCCAGGTAGGATCTCCTCAAGACAGAAACATATGTGATTTCACAAATCTGTTTTGGAAGGCTCTTCAGAAGCATTTTATCTTTGACCAGAGGGAACAGAGCCTTCCAAAACAGATGTTTAAGGTGGATGATAAAAGCCTGAGAAAAATTAGTTANTACAAAAGTAAGGTGTTTAATGAACACAGCACCACTTCAAGTGAAAGTTTGAGGAGATTTTTTCAGACAGATGCCTATTGTAAGAGCTAGTGACTTACACAATGGGCTTTTTAAAAGCCTGAGAAAAATTAGTTACCTCTTTAACATTATTTTTTTTTTTACAGATGCTGAAACTCTGAAAATAGGCCAGTTTTTAAAGTAACAGCTTAATAGCAGTACACTATGCGTGCAACAGGCTAAGGAGAGTATTTTATTTAGGCACGGAAATCTATTTTTGTCTTAATATTCCAAATCTTTTCTAATGCTCATTTCACTAAAATTCTTCTTCAGACACAACCCGGATCCTGGCCAATACAAACACTGGTTTCATCTGGAGTATTCAGCAAGCTAATTGATTAAAAACATGGCATAATAGGTGAAGTGTCTGTCATTTGACTTCCAACACCAGCTCGGGAGACTTATTGTTATTATAAATAATACAATTCAGGAAAACACAAAGCACCAGATTTCCATTTACTGTGTGGAAAGAGAGCCAAATTCTGGATTTGGGGATTAAATTATAATGTGTAAGCCAGCAAAGCAGGAATGAAGAGCACCTCCAGAACTGCATTTTGAAGAAAACACAGTGTGAATTTTAGTCATGTGCTTCATTTAAAGCTCCAGCTGAAGAACTTTGTTGATTGTTCTTTTTTTGTAAATTTGTAGTCCATCACCTATCCTACTCCTCATTTACATGTACAGGGCAGAAGAAGTAGAAGTGTAGCCATGAAAATTCACAAACCATGGGGGAGAGATGCAGAAAGCCTGTGCATCAAGCAGGACTGTCTGCAGGATCTAACTTTCCTGTGCCTTCAGGGCCACAGCTAATCGCCACTTTCCTCAGACGGGAATCGCGACAGTGTACCTGGGGTCTAATACAGGCAAAGTTACATCTATTCATCCCATTGCAAATATGACAGAAATCTGGTCTCAAGATCCTTCTCAACACACCGTGGCTTTCTTTCCCCATTCAACAGAGACAGAGAAGAAAAACAAAAGTGAGCAGAGGAGATGCCAGGAGGAGAAGCTGAGTTCGGTGCAGAATGAAAGTCCCAAAAGGTGACAGGAAATGAGGAACGGCTCTGTATTCCTCCAGTGGAAAATATTAGAGCATGTACACAGTATGAAATGTCCTTATTAGACAAACAGCAGCCATTTCTCTTTTCCTAACCTTGTTTTTTTCCATTAAAATAAAATAAAATGAAATACAATCAGTCAGTTGATGTGATTCAGCTCCTGAACTGGCTTTTCTAGAGGTAACGCTTCCCTTCTGAGGTACTGTTTCTGGCTGGCTGGATTTCCTGGCTAAGATTTTCAAAGTCACCTAGGGAACCTGTGTGTTCACACATGGACCATGAATTTAAACAGGAACTGTCACCTGAACCCCATGAGCAGATGTGAAATATTCTATTTTATCCCTCACTTTTCAAATACTCCTTTTCTGCTGCACCTTTTACCAGGTGTTTTTTTTTTCTGTTTTGTTGTTTCTTCTCATCGTTTCTCTTTCCAAGACTCCTCATATTATATCCCCTACTGATTTTCTCTCTTATAGCTACCAGCTTGTTCTGTGTCTTTGACCTTCCTTTGTCTCCAGCTGCTGTATCTCTCCCCATTATCACTCCATATCATCAGTCTGGCCTGCTACTCCATGTATAAAAGTTGAACCAGCTCTCCCGTTCCCAATGCAACCTATAAAATTGAATTCATTGCAGCACTCCCTGCCCAGCTGGGGGCCTCTACATATTGTCCAAGTTCCACGGGAGGACACCAACATAACCCTCTGAAGTATTCGTGTAATGGTGAGGAAGAGCGTGGGAGAGATTGGTTGAAGAGGAATTGGCATACACCTGCTTTTCCTGGTCACAAATCACTACCTACATAATGTTCAAATGCCTTTGAACCAGGTTGTCCCACTATGCCCCAGATCTTCCACTGGCACCTCTAGTGTGTTGCAAAGGCAAACTCATGCCTGACCACTAATTGCCAGGTTTTTTCTGACTCCTTATGATTACAAACATTGGCATTCATACCATCACTGATTTAGAGCTTCCTCTCCTGTATCCAGACTGTGTGGTGAAACGGGAGGGTACAAGCAGCCCCTGAGCCAACGGGTATTCAGCTGTTCTTAGGAACACAACTGTGTCCTTCAGGCTGTTCCTAGCCTGGAACGTAAGTGTACTGAAAATCATGGAACTCATGTAGCTGAATGTATTTTTGTTTCATTGTTCAGAAGAAAACCATGCACTGATGCTGAGTCATGCAAAATGTGATTATGCATTTGGTCCCACAGGCACAAAACCCATCACTAAATTTAAAAATGGATAAAATTGAAATGAAAAAAAAAGAGACAATGCATCTTACTATATATCAAAGAAATTAAATAATTTAATATTACACTTTAGCCTAACACCCAAACCACAGCACAACTTCTTACTTTAAGATATTTAGGTCCTCTCAGGTCAGGGCTTCTTTTTGCAGTACTTAGTTTTGTTAGAGTCTGCCAATTCCACAGTACAAAATTTATAGCAACGGGTCAAAAGATGGTTCCTAGAGGAATTCAGCAGCCCTTTGTAGTACATCAGCAGTCATGCCTTTGATAAATGTCTCCTGAGCCCAGCAATAACTGTTCCTCGGTGCTGAAAGATAAAACCGTGGACTTGCAGGAGGCATGTAGTTTACTGAAAGTCACACAGCAACAAGGAACTGAAAAATAACCTCTGAGGAAGTTATGGCTAACCCTGCACTCATGAACACTGAGTTTAATAGCTCTGAAAACCAGGATTGAAGCATACCTGGGCACGTGAATTCAGGTGTGCTGCTCGGGCATAAAATGTGCAGCACCTTGGAGGACAATAAGTCCATTACTCTAACCCAAATGAGGGATATAAAGCTCTTTCAGGTGAATAAAACCCTCTACAGACCTTCCTATTTTGACAGCACCATGAACTTGTGTGTCCAGTCCATTACTTGATAATTCTATAAAGTGTAAGCCCTGCAGGCAAAGAGCTGGGATTCTTTCTGGCTCCATTTTAATGCTCCAGGGGCTGGTCCTGCAGCTGGAACCAATATGAGCAACCTCCTCTTATAGGACCACTATTCGCACAAAGCTCTTTTTCTGCCTCTCATGGACAGATCTGCACTACCAATCAGCTGTACTCAAGCCAGTGAGACTATTTTTCATGTCTGTAAGCAGGTCTATGAAAAGATGCCACGGATGAGAGAGATGCAGAAGGGCAACTGGCTTGCTTAGGAGGAGGAGGGTGAAGTTTCTGTGTGAGTTTTCATCCAGCAGAAGTAGTGGTCTCCTGGGAGGTGTCATAGCACCCCAGCATTTCAACACTACAAGAGAGTAGGCAGTGTTGGAAGCCACAGCAGCCTGGTTGCAGCCTGTCAGTGCCTCATCATTTTAACCTCAGAGAGAGTGAGAACTGATTAAGTCACACACTTCCAAGGGTAACTGGGGCTCTGGTACCCTCAGCCCTTGGGCAGGGTAAGGTTTTGAGTGATCTGAGTACTTTGTCGCTGCAGCAGTTCATGATGCTCTACCACTAGAATATAGTACAGAGGGAGATGGGGCAGCGGCTGCGGCAAGAGGAAAATAAATGGGTCATATAATTCTTCTGGCTGAGATTTATAGGTCCATCTCATCAAGACTAAATTGGTGGTGTAGACTCAAATGAAAGCTATGTGTGAGGAGCAGCTGAATTTGACAGCATGAAAAATTGTCCCCCACTGGCAAAAAAAATCTATTTTTCTATTAAAAAAAAATCAGTCTAGTTAAAAACCTGGTTTAAGTTCCATGCAAGCCATCACAAAAGTCAGTCCAGTTAAAAAAGACCTGGATTAACTCCCATCCGAGCCATCAGATCATCATCCAGGTACTGGAACCATGCTAGGAAAAATATTATTTCATATTCTTTTCTTCCCAACTCAGTATCTGGCCACTTTCCACCCAGAGGGGGAAGGCCTCCCTCTGAGAGGAATGGCACCAAGCCCTCAGTGAAATTTTTGCAAGTTTTTTTTTGAGAATTGCTGTTATAATTCCTTTTTTGGTGACATTTCATGTGTATTAGCTCAGGAGAAATTGCCCATCTAGACTGGTTCATTAAGGATTGTCTGAAAATGCCCTGGGATTCCTGGTAATAGTCTTCTGTTCCTACTAACATGGGAGATGTGCCTTAGCAATCGGAAACAGAGCATACAACCGTTTCTGAAGCTATTTCATTAACTATGCCCTTATAGCCAAGCCAAGATCACTTATATACAAGCACTGGCTTCTGGATAAAAGTGACTGTGTGCAGAGGGGTGGCACTTATACTGGGATGTTCCTCCAGAATAATAACTTATACCAAAAGAGATACAGAGGAATCATTCTTTCTGGAGCAGCAATATTTAAAGTTTCCCTCTGTGTATTCACACCTAATACACATGATACAGAAGGAAGCGATTTTGTAGTCTGGAGGACAAGTTTTAAAACACAATAACGTGCAGAACTAATGAACCACTGAGATCTGCGGTGTCCCTTGCCTCTTTATATCTACTATATATTACTAAATACAATAAAATAAAACTCCATGCACAGGGACCAATGAATAAAGACATAAAATGCATCATTGTGGTGTACTCTAAGGCCATTTTAAAGTTCTTTTTGTTGCTATAAAATAATATAGGCTACCTAGGACTATAACTGTACTATATAGATAAATGTAGTAAGATGAATCTAAGGTTTATAGGGAAAAGATCTCATCGTCTCTGCTTCGCTTGTGAGGAGGAGACCTGGTTATTTGTTTAATTCTGGATTCCTGTTCTGATGAGGACACTCTCAAGTCTGCAGTTCTAGTGCATTCTGCACACTTAGTGTGTACTAAAATTTTATCCATTTCCTGCTGCCTCCAAAATTCCTGTAAAAGCCTGGGTGCTGTTGTTCTTTTTAGATCCTAGATGAAATGCTGAAGGAAGACTAGCATGTCCTCTCTCTCCCTTCTCTAACCCATTTCCAGCAACATGCATATATCCTATCTTGCACTAAGGGCCTCCAGTACACGCAGCCAGCTATGCTCAATGGTTTGGAGAAATCAGACTGGGTTTCTTAAAAAAAATTCTTGCCTATTTGCTGAGGGATGCTTCTTTGAATACAGTAGTCCTCAGTATCCTCCTTACACCTCTGCACAGGGGTATTAGGCAATTTAACCCCAGACCTGAAAGATGAAAGGGTATATAAAAGAAAAATACTATTTTAGAACCCAAAAAGCACAAACTAGTCAGGAGTCAGATCTCCTGGTTTATTGTTGTCACCATGCTATGCCTGAGCAATAGAGACTTCTTACCTGAAAATCCACTGCAGTCTAGTGTAACTAAATCTCTGTCAAGCATTTTTTTTTACTTGCCAGGCTCCTAACACATTCCTACACCAATACCTAGGTCCCCATCAAAACCAAATATGCTTTAAAAACTGACCCTAAACCATGAACATGTCCATCCTTATGCATGTACCTGTAAGACAGCTGCACTTTTCTGCCTAGCATAGCTGACAAAAGCTGCATGACAGTGTTCCAAATCAAAGATGCTTAGCTGTGGCTATGTTTCCAGGGAGCAAATGAATCCAGATTTTGAGCAACTTCAGAACCTTTTTGGTTAATATTTTATTGAGGGGAAAAAAAACCCCTAAAATAAAAACAAAACAAGGACCCCCCAAACAAATAAGCAGAAGATACACCACCATATAAACAGGAAACAAAGAACAAAAGTTTCACAAAGGCCTTTATGAACCTTACTGTGCTTACCCGACTGAACTCTGTATTACTTTGATATTATTGTGCTTGGTGATAAAAAAACCCCAAACAACTCTTGAGTAGATGAGGTGTGTGGCTCGGTCTCTCTGGGGAGGGCAGGGGTGGTACAATGCATGTCATAGAAGGTTCTGCCCATGTTTGTGACTGTAACATTTATGCCTGTGGCCAGGTTTGTAGTCAGGTTCATACCCAGCCTCTTCTACACTATGGAAGTATCTACAAGCTTGCCCATCTTTTAGCTTTTATTTTTCAAAATCAAAGTGTTTGGCTGCTGAATTTCAGCCAACTAAGCCTTGAAACCCAGAGGCAGATCACAAAAGCAAAGTGACAGGGAGCCCCTTTCCCCACCTCCTTCCCTGTAGTGCTCCCTGGGCTGGCTGAGCAGCACAAAGCTTGAGCCTTAGCTTGTATAAATATGTTTCTAACTTTCATAAAGCTGATCTCAGACAGTGTGAAAGAATAGATGGAAAATGGGGGATATAAGGGCAATGGGCACATGAAATCCAATTTCAGAAGATCATTCCAGGTCTCCCTTTCTTCCGCCTTTCTTGCCACTCCCTCCCATCCCTTCCAATTTCCATGGCTTTGCAATCACACTTGTCTCCCTTTTAACATACCTTTCTCTCCCCTCCTGCTGTGCAACAGACTCCCACAAACCACAAGATAAACTAAGTTAGGGCCAGGATTTCTGGCCATTCAGGTCCCCAGATATCTGCCAGGTTTTCAGTATTTTGGATTGTTGAGTTGAACATTTCTGTAAAATCTAACTTTATTTGCACGTTTAACTGGGATATGAGTTCTTTCAAGATTTTGATTCTAGGCTGGGACCCCTTGACTGAAACTGATGACATACAAGAATTATGAAAAGCAACTGCTTGCAAATCACTAACAAAGCAGTCGACTAGGTTATGCAGACAAAAATGGCTTTTTTTTATTGAATTTTACCTTCTGGAGTCTGTTACATTCATAATCTAATTCTATGTTATTTACAACAGGATGGGACAAACTAGAGGAATAAGTCAGAGTGGGCCAGACAAGTGATTATTGACTCTACCTTGCTAGCAGCTCTACATTTCAGAATGAAATGAAAAAGCAGAAAAGCAGCATAAGGTACTGAATCTCAAATTATTATTTTTTAATATTGTCTCAGATTACATTACCATAAGCAAATTAGGGAAGCAAAATAATATTTGAGTCAAGACAGATGTGATATCATTCAAAACTACTGTGTAGAATTTGCATACTTAAAAAGAAGGGAGCAATGGCTCATGGTGAGACTACAGGGATGTGTAACGTTTTTTCCTAGCCATCCCTCCAAGGACAGAGGAAACAGTCAAATTGTCTGAAAACACAAAGGATGCAATCCCCTCTTTCCCCTGAAAAAAAAGAGTAGGATGCAATTTATCATCACAGAATAGCAGAATATGCACAATGGCAGAATATGCACAAAAACAGTCAGGAATGGCCATTGCACAAATTCAGGACAGGGAATGGTCACTTCTGCAGAAAGTGTTTTTGGGGTAACAGTGGTTTACAAATCATATATGATAACACACAGATGGAAATTTGAAAAAAAAGGGAGAGGGAGAAGGAAATCATATTGCATTATATAAACACCTTTGTTGGAAACAAGGAACAATCTTTTTTCTCTGGTTAGTGCTGCCAAAACTGTTGTGTGAAGTTCTACTCCAAGTTTTAGGCACTGGATTTCAAGGAAGACACAAACCCATAGAAAGACAGAACTGAAATCATAATAATCTTCAAACATATACATGGTAGCACAAGAAAGAACAGTCTCACAATTGTAAGAAGAAAAAGATTATTTAAGTAATAGTGGTGTATATTTAGGTTTGCCTTTATGATTAGGACAATTTCCAATAAAGATAAACAACTTGTATAAGAGCAATAATTAGACAATCTAATGAAAGAAATTACATCATTAACTATAAAATAATCTCATTTTGTTGTGTACCACTCTTGCTGAATGTCAAACAAATCAGTATGTTTGTATCACTTTGCATGCAAGCTACTCCAGTAAACTACTGGCAGTGAGGATCAACAAAGTTTTCAACTAAAAACCAGTGCAGAGGTACAGGTTAGGGAGTAGATGTATTTTAGCATTTGTTTACAATGTGCCAAAAAACTAAGAGTACCTAGATCATTCTGTTTCAAACTATTTGTTTTCAGTTATTGTTTCAGGTTTTCTCTGTTATGCACTGACTGAAATCAGCAGACTGGTTATTTGTGGGACTGGAATCAAAGACATAATTTACTAAACTACTGTAGGCCAGTCCATAGGGAGAATTTAATTTTAGCTGTCCTGTTCAGCAACCTTATGTCGTTTGGGTTTCTTTCAGTATCTTTTCAATATAAACACCCCAAAAGGTACTTTTGTTAAATTTTAGACTATCAACTGGAGGATCTGGAAAATTGAAAAGAAATTCAATTGAGACCAAATTAAGTTTTCCAGAACAAACACTCACAGATCAAGCTAGATATTACCGACTTTTTCTTAGGTAACCAACAAAGAAACAACTGTTGGATAAATGAATAAATCAGGTCCTTTATAGAAGTAAAAGCTGCACAGTTGTCTTCCTCCATTTCACATCTCACCTTTAGGTGTCTGATGGCTACAGTTTCCACTAAACACACTGAGGAGCTGAATGGGTTGCATAAAGAAGGGAATCTCACTGAACGTGCTATTAGCATGCCCTGGTTTTGAGAAACCTAAAAATTTAACAAGGAAACTCAGAAGTGAATTGAATCCACTTATTGCAACAACCGCCAAAGGCAAGGAAGATGTACTGATGTTAGATAATACCGTTTCATTTCTTTCCTGACCTGAAAGGAGATATGTTAGAGCTAATGCCCCTTGGCACAAGAGTTTGCTGGAATGTCCTGGTTTAGCATGGATCAATGATCTTAAAGCTTTCCAAAGTAGGTGCAAATGTCAGTTCACTGAGTAATGAGCACTAGGGAGGATTGTGCCCTACAGGATCTGTCTAAATAAATACGAAACTACTAGCTGTCAGTCTGAAAGTAGGGTCAAAGGCTATTTTTTTTATCATCTGATTGCTTGTTTGTCAAGCATACAAAACAAAACATAAAAAATAAGGAAATGAGGAAATACCGACAGGCATATGGCAGAGTTTTATGAGATTGATCCGTGTGTAGAACTGTTCCCAGTCATGTGAAAGTCAAGAAAATTACTTTCTTTCCCAGAAACAAAACGTTGTTACTGTGTTGTGGGTGTGCATTTGCACTAGGATTTGGACTGACAGTCTTTTTAAAGAAATATTTTGGGAAGATTTGAGAAGTGAAGTATCTGCAGAACTGAATGACTGTCCATTTCTCATAGCAGACTTCTCTATGACAAAGTGGTTTGGGGTTGCTTTGTCTTGTGATCTGCAGAAGTCCATGCACTACTTCCACTCTGTCAGTGTCTGAGAGGCAGCAAAGAAAGCAAGAAGTAGTCCACAGGCTTAAATACAGAGTGTCATACCTTCACTAGATGAATGCTAGAGGACCAGGAGTTGAAAGCAGTTGAAAACTACTGAATTAAACAGTACTCAAATAGTTTGCAAAACAATACAGAGGCTGACATATGCTCACCAAGCTGCCCATCTCTTACCACCTTCAGTGAGAGCTTGGATGGCTCCCTGGTTCAAAGCCTATCCGAGTCCATGGGAGTCATATAGAGACTTCAATGGACCTCACTGCCCTGGAATAACAAAGTTATTCATTTTATAGTTTTCATTTTATAAAAATATAAATTTGTTTGCAAGTTATTTATGTACAGGAGAGGAGCTAAATTCATCAAATGAATATTTTTCTGTAAATAATTTGCCCTAAACCCAGTGCTTACCTAATTTCCCTCAAAACTTCTGTATAATATCTGCAAAACTACACTATAAACTAAATAGAGTAAAACTGAATTCCAGCATTCCGTGGAGTTCTTTTTGAAGGTTTTATATGCTACATATACACTATATTCATATTCAAAACAGCTGTTTAACATATGACAATTTTACTACTTAGTTTATTTCTACCATTTTTCCATTAATAAATTCACCATACATGCAGACTTATGAACAGACTAAACCAGACCCAAATGTTCTAAATACACAGTCAGTTCATTAATAAATGATAATAAAGAAAAGGAACATGTACAGGGTTTTTACTCATGCTAGCTAAATGATACAAGAGAAACAGACTGATACCATCCATTCTCGCAGACCATAGGAATAAAAACATATAAGCCTTCACCTAGACAGAAAAAAAAGGAGAGTTTTAAAAAAGCATAAAGAAAATTCCAGAAGAAAAAATAATGAGGGACACATCTTTCCCTAGTTCTGGTCTTGCTCTATGCTCTGTGTCAGGTAGTGCAGGTGTATTTCCTAAAACAAAAGCACACACCAAGATTTTGAAACGTACCAAGGGATCCTCATAGCTCTACAGAAACCAGCTGCATGATATCATGAAAGCTACTGCTCTTTTAAGAAGCTCTGGGTCATAAAAATGGCTGCTTTGAGATTCTTGTTAGTATCGAGCTTGACCACCAAACTTTGTACGCTTCAGAGAGCCTGCAAGGCTTCGCTGCCGGCGCAGACATGCTCACCCTTTCTACTTAGAATCAATGGCAAACATTGGTACAGATCTGCTCCGGGTGGAGATGACAAACAGATGAGTTCCCACACTTGTATGCACTTGGGTTCTTGGGGGCAATTTTAGATGAATTCAGAGGTCACTGGAAAGTGAACCCTGACAGGACGGAATGCTTAAATTACAAGGAAAAAAGCAAACAAACTTGACCCCCACTCTTTGTGATGGCTCTGACAATCATGAAATGAAAAAAAAATAATAATACAAAAGAGGAAATTACTGAAGGTTAGATAGGAAAAAGCATCTAGTTGTGTAATGTAGTGTTACATCCCTCTGTGAAACACGGAGACTAAAATCCACTGTATCTTTCAGATTTCCTTATTCTCTTCTCCCTTTAAAAATTCATAGACTTGGGACAAGAGTGGTGCACACTAAGCATTCCAATTGCTTTTGAAAGGAGCATTTTGCTAGTGGAAAATGTGCTGTCTCTTTGATTGCAAATGTAGTTGATTGTGAGGAGAATGAAAGGATGACCTATGACATGACCTGCTAGCGCAATAAGGTCATTTTTTTTTCCCTTTTTACCCCTCCTCACACAAAAGATAAGAGGCTGACTGCTTACAAAGTGTTCTGCCAAATGGACAAATTAGGACTGCCTGGACTCCCGCTCCAGTCAGGCAAGTTATTCTAAGTGAAGATAAGTGAAAGTTTGAAATGTTTTGAGGAGGAGGCAGGCTGTGAGCTTTCATTCCTTCCCCAAATGGATGGATTGTGAAGGAAGAGAGCTACACAGAAACGCCTGGCCCAGGGGTTTCAGGTTTCAGACCTGAAGTTTCTTCAGTGGAGGGGTAGAGAGGAGGAGTACAGGATGGCCAGGGTGGATGGCACCAGCTCAGGACATCAAGCCTCAGTCTGATTCCCAGCTTGATGGTTTATTTTCTGTCGGGAATCACTCAAGAACAGACAGGCAGGCAAAATCCTCCTCTGAGATGCTGAGGTACAAGTCAGATCCTGGATAAAATTCATGCAGCTCCATTAGCGTAGCATTGTACTGGAATAACACCTGCCCATTTTGGACAGCTCTAACATGGGTTAGAGGTTAGGGCTTTCAGATACAAACATGCCCCGGCCAGCCAGGTCAGTGTATGTGTAAGTTTATGTCCATGTATGCCCACATACATAAACACACTCTTGATCTACTCTTTGACCAACATTTCAAGCTCCACATGAGTCAGGGAAAATATTTTCATACCTTGGTAGTGTGTTATGAGATAAAATTATCTGTGAGTGAGAAGTATTCCGATAGGACTGTGCTATTCATTTATATACCTGGCTGGAAAATTGAGATGCTTTTTAGCAAAACTAGGGTCAGATTTCAATTGAGCCCTGAGAGAGGCTACGGTTGGGTGAAAGTTCCCTGGTTCCAACAAATAAACAGCCTAAAGCTCAATCATTTTAACACAGAATTGCTTTGAGATTTGGGGTTTGAACCCTAACCCTGAATGCAGAATTCCTGAGTATGAACTCATTCAAACCAAAGCCAAAACAAAGGTTTTCATGAAATCCAGGAAGCCTGAAACACCAGATTTCTCAGTAGTGCTACAGAGCAAGCTCCAGAAAACCACAGAAAAGCCCAAATACCACAAAAAAATTAAACAGATGGAAAATGTCATTTTCTGGAAATGCTTATTTCTTCCTACAAAACTGGCAGGTTCTCTGATTTCTGTTTGATCTGCTTCACAAATATACAGTACCAGTAAAGTCCCACTTAAAGTTTATCCAGCACACACCTGGTACCAGCTGCAAGTCAAGGAACTATCCCACTGAAAGCAGAATCTTAATCACCCTCCATAGGGTGACAGGCCAGATATACATTTTAAACGCATTCACGGAAAGCCGTTGAATGTTAGGCTGTGTGATTTCACTTAACAAACATTTTTTTGATGGAAAGGGAATATTCTTGGGAAATCCTGGAAAACTTGCAAAATGAGACACGTACCCCAGCACCGCCCTGAGGAAACAGATTTGCACCATCTGACAGAATGTCATTGTCAATTCATTTGTCATTCATTCCTCTGTTCCAGAGGAATCTTCAAACAAGTATTCAACTCAAAGCATTGCAGCAATCTTGTCCAAGGATCATATGTTTTAAATGAAGAACTTCCTTCAGCGCTTCACAGAGGCTGGAGCTATGTGAAGAGATAAGTAAGCAAGTAGTAAACCTGAAGCTCACTCTTGCCTAAAGCACAAGCACATACCTTACCTTTTTAGTAATTTTCTCAGTAATCAAAATGAGCGTATAAATGAACTTCATAGTCCTGTCAAAATCAAATATGTGACATGGAATAAGCAACAAGAATGATTCTGTTCCCTCTCCCCTATTCCCATTCTCTTTTGGTGGAGACTGGGAAAAGTCAGTCCTGTGTATCTGTCAAGCTGTGTCTTCATCTGTGACCAGAACAATGAAGATAGAGTATCTGGAGATCATTTTCCTCAACATTGTCTTGGACATGCTGATATTATCATGGAGTTGTAGAGCATCCATATCTCCTATGTCATGATTATATTACTAAAATATGTGGGCATATCTGCACAGTGATTCACCATTAGGTTAAAATGAGTAAAGTCAAATGGAAACTTTTATTGCCCCTTGTTTTAGAATATAACAGAAAATACTTGACATCTGGTCTCTTTTAATGACATCTGGAGTTGTGTCTAAGCAGATACTGCAAATTCAGTTTCTTCAGTTGCATTCAAATTTCAGTACACATTATTTTAGCAGAGTCACAAACTCTTCATTGTAGAGCTAGTTAAACCTACAAAGCAAGAAGACACCCTCTAAAGCTCCTTTGTTTAAAATCAGTGTCTATACATTGTACACCCTTTGATCTCTGGACAACAAAGAGCAACATCAACTTAGAGGCAGGAGAGGCTGGGGAAGTAAAACATTTATTGAAAGCGACCATCTGCTGCCTGCAACCCCAGAATGGGACATTTCCTGTTACCTTTTCAGGTTGCTTTTTGATTTCTAGGTCACTTTCACTTTTCTTTCAAGGGGGAAAAAAGTTACCAGAGGCTCCTGAGATATTTCAGATCAGCCATTCCACCATTCTACAGCCCCCACTCAGCATTATCTTCTAACCCACAGCAATCATTTGGAAGACCTCCTACTGCTGGCATGGCACTTCTCCTGATGAACAAAGGATTACATGTATTAGGGTCACTGGCAAAGAGATTGTACAGGTTCAATAAATTTCATGGGTAATGCATGACTTGCTACATGAATTATGTGAATAAATAAATCACAGAATCTGACTCAGGAGAAATATTCAAGGTGTTCCAGTAGTTAATTCCAGCTCTGCAGGGACAGGTCTGCAATTGATGGTTAGTTTGGATATTGTATGAAATTCACAAGACAGTTTTAACCACCATAAGGGACAGAGATCAATGGCATTACCTGCAATGAGTTGCAGTGCAGCATCAGTGCTCTCAAACAGACGGAGCTGGAGGGAGAAAGACTGGGATTAAAACTCACCGACTTCCGATCTATGTTACATCAGTTTACAACTGGGACAGACTGAAGCCAGATATGGCCAGTAACCAACAGTTACTGGAGCTCTGCTGCCAGGCAGTAACTTATTAAGTTGCTATAACTCAACTGCCTGTCTGAACCCAAGCAAATTCAGTTAATGAACACTCGTTAATTTTTTTTAACCATGCTGAGACTTCTATTAGAAGCATGCGATTTGGGTTTTTGAACATGGCTGCTGGGCTTTGGGAACAGAGGAGGAAGTTTTTTAACTTTTTCTCAGGCGTAGAGAAAAATTGGGGTTTAGAGTTTCCTCTTGTTTTCCTGATTACTGTCAAATGGCTCCCACACTCCCTTTCCAAAAGGCATTTATCCTCAGCTCCCTGCAGATACTATTGCTCTTTAGCAAGCAAAACTACCAGTTCCTTGACACTGTGTTTTAGCTGCCCAAACCTTGCTATCCTACAAAGAGCAAAACAAGGGGTTTACAGCATTTAACATGTGGAGACAGAACTGACTATTTGCAAGTATATTGGTGCATTGCAAGAACATCAACAGCAATAGGGTAAGCTGTATCTCTACGCATTGGGCCAAATACTGCTGCCTGTTTTCAATGCAGTTACCCCAGTGAAATCAGCTGAGTGACACCAGATTTATACTCATGTAATGGAAAGCAGAATCTTACTCGCCATATGGAATCTATTTGGAAAGAAGTCCAGTTGTGAGCTTTATCTACAGCTTATTGAATTGTTCGTTTTTCTTATTTCTATTTTTCTTGGTTTCGTTGCAGGTTGATAAGAAATCTGAATGCCTGCTGAGGACTAAATTTATTATTAAACATCTGAAAGTAAAGGTACCTAGAGAAATAGATGGGCTATCCTATTTCCAAAACACCATCCAAGTTTCTTTTTGTTGTTACCATACAGAACTCTGACCAAAATCATCACCAGCCCAAAGGGAAAGCACAAGAGTATAAGTAAGTTATAAAAGAGTATTTACCTCTGGAATAACCTATTCAGGACCTGCTGATTGTTTATACAATCACAGTTGTTGCAGAATGGGAGGAATTCTGCTCCTAGGGCTGCATACTCCACAGCCCTCAAACAACAGGCTTAGCCTCTCCGGAGTGCTGCAGCTCTTGCTCCCAGAGGCTTTCTGCACATCTGGATTTCCTCCACAGCTGCAGTGCCGGGTTCCCCACAGACCCCATGCCTGTCACACAGGTTACAATAGACACAGCAGGCTGGTAAACTAGTGTGGCTCCCATCTTACCAAGGATGCTCTCAAGTATCAAATGGGAAACCTTGTGACACTAAATGTCAGCTGGGTTGCCTGATGAGGAAAGTCTTTGCTGTGGTTCCATCTTTGAGCCTTAACTGTATTTTTTTTTCCAGAGAAAGAAAGAATATGCATGTCTGGAAAATAATTTTGAAGCCTTAAGATATAATTATGTCATTAATTTATTCTTTAAAGAACCCAGATGTACTATTTCCATTTGAAGGTCCTAAGTACCAGATGTACTATTTTAATTTGAATGCCTACCTGTGTGACCTGCTCTAGGGAACCTGCTTTGGCAGGGGGATTGGACTCGATGATCTCTTGAGGTCCCTTCCAACCCCATCAGTTCTGTGATTCTGTGATCTTAAAAGATAATGTTATTGTGAGGTCTAATCTTCAGTTATAGGGGGTGGGTGGTGGAGGTGGGATATGTGTGCACGTATGAAATAAAGGAACAAATAAAGTCAGTAATAAAGTTACAAACAATTGGCCCATAACTTAACATTCAGTAATGTTATATTTGGAGAGTGCTGTCTTAAGGTTTGATACACCTTTGATACAGTCAGTGAAAACAAAACAATCCTCCTTACACACATAAACAAGAAACACAATAAATAGCAAGCACAGCAGTTGAACATTTGTAGCAGGGCAACCTTCTACTAGATTAAATGGAGAAAAGGCAATTAAGTTCTCTTCATCAAAACTAGATTTTCATGAAACTTCAACACTTTCCAGAAATTACTTGGAGGTGGACTAAGTTAGTCCTATGCCAATATTTAAACATGGTGAATGAGCCATGGTAGACAAAGGTCTGAATAACTAACATTGTATTTTGCAGATAAAGAAGCAGAATGAAATTATTTAATTAGTGTCAACTAATTAAATGAAAACCTAAGCCTAATATCCTCTTCTAAAGACAAGGATAAGAAACAAGAAGTTTGACTGATAAAAAGTAGAGTCATTGTAGTGCAAGATTTATGAAAGTTATTTTATGTTAATACCCAATGACATTTTAAATAAGAAACACTCAAAATAAGAACACTCTGCTAAATTTGTACAGCCTTATCAAATAGTCTGAAGCTGGACAACTGAATAGGTCTCCAAAGATACACGAGAAAAGCAAAATCTAGTTCTATAAAGTAAGCTTAGGCAACTGTATCTCTGATTGCTTACTTGATGAGGAAGTTGAAAATTGACAAAAAAGGACAATACTTAGGAAACCAAGTCACAGTCACCTAGACTGCTGTGTGAAATGGGCATGGTGATAATTCTGAGTTCCAATACAGCCAAGAGCAGGACAACCAGCTATGCAAAGTGAACACTGCCAAGACAGCAGACTACAGCTTGCAAGTTGTAGCTCTGGAAATACTCAGGCTCTGGAGGTGTCCCTAATGGTGTGCTACAGCTAAAAGAGTTAATTTATCTGAGAGTTAGGTGAGGAAACATGACACAGGTCAAGAAAAGTCATCATACATTTACTTTTGGAATTGGTGTCCAACTCTGTGCTGCGTACTGAGGAATCATGAAGAGTGCAGAAAAGACTTGGGAAAATGAAGCAAAGGATTGAAATCTTTGCCTTGTACTGAAACACTCAGGAACTGAACAAATTTCTTTATCAAGGATAACATAAAAGGGTGACTTAACACAAATTTTGTAACTCTTCAGAGTTGCAAAAGGTGAAATTATAAGCAGCTTAACTTTCTAAGCACTAGAGCTAGGTGAATTCTGTACAGTGACTGATTAGCCACTCAGATAGCTTAATAAGGTTATGGTAAATTCCCACCATAGGCCATTTAACATGAGGACTAGAATGTTTTCTAAATCAGATGCTTTTTTGGAATGTGAAATAGCTTACAAAAGTCTAAGTTATGCTGGAGGTCAGACTAAATGGCTGTATTCTCTCCATCTGGTTTTGTCATCTCCAAGTAGAAGTCACAGAATAAGCTTCCAAAGGGAAGGAGCTGGCCTCCTAACCTGTCTAGCTGGCACTTATTTGAAAAGTGTTTGGTTCTGATGGACAAAATGCATTCTTCAATCTTAATCTGCTGTTAGTGTAAGTGTACTTTAAAAAATATTTTACTATTTAATTTTAACAACCATTCTTTATTAGTTTTGATTGTCTTTAGCGGCAATACTTGACTTTTTAGGAAGAAGCTGTCCTCTGAGCAGCTGGCAAATTAGCCAAATTCCCTTACAAAAGAAGGTTAGGACTGAGAGGAAGAGACTTTGTGCAAGATTAGGCTAATATAACTGTTTACTTCCAAAAGGAAGGACCTAAAGGATAAGGCCATAACATCTGTATCAAGTCACTTGTCTCAGTTCCAGAACTAATTACTATTACAAATATTGACTCTGAGCATCCTGCCAGCAATCCAACAAGATGTCTCTTCCTAAATTTTCTGTTGAATCAGTCCCAGCCTCAGATCTATACAAGGCTGTTCTGCTGATGTTTATACAGACCTCAGGCCAGAGCAAGTGATTAGCTCCGGCTGCTCTGACTGCTGTAACACAGGATATCTATAAACTGGACTCGATGACTACATTTACTAAGTTTATTGTTTGTCTCATCAGCGAAACTGCTGTAGGTGAAGATGTACACAGGCCTTTATTTTAGATTTACTTTTCCAGATCTCAGAGTTGTAAAATTTATCTGTTCTTAGCAGAAATGAAAGGGAGAAAGTGAGTAATGAAGTGCTGGTTTTCCTTCTAGTAAGTTTTTCCAGCATTGCACATCCTTGCTAAAATGCTTAGCAAAACAACATGAAACTATGTTAGATGATAACTCTGTCAGGGGACCAAACTCCTCTTCCCCATCCTTTATGACCTAGGTTCCTCTGAAGAAATAAGAAATTTTCTTTCTTTTGAGGAAAAAATGGGGAATTATCTCATTTATTCTCATTCGGTACCAGTGTCCAGACACTTTTTAGTCTCTGTTAGTATCTTATATTTCTCTGTCTTCCAGATAAAAAAAAATAATTACATAAATACATAGACTAAAAATGCAGCTTAAGGAACACAAAATCTAGATCAGACTTGGCAACACCTCACCCAAAATAAACCAATGAACAAAAAAAATTGCAAAACAAAATCCACAAAAGTAAAAACAATCAGGAAATCTCTAAAATTGCGTGTAGGTTATTTTTTTTTTTAACTAAATTGCCCTACATCTTTTAAGTAAAGTAAAAAAAAAAAAAAAGTTCAGCAACACCTCAGACAGGGTTTTGCATGTTAAAATTGTTAGATGTCTTGAAATTTTCTCCATTCCTTTTTCCTCTCTGTCCTTTTTTTTTTTCATAATGCAGCTGTGGAATGGAAAAATACATTATTCATATGCAAGGCTAGAATTCCTCCACTAAACCAGTGATATTATTCCTTCTAGAATCATTTAAATACAGATTTGAATTCTACATAGTTGGATGCAGAAGGTTCATACCTTTAGTCAAAAGCATGCTCCTTGGTGATAAATGCAGTGAACTGTGAGGCATTACAACATGGTGAAAAAGCACCAGGCGCAACTCTTCATCAACGACTGAGTTTGCCAGTTTAATTTTAAGTAAATAAATATTGTCAATGCCCTGTGGACCCTTGTGTGTCCGTTTGCCTGGGTACATATTAACTACCATTAAAAATGCTAAGGGTTAAAAAATGACAATCAACATGGACCTTATGTAATAGTGCATCTGAAGCTGTGATTTTTCTTACTCAACAAAGGGCGTGCAATAGACCATGTAAAGCCGACCTCTTTTGAAGGCGTGAATCCCCATCCTATACTAATTCAGCTTTTGCTGGAAGTAAATTGTGTAACTATACCTTAGATACAAATGCTTAATATTGCTTAAGTTCAATTTGGGGAAAGTAAATGGAAACTCCGATTTTGACTTCTTTTATTTTATTTATTTGTTCGGGGGAGGAGTCTTGTTTTCTTTCCATAGATAGTAGACCATCTTAATTAATCAATATTTTTCATAGGAGAATGTTTAATCATCAATTAGCTAGAATAACTACTGATTGTTTTAGTGATAGGAACTCATTAACTGGGCTCATACAGGCATGTATATTTTTGGGTTGACATTTACTTTTTTGGAAATCTGCTACTAACCAGATGTTTAATACCTCATTTAGATAAAAATAATAATGTCTGTGCAGAATGCTTGTTTTCTTTAAGGAGCCTAGATGAGGACGAGTCCAGTAGTGTCTTCCCAGTGGAAAAAATAAGATGAGAAGGGGATAAGAAATTCACTGTTAGATACCAAACCTGGTGATGAACATGACGGGTGTTTGTGGCACACTTGCCCCGAACAAGAATTTGGCAAAGAAGCATGAGGGGTCTGCAGCACAGTCAGAGACACTGTTGGGAATGTAGTGTGTGGTGGCCCTTTGGGAAGGTTAGAAATTACTCTTCCCCAAGCATCCTTATACATCCACAGGGAGAAGAAAACCATTTTGCATAGTGTCTAAGAGCCAGAAATAAGACTGATAGGTATGCCAGTAAAAGGTAGCTAATTTTCTATGTATTGGCAACGTAGAATTTGAGCTTGACTCACCTTTTCATCAAATTAGTAGTGGAGCAGACAGTAGACAATTTATCAGGTAGACCATCTTACATCTGACACCTAAAATTCACATTGTCCAAATTCAGCACTTTATTTTGGCAAGCAGTTACACATTCAGCTTTTAGGTCTTTAGCTCTTGGATGATTCAGAGTACAGTAATTCAGGAAGTAATATTTTAAATCATCCAGTACAAAGAATGAGTCCACTTTCTTATATGCTATTGCAACCATCCAAAACTATTCCTTTCATGGTCTAAAAGAAAGGGGAGGGGATAGAAAAATGTTTGGAGAGAACTTCCAGCAAATGCCATACATTTTGTATTTCATTTTTCAGTCTTTTTAGCAGTCAACTGTTCCAAAGTCTGAAACATTTTGTTTAATAATATGTTATTAATTTTGGAAGCAACACCAGATCAAATCTTCTTGTCAAGTCAACAGGCCTGTTTTGATATCTTGGTAATGTATGTCACCTTCATCCTTGACTATTACTAACTCTTGTAACGCTAAGTTGGCATCATTGTAATGTTCTTAGGTCTTTTCTTTCCTGACCAAAGGAAAGAAAGATTTTATCGGGGCATAAATTAGATTCCGGCAGTATGGACAATTTCTTTATTGCTAAAAATGTAGATTTAAAATTCTATAGATCCTACTTATGAACAAAAAATTCCTTATACAGCTGTATTGTGTTGTTTCCACATTTGTTTAAACACAGGACTCTGGCTAAGGAATATACAAACAATTCATAAAAACATGCCTATGTTACACATGTGTGAACCACATGGAGAGTAACATGTGGACTTCAAGCTCAGGGCATGGGTTTCCCCTTTTATAACTACAGAAGTAAGAATACTCTAAGTAGGAACATTTTTTCAATAACATTTTTGAAACCTTAACCTCAGAGGGTATCAAAAATGTCTCTCATGAGATATGAGGCCACACATATTGCAGACAGCTGCTTGGAAAATTTACTCCTGCATGAAAAAACACAAAAGATGAAGTCTCCACAGCTCATTCCTTTCAGTAATTGAGAACCATACTTGGAAAATTGAGTTGAGGTATCCTCCATTTTCCAATGCATCTATTAACTGTGTTTTAAATTTCTGATTGAAATGTACAATGTAGGTTATTCAGTTGGCACCATATTGTATAAAGTCACCCAGAAGATAGAAGTAATAGTTTACAGTCACTGGCAGCAATGAGGATCCTATTTTCATATATGGAAACATTGGATTTGAGCCTCAGTTCAGTTAAATCTGTACAGGAAACCTGTTGACCTGGGTCAACCTGCCTAGCAATGTTATCACGTCAAAGTTACATCTTTCAAAAATACCACCTTTCAGACTAGTAGTAGCTACCTATATAGCAAAAAGGTGCTTATTATTGCCCAGAGAGGTAGCAGGCAGTTTCTGACTAATAGCTTTACTCTGATAAGGTAGGATGTTGGATTGCTCTGTTTATGAGGGACCTTATAGCAGCCTTCCAATACCTGAAGGGGCCCATAGGAAAGCTGGGGAGGGATATTTTACATGGGCCTGTAACAACAGGACAAGAGGTAATGGCTATAAACTGGAAGAGAGTAGATTTAGACTAGATATTTGGAAGATGTTTTTCACTCTGGGGGTAGTGAGGCCCTGGCACAGGCTGCCCAGAGAATTTGTGGCTGCCCCCTCCCTGGCAGTTTTCAAGGCCAGGTTGGATGGGGCCTTGGGAAGACTAGGCTAGTGGAAGGTGTTTTGTTTCAACCCTGCTGCCATGGCAGCAGGGTTGAAACAAAACAATCTCTAAGGCCCCTTCCAACCCAAACCAGTCTGTGATTCTGTGTGTCACACAAGTGTGCAAGGACATTAGCTCCAACATAGCTATGCTCAATGCCCAACCAATAGAGAGGTAAAATGAAGCTTTATCCTGTTTAACACGCAGACGTTATGGCAGCTTTCCTCAAGCCACTTGGCTTTCAGCTTAACAAAAACTGTAAATCTTCCCAATTAATCTCTGTGTGGGCACGTGAGTGCACATTTGTGTGTGAGAGAACTGAATTTCTCTGGGTAGTGCTGTATCTGTGTTTGTGTATTCCACAGTGCAAGAGTGACAGGAATCTGGATGTTACCTGTGGCTCAGTCAGGGGTTCTGCATCTGCTCTTAGGACCTGACAAGAAGGTCATTCACAAGCAGGCACCCAATGAACACTGGAAGACTGTTGCTTCTGCTGCAATATCTTCTCAAGTGTTTGGTTATAGAATGAAGAACAATTATATTAATGTCAATCCAGACTGCCTAATAAAAACACTTCTTGGCTTTGTACTCTGTTTTACCACAGTGCAATACCAAGAAAGCTCATTCTAGAGTAGATGCAAACTTGAATTCAGAAAGCATTAATAATAATTTTTTTTTTCCAATTCTTTGAAAGGCAGCAAAAGCAAGCCTTCACACGGTCAGATACTGCATTATGGAGCACAGTGATAGAACAAGAGAATAGTGAAAAAAAAATTATTATTTTAAAGCATCAGCAAAGTTAGGCTCCAGTCCCTATTCCATCTTTACACATTGTTAGTGGAAAGGCAGGGAGAGGAGTATGGATGGACATAATGTGGGGATCACCATGTAAAAATGAGGGCTAAAACAATGCCTAATATTTCCTTACTGAAAATCTACATCATGGTGCAAATAAAGTAGGGCAATGCTCTAGCAGTCCAAATAGTGATAAATAGTAACGTTGGAAGTTTCCCCTATGTCTCCTGTTTTGGGGATGAGAACTGTGATAAATATTGACAAAACAGGCAAACTGCATGAGACCAATAGGTGCAGCTGTAGAAAACAGTATCTGGAAACAGGGCCTTAAACTCGGCACACTGATGCCAGGATAGATGAAGTGGTGGCTGGTCTCTTGTGCCGGGATTGCCCTGCCTCGCGCCAGCAGACAGGAGACTGTGCATGCTCCAGTGGAGGCATTGAAAGTGCAAGCCACATATGTAACTGTTATCGTGAAAAGTATATATTCCCACTGGCTCCACTGTCAGATACTCTGAAGCCATGGAAAATGCCACAAAAGATAAGCCATATACCTCTTTGTTCATTCGACTTGTTTGAATTGTTGCCTGTTTTGCTCCGCAGGGTCTTTATCAGAGCCAATTGTACAAAAGGAATTAATCTGCTTCTGATAAGTATTGCTGATATCATTACTGCTGAAGGATAGCTAGGGGCATTTATTTCTGAACAATGAACAATGGGCCATCAACAGCATCTAATCTGTGATTTATCCACTTCTCTATTAAGATGCTTACTTAAATTTCTGGTCCGGCTGCCTCTTTGTATTTGAATCACAACTCTATCTGGTGATAAAAACATTACAGGTTGGAGTGGCAGAGCACCCCAGACCCCATTGCCTCAAACACAGGACTCTTTGGGATTTAGCAAGCTGGGAAAACTGGTTTACCCTCTTAGGTTTGGCACCACTTGCTATGGAGGTCTGAGCTGCTGAAGGAATCCTGGGATCATGGTTCATTTCAACAGTACTATATTTTTATCGGACAAATGCTGAATGAAAGCAACCAATGACAGAAATGTTTTTTTTTTACTTGAATGCTAGCAGAACAAAGAGAAAGAATTTCCTTGGCCCCCTCTTCCTTG
>VXBZ01001311.1:280464-343725 GCA_013399135.1 Heliornis fulica
GGGGCAGAGGAGGAAGATCAGATCCTGTGTTTTTTGAAGGAGAATTAAAGAGAAGGTATCTGCCAGTCTGTCAATGATAGACAAGCATGATATAATCTCAAATACATGTATATATATATATCCTCCCCAACCTGCTTCATTAATCTTCAGAGATATTAGCGGTAGCAATAGTTCATTTAATGTATTTCACAAATAGAAGTTGAAGAGTGATTGGTGGGAGATTATTTCATTGATAATTACATAGTGTCAGTAAGAGCTCTGTAGCTAGAGCTGTTGTAATAAACCTGTTTTTTAGCTCTTCTTAATTATCCAGGGTAACACAGTTCACCAAGCATGTCACTTGGCACAACTCCTTGCAAAGCAGAAATTTCCTGAAAAGTTTGTTTATAAAGGAGGTAGGGGAAAAAAAGGGGGGCTGAAAGTGAAACATCCAAAGTTGGCAAGCACAATTGCCCATTGACACCTAGTCTCTAATTTTGGTATTGCTAGATGAAGCTATCCAGTTTCCAGTCATGAGACTCTGCCTGGCTTAATGGTCAGGCACAACACTTGGCTCTGTGCTGGGGAGTCATTATGGGACAGGTGCAACTTAGAACCACAGCATTTTGCAGAGGTCTAGAGGTTGTCCAATATTATTTCCTTGTAGGTGGACTGAATTTTAACATCAGACAGTATAAAAATGCCTGATCCATCATGAATGTACTGTGAATATTTTTGTTGAGCTCACTGAGTTTTTTTTTAATCTGATCCATTAAATATGATTAAAATGATCCTGCTACTACATGTGATAGCCAGGTTTAAAAATACCTCACAGTTTCACTTCTCTGCTATTTGGCACTGCTGTGCCAATAGCTAAGATATGTTTACTGCATGAACAGGTGTAAGAACAAATAAAACCTATTAAAAAATTATTAAAAACCTATTAAAAACTCTGCCTATGTTATGAAAAGAGCACCCAGTACTGCCTGCACTCAGAGATGTTTAATTAAAAAGAAATGTGTCAGTGTTTAACAGAGTACTCCCATCTTTTTATTCACTGAGCTGTATGGGACATAAGGCTCATTTAAACGCCCTCTGAAAGGTAGTTCTTTGGTTGGGGTTTTTTTTTCTAAATATAAAATTTTCTTTGACTGCAATTGCACAATACAACAGAGGTGTTTACATGCCATCAGTTTGATTAGATAGTAAAAAATCTCTTGAAAAAAATACAATCAGGAATGTTTTAAGATTATTTTTTAATTTCACCTCTCATTTTTAGGTTAGACATTTTCAAATTTAAGAAACTTCAACTACTCTACCCAGGTGAATTTTGAATGAGAAGTTTTACTGTTGTAAAATCTGAAAACACTATTAAGGAGTATATTTTTACCACTTAATATTTATAGGCATTAAATGAGTCTTAGCTAGAGGCAAATAAATTGAAACTAAGAAGTTTCTACCCAGAATAAGCTCCGTGCATCTAATTTTTTCTTAAAATCTTAGCAGTTTGAAGTAATATGGATTTAGAAATGAAACTACAGCTATTTCTAATTATTACTGTGTCTGACAGGATGCATATGTTTATAGAATAATCTATGTGTAACATGAAAAAGTTCTTTTTATTGTTTTTGAAACAATGTTTACATCAAAGTAAAACATGTGTGATAAAAGAACAAAGCAGAAATCCGTAGTTGCTAGTCCTATTTGAGAACTATATATAGGATATTTATAACATTTTTTGGTGTGGTAGAACTCTGTGTGTCAGGATGATTAATTATCAGACATGAAAAGTTAAAGGACCGTGAAGGGCTGAGGAAGATATAACCTCTCCTAAACTATTAGGATAGGTAGAAAGGAACACTGGGATTTGTCAGTGACTTGTTGCAGAGTTTTATTATTACTCAAAAGGCACCTGGACCTAAAGCATCAAGTGGAAGCAATTTTACAAATCAAAGGAGATAAACTATGTGAAAAAAAAATTACAAGTAACTAGTTTACCCAGAGGATTTGTAACAGGATCTGGAGCTTTCATCCCAACCCAATTAACAATGACCAAGACCATGTCTTGTCAGGAATAAATTGGGCAGATGTTCCTACCACAAAATCACCACTACAGCTGACAACAATTGACTTTATTATTGGTCATGTCAACAAAAAGCCAATGATTACATGTCTATGAGCTGTAGGTTGACCCTAGCTGGAGGCCAGGTGCCCCCCAAAGCTACGCTATCACTCCCCTCCTCATCTGGGCAGGGGAGAGAAAATACAAAAGCTTGAGATAAGGGAAGGGAGAGATCATTCACCAGTTAACTGTCATGGGTAAAACAGACTAAACTTTCAGAAAAAACAGTTTAATTTATTACAAATCAAAGCAGAGCAGGGCAATGAGAACTAAAACCAAATCTTAAAACACCTCTCTTCTTCCCAGGCCCATCACCCCCAAATTCTCTCCCTCCTCTCCCTGAAGCTGCACAGGGGCACAGGGAATGGAAGGGTTAGGGTCAGTTCATTGCAGATTGTGATGAACTTCCTCACAGGGAAGACTCCTCACGTTTCCCTGCTCTGGCATGGGGTCTCTCTCAAAGGGCAACAGTCCTTTGTGAACTTCAACATGAGTCCTTCCCAAGGGCTGCAGTTCTTTACAAACTGTCCTTGTGTCTGTCTCTTCCACCAGGTGCCGAACTTCAGACCAGACTCCTCCAAATCCTCATGGGGTCACAAGTCCTCCTAGTAAACCTGCTCCAGTGTGGGGACAGCCTGCTTCACCATGGTCTTCTCCACAGGCTACAAGGGAACCTGTAGCTGCTCTGTCTGGCACCTGGAGTGCCTCCCCCCTTTCCTTCTTCACTGACCTGTATGTCCACAGAGTTGTTCCTCTCACATCTTCTTACTCCTGCAATTGTGCAGGTCTTTCCCCTTTTTTAATTATCACAGAGGCAATACCATCACCAATGATGGGCTTAGCCTCGGGCAGCAATGGGTCCATCTTGGAGCTGGCTGGCATTGGCTCTGTTGGACATGGGGGACACTTCACCCATATTCTCACAGAAGCCAACTGTATCCTTCCCCTCCCCAGCTACTAAAACCTTGCCTTCCAGTTCCTTGATGGGGTAAGATACACGATGAGTTTGTCTTCTCTTGCTCTCTGGTGACTGGTTTGGGCCATTCATATGTAAAAATTCCTATTTTGAATTATCATATTTTTTCTTCACTTTTTCTTTCTTGTTTTCCATATTTTCCAATAGTTCTATAATTAGAATAATATTTAGTTAGCTAAAATGACATGGCTTAAGTGTGACTACTGTGTCTGGAGATAATGTGAGCAAACGTCGGCATAAAATTTATAGATACAGAAACATAAATAATTCTTTCATGAGTCCTTTCAATCTCAATATAATCAGTGGGAAACTAAATCAGTTGGGGTGTGTGTTTCCCCCCCAACCATGGAAATATAAACTCACAGCGGGATTGGTTGATCACTGAAAAACTTAATTTTGGATAAGAGCCATTTTTAAGAAAAGAGCTGTTTACTTAGCCAGAGAAGTTTGGCTGTAGTGAGTAGACATCAGAATTGTTTATTATTGGAACCCAGAAGCACATTAATTATGTGATTTGAGTGACTGGGTAGCATCAGCCCTGCAGGTTTTGCACGTCAAATGCCTTCATCTCTCATGGCATAAACTGACCCCTGAAGTGCATGTCTGTGCACTAGAGGTTAAAGGAGGACTCTCCTCCATCCCCACCCAGGGTCTCCCAGGGTGGTTGTGCTGCAAATTTATGTTTTCAGGAGATCAGAGCACTTTGATATACAGCATGGGGCAGCAGCATAGCTTCAATTTCACTTACATGTTGTGATTTCCTATGAAAGATCATCTGTCATTGGGAGTTCTTGTAACACATTTGCAAATAAGGTCAAACAATTTGTTCAGAGGTGAACACAGTAAGTATAAACATGTTGTAAATATTTGAGTATGAGTTTAATGGTGTTTGAGAGGCTTGCACAAAAAAACTTACAAATAAAATCTCTATATTTAAAAACAAATTAGAAACTTGCACATTATTTTAGCCTTTGGTGGGCATTCATCATCATTATGGACACATCTGTTTATTTTGGTTTGCGTAGGGGAAAAGGGAACATTCAGAAAGGCCCAGCGAGGGCTGGCAGTGTGGTGCGGTGGTACTGGCTGGGCTCTGCAGACAGGCCCTGGGGCTCCAGCCAGCCCCTGCAACCACCAGCTGCCACAACAGGCCCACAGCCACCGCTGCCCAGGGATGGGCCATGCCCTCCTATAGAAAAAAAATTATAAATATTTTTGGAGAGGAATTATGTCATATGGGAGGACCAGCTCTGGTTTAGTGACAGTCTTGGATGGGAACAGCCCAGCAGTGGGCAGTGAAGGCTAGGCAGGCCCTGTGGGTAGCAGAGGCCCCAGTGTACACCTTGGCTCTAAGGGCAGGGAACAGACCATGTTTCTGTGTGAAAAATAGCAAGTGATTGTCCATGCTGCATTTCATGGAGGTGCTTCATGCTCTGGGGAAGATAAAGTGAAGGCTGACACTTCCCACGAACAACTGAAGTATCACTATTCTTAGGATTGGAGAAATCCTGGGCTTCCCTTGGATATATCTATCAGAGCACTACTGGGAATTTCTTCTAAATCCTGTTCTGATGTGCCATCCCCACTCCTGGCATAACCGCTGTAGCTAAAGCTCCTTATAGAAACACTTACTGCCATACCCCAGCAGGCAATTGCTGAGGACATTTGTTTCACAAGGGCTTTGAAGTTCTCTTCACACAACTATATTTTGATAGGGCTTTTGGACAGAAGAACGAAGGAAAAAGTTTCTAAAATTTTCCCCTCAAATTTACATACCTGAGTAGTCTCCTAGCAGAACTAGACTTGAAGAGTATTAAAACTATTGATTTTTGATTTCAAAAAGGTTCTAAAAATTGTCCTCAAACTAAGCCTGAGCACAATTTTCAGATCTGCAAAATCTATTTTCTGTCTCTTTCTAGAGGGCCCAAGCCTGCCTACACTGCTGTGCCTAAAGTGAGTAAAACTATACCTGAATGTAGACGTTTGCAATCTTACATCTCCAGATACAAATCTTTGAAACAAAGAACTATGTGTATGTGGAACAGTATCTAAAACAACTGGCATATTTAGGAGCACTGTAATAAATTACAATATTAATTGTGTGTAAATATGCAAGTAGCTTTATACAAGAAATGCAAAAACCAGTCGATTAAAATATAAATATATGGGTGAGACTCCTGGCATTGAAAGTGGCCTCTCTGTCCAGTGAAATACTATAAATGGTATAGGTAAAGAATTCTGCTTCATTAATCTTGCTTTTGATCTTCTTGAGAGAAATTCACCCCAGGGTTTCATTTGGTCTCTCCTGAAGTCATACTATAAATCACATGATGTATAGCTCACAAAGATAATTATTTTTCTAAGGTTTGCTAAGTATTCCACTGCCGTGTTGCCTTTTTACATTTTTTTTTCCTTCTGTGGCATTATAAATTGCAACACCTAGATATTCTTCATATCTGTTACAGGGTACAGTTAAAAAACCAAAAAAGGATTCTCACTGCCAAGAAAGCAGCAAGCACTGGCAGCTGCTTTGGGACCTGGCATTAGTGAGCCTATGTGTGGATAGCCCATTTCCTTCATGGCTCAGTCAGAGGAGCGAGCGCTGCACGGCCTTTCACGGCTCCTTGGGGAAGGGTGAACTGTTGCGTAGGGACTGACCTTCCTGTCAGCCCATGAGACACCATAAACCAAACCAGTGGAGGACTGGACTTACACTGTTTCTTCTCTGCCAAGATCACACCCTGCTGGAGATTGCTTTGTCCCAGCACAGAAGTGTGAGCTGCTGCAATAATTCTGCCATTCTTTCCAGTCTACAGTGTCTTGGCTTACTACTGTGCTGGGGATTATCCCTGCAAAAAGCCAAAGCCTGGAAAATGAGCCATTTTCAACATCTATGAAGCTAGGTTTTTTAAAAGTGTCTCCATATACATATATAAAATTGGTTTCACTACAGTGAAGCTAAGTAAATTATTTTAATAATAAAAATAGTATAATAATATGTTAATACTATAATGTAATAAGAAATTGTAGTCCAAATAATATTATAATTAATATTGTCGTTAATACTTAAAGTTTCGTTTTTCTGAGTGCTGGTCAAACATAGTGAATTAGATTGTGTTTTTTCCAAGCAGCAAAAGCCTAAACCTTTCAGGAAACTCCATGCAGGCAAACCCCAAATGAGCATGGAAAGGTCCTTGGCGTCTCAGGGAAATGGCCCAGCCATGGCTGTAACAGGAGTGGGATCCAAGTGAGTGCCATAGGAGAACTGATGAGGAAGAAAAGGCGGGAACATTGACACATGTATGAGGAGACATTTACATCAATGGTCTGGATTCAGTTCTCTTCACTCTACCCTCAAAATCCTACCAAAACACTGCAGGCAGAGTCATACGGGTACAATTTATGGTAGAATTTGGCACAGGAAATGTGCTTCTCCGCTGCACTGGGCTAGAGTCCCTCAAAAGTCTGATCAACTAATTCATAAATGCCTTGTGTAGTTATATTGCCCTGTATTAATGTGAGATAATATATTGTTATTACTTCATAACGTCTAATACAAAGTTAATGAAAAAAAATCCTTGGCACTGCAGAAGTTGTGAAACTATATACACTTAAAAGAAAATACTGTAACACAGAGTGGCTCTGAACTCTTTAATGTCTTAAAAAATTCCTCTAGTCCTGGAGGGTATGTGGAATTTCTTTCATATTGGAGCACTCCAAAACATTACATGTCATGCACCAGAGACTAGGCTGAAATCATGTCCTTTGCTCATCCTTTTAATGCCTCACTTTTGAGTCTCCCAGAGTTCTACTTTTTTATCAGGCCTCCTAAAAGAGGATTATCAATGACACAAACAGATATATCTCTGACTGCACTAAATGTTATGCTTCAGCCTTTCTTCATCAGAACAAGGCACTTTAGATAATTCTGAAATCTTGAAACACTGTGTCCTGGCTTACAGCTATTAGCCCTTCCTCCTCTCCAGTTGCCTTCTAGTAGCATCCTGAAGCGCATGTGGGGTTTGAGGCACTGTTACTACTCATTTAACTCACCCTTGGCTACAGAAACCTTTAAAAGGGCCCCATTCCGCAAGAATATGAAGTTTATACAGATGTATCAGGCTGAGTGGGGCAACAGGACTGAAGTGTGCCAGCAAAGACAGTGAAGTTCATATCTGTGATGCATTTATTTCAAGGATATGTGTATCCAGAGGGGTGGCTCAGAAGAAATGAGTCAGTAAGATATGCAGTTTTAAAAAAGGAAAGAAGGGAAGTCTTTAAGGAAAAGCCAAATGGAAATAGGAAGGAGAGACAAACAGAGAAAGACTGTAGGGCACAGAGAGTGAGGCTGCAGGAAACATGTGAGGAAAACCTGAGATTGGAAAGAGTATGGAATGGGAAGAATAGCCATGCTGTAGTAGGTCCAAGAGAGTCAAACTGAACTTCTGGAGCTGCCCCAACCGTTTATCCTGAAATGAGAGACATCTTAAACAATCTGGCCTGAAAAACTGCAGCAGGTCAGCAGCTGAGTCAAAAAAATGTTTTTTCTTGTTTGAGCATAACAATTCATGACAGAAAGGTGGAGTGATTGGTATATCTTCATCCATCCAAATCCAATCTGATGCTAGAATTCTGCCCAAAATCTAGTCAAACTGCCAAATCAGCTTCATTGAGGAAGGATAAAAAAAGATTCCTCCTTTTTTTCTGGATGAAATTGAACTTACTATCTCATGTGAAAGGAAACCCTGCTTGCCAGTGTCATGTTATTTAAAATCTTTGATTGACCTGAGAGAATTCCTAGACTCTCTTTCCTCTGCCTCCCACTCCTTACACTGTAAGAGACTATCATATTTTTAGATGTAACATGACAATAAATTTATAACTCCTGGATCTCTCAGCTCACTTCCTAGTTGGCACCTCATTTGAATAATGGGTCATGAGTTGACATTCTTCCAGTGATGTATTGCTTGCTATAGTGGCACTGACCAGGAAAGGCAGCTGAATAAGTGTTTTCATTTAATCTTTTACATCTAGAGATGAGAACACTATAAAAAATGCAAAAGAGGATATCCATGTGATACTCTCACTGGGGACAGTACCCATAGGGGAGAGAGAGACTACATCAGGAGCAATGGAAACCTGTATCAGGAAACATGGCTTACTTTGGGGATGAGCCAAAGACAAAATAATGAGAGGGAAATGACAGAGAGCTTCTGGGGATTTTTTCACTAGCTGATTACCTTGTGTTTAAAGTTCTGTCTCCAACTTCTTTTTAGGTGGCTTCATCCAGAATACCCTTCACAGCAGAGGAAAACTGTTACTTCTGGGAAGTTGAAACTGAGTACATTAAACTTGGTTTTCTGCCTGTGATTTTGATTAATAGTATTTCTTAAAATATGTGTAGTCGCAGTTGGGCCATTAGTCCTGATGGCACAGTCCTGAAGTTTCTTAGGTTGATGCAATATATTACACTTCTTCTTAAATTAGAGTGTGTCTTCTTAACTTCATGAGGAACTGGAGTGCACACAAACAACATAAAAAAAAAAGTAAAGAATTTTTTATCAAGCCACTACCGCTTTACATAGAACTATGAGGCTATGTTAACCATTTAAACAGCTGAGTTTAGGGGGACATGATTTGTTTATATCAGTTTACACTCCACTTGATGGTGTAAAATTTGCATGATGTAATTCTATTTGTTATATGATTTGAGTAGACATTCCCCAAACTCAAAGAACAGCAAGTGCTCCTTTTCAAAGTTGAATCCTTTCTCCCATCATCACTGCTTTGCCATTTTATTATTCACCAGGCTGCAAATAAGGTATGTACTTGGTTTTTAGCTCCTTCTAGCTTTTCAGTCTTTTGCACCTCTCTTACTGAAATACAAAATTTTGTAAAACCGTCATCAGGAAACCCATACATCAACACTTGTCTTGAATGAGCAGAGACACATGTGCTTGTGCTTGCTAAGGGTGCTGTTGTAGTTTCAGCAATCTGATTCCAGAGAGGAGATTAATAGTTCTGACAACTGTCATAGATGAAGGGCCATATTTCTACTCAATCCATAATAATACTTTTTGTTGTTGTTTCAGCCCCACATATTGTTTATGCTGATCCATCTCCTCCTGCAGAAAACCAAATGTCTATATTTCATTTTTTTCAGAAGTCACTCCATAGCATTTTAAAGTTGAGGAAGAAATTCTGACACTGCTATTCATTCATCACTGACACTGGAAAATTATGAGATATTGTGAGAATGTCTCGGGAAAGAAAAATGTTTATATTTGACTTCTCGTTTCTTGACCCCCTGAGGTTATTTGCTTCATATTTCCAACTTTTATCCACATCCTGGAAGGCTAGCAAGTCACTCTATTTAATGGAAGCTTAGATTCTCATGAATTTCCTTTATCCCAGCAGCTAGGGTGCACAACAAAAAACAAATATCACAAGATATTGTGATAAAATTGAAAAAAACTGGCAGCATTTTTGTGCCATAAGTAATCTGATATAAACCAGTGGAGTAAGTCATCAGTTGATACTATTCACTGTGAGTAAAACTGTCAGGAATATGTCCTGTTTGAAACTAAACATGCTGAAGAAACCTAGTAGTCTTGGTTATAGGATACACACTGTATAAAACAGTGCACTTACATGCACATACATCTATCTATATGCACATACACCTACCCCGTTAAAAATACTGCAACAGGTTCCAAAGTAGGTAGAACTACTTGTGATGCGGCTCCAGTGTGACCACACCCTATTAAATAAAATACCAAGGGATTATTTCTCTGTTAATCTTAAATCAAGTGAACTGAAACTGTATGAAGAGAAAGGAATTTGTTTATGGCTTGCCTCTTAAGTACCAAGCCACCACATAAAGAGCACAACTGTGGGATCACAAGATGATACACAACATAAATGGATGCATATATACCAGGCTGGCTAGAAGAAGTGTTGCTTGCACCTTAAAATTACAAAAATCTGTGTTGGAAATACTTAGATTTCTTGGTTGTGTAGATTTCTTGATGTATAATAAATAATGTGGCAGCCTCTCCTTTAGACAGGACACTTCAAAACCTTCTTTCTATGTCTTCTACTTGATCGCTGATTTTGACACTACTTGTAAGAACTTAAATGCCTTTTAAACTTCAGCCGCCTTTGTCAAATTTCATGGAAATCAGTTACTGTTGTAAAAAAGATTATTGTGGGGACACATGGTGTGACTGCAAGAGAAGAGAAAAAAAAAGGCACGTATTCAGCTAATAGAAGTAACTCTGGGTTGTTCTGTATTCTATCACAAATCCCCATGAGAAGAACTAGCTGGCATTTGTAAATGGCAGCTGCCGCCTATGAGCTAGCGCAATCAATCTTCATACTACTGCAGCTATCCACATAAGAATAATCAGTAACGGTAAGTCAACAGACTGAAGCATGTATCATTTATTCATATCCACTTGGATGTGTCAAAATAACAGCTCACCAAGGCAGAAAAGAAGACAGTAGCTTCTTATTTTCATGTCATATCTAATATGAATACAGTACTTTCATACAGGACACTTACAAAGTCTCACTTTACACAATCATCGGATTTTGATGGATTGATACATTTAGAGATAAGTGAAACAACCCAGTAGAGAATATTGCATATTTCTTAGTCATTCTGAACTTTGATATTAACTGCACTCTGGAAAAACATGATTTATAAACTGATATTTGGTTCCAAACATACAATCTTATTTATCAGTAAAGACTGGAGTGTGAATTCCCCAGATCATTTATACTACTGACTATAGGACAAAGTGTTGCTAAATGATATTATGAAATTGCCATCACTGGTAACATATTTTAGAATAGAATTTTTACACGTATAAAGATTTAGAGAAGTTAAAATTCTATTGAGTTATTTTTTTTTTAAAGAGGAGAGTAAATAAGTGATACAATCCTTACCAATCACTAAACTGTATCATTTTGTCAGGAAAAAAATGGGGAATTAAATAATTAGAATTCTATTTAATTCTAATTAAATATTTAGAAGTTCCCATGTAGCTTAAAAAAGCCAAATAAACCCAAAACTTTGTCTACTCAAGTAACACAGAGGACCCATATTCCTTTTTTAACCTTACACCTATCTGGTAGTTACATGTGCCAACAAATCACAAATTGACTAGTATTAAAAGTAGACAAAGTGATAATGTCTTTATTTTGAATATTCTAAATGCATTGCATCCGGGTTCAATCAGATGTCTTGTGTTTATAAAGCAGAGCAAAGCAAGAAATGGATGGCTACTCTTAGCATTGACATTCGCTATTTTGTGTTTTCAGCTCATAAGCCATGGATAAAGGGATTCACGGAGTGCTGTCTAAAACATCTGCATAAGAAACTGCAAAATACAATGTCAGTGGCTTTCATGAAAATGGGTTCCCATCGCTTAGGCTGAAAAGGACTGACCGTGCATCTGGTAAGCACATACTTATTTTAAGCTCATATGAAACCCACAAATTTGAATGCAGGCACTCCAAAGCTTAAGTTTAGGGAAGCTTGTTTTGCCTGGTATATTGCTAACCTTGTCTTTTGGATGTCAAATGCCCATAGTCATGTGAATCTTCACATAGCACAGATGCTCTCTATGCATAGCATGTTCATTCATACTGGGACACCAAAAACTGAACTGCGGTCCAACTAGAAATGTATTATTCATAGTTTTCTATTAAATCATTATTACAGTGAGCTATTACTTCTGCGAAGTATTTTTCTTTGTTAGTTTATTTTGGAAAGGCGTATTCATTAAGCTGTAATACTCACAATGATTCATATCTGTTTCCTCAGGGAACGATGTTAGATCAAAGTCCATTACAATAATGAGAAGTTTATTATATTTTATAACATGTACTACTTTTCATTAGAGCTGCCAGAATGCTGATAGATAGATGGAAGAATTAATGCTTTGGGCAAATACATGTATTTCTAGGAGTGTCTAATGGTCCTCTCTAGTTGTTATCCAGGATCATATGTTAACAAATTGCATTCAATCTCTTTTTCCAAAATAACTCAAATAATAAAGAGCAGCCCAACATGTTTTCTCATTGCCCTCTTAATTTAAGATTGGCTATTTACTATGAATTTCAAATATCCTAGAGGCTGGCAATGTGACTTGCTATTTGTTTTATTTCAAAGCTTCTCACAGAGAGTCCTGTCTGTAGCCTTTTGAAATTCCATGTAAATTATGTTCGAAAGATACATTTCATCTCTTACTTTATGAACTTTTTCAAGGAATTCTTGAAAGACAGAGCAACACAATTTGCCCTTACAGAAGCTGTGTCAGTTGGTCCTTATCATGTTATGCTTATCTTAATGTGTAATCTAGTCTTGACGTAGATTCCATTTGAGGTCTTATCTTTCCCAACTAGAGTAGATTAAAGAGGAAAGTCTTTGTTCATTGAAGTGCTGTGACTGACTTGCTCTCAAATCCTTGGAATTCAGAGACAGAGCCCTGCAAGACCACTGTCTAGCAAAAGGTTTTGTGTTCTTGTTTAACCATGAACACAATCTCACTGCAGCCAGCAGCCCTCTCTCTTGCTTAAAATTACGTGTGCTATCAAATACCTTCCAAGCTCTATCAAGTAAGTAAAAAACCCTCTAAACCTCAAATAAAGAAAAACAGCGGAGTACAACTATCTCAGGCAATTAGCATGTTTTTCCCCTTTTCAATACAGTGTTCATAAATCATATCCAACACTCGGGTCATTCAGAAGCTTTCTCTTTAACTACCCTATTTCATTAGTTCTAACTTCCTCAAGCATAGTTTCTGTCATAACTAAGGAACTGCTAAATGTTTCCAAAAGAAGCACACGATGAGAACATTTCTTGGTGAGAAAAAGGAAAGGAAACATGTGCCTGACTTTTCCAAAGCCCATTAGGAGTTCTGTCTAAATTTCTGTTTTCCTCACATGTACAGCTTAGAAAAGAACCCTACACCAAACACCAAACTGACAGAATTAGCCTTTTCAACATTTTTCCAAGGACTAGCGGAAAATACACCCCCTCTACTCCACCTTCTGCTCTATCTCTTACTGTGAGGTTGTTTAGTTTCGCTGTGCTAGCATCCAATGCAAGTCATTTTTGCTGCGTGTAACTGGGTCTTTTAACTATTGTAAACCCTTTGAAGTTTCCTCTTTCTGCCAAGAGGTCAACGCGGTCTTTCTTTTGCCCTTTCAAAAGGACCTTTCATTCATTCCTGTGTTTGGTCAAGTTGTTGTGGGTTCTGCTCTGGCCTGGCACCATGAGCCCCCCCTACACAAGCAATTGCTGCTTTCGTTGCTACTGCTGTTTGTACTCCTTATTGCTTCTTTCATTTATCTTCACTGACACACCAAAGGAAAAGGGGGGGCTGAAAGGGGAGAATTTGGCTGTAAGCTAAATTGATTGCATGTTATATTTCATGGAAGTCTGGCAGGAAGAGTTGAGTGATCTCAAGAGTTTCAGGAATATTTTCGTGATTGTGCAAATCAATCAAAGNCAAAGGTTTGAATAGAACAAAAGTCTCCCAAGTGGACACTGCATTCACTTGATGGGGTCACATATTACCCAACATTTAATAAAATTCACGTGAATTTGAAAAGGATTCCAGATAGATCAGTGACTGGAAAAGTAGTAAATTTAGCCAGTAGAAAGAATGCCCTAAAATCAAGGTGATGTTGTTACATGTGGCAGTTACTCTTCTGTTTAGATATTAAATATTTTGGGTATCTTGGGACTATTAGAATGAATTATTGTCAAATAAATATTATCTAGCAGTTTCCTCTGATAGTTCTACCCAACCTGGATCTGTCACGGAGGAATTTGTTTAGGGTGGATCGCTTTTTTCCCAAGCCTTCATCTACAACAGCTGATGAACAGGCTGGTTTGGATCCTCTGCAGCTTTACATGCTTCGCTGTGGCACAAGCATAAACCTGACAGAGCTAAAGACTCCAGAAATGGTGAGGCTCAAGCAACACCTAAGTGATTGCCCTTCTAAGTGCTTTAGGAAAGATGTTTCCAGAAGATCACGCTCCCTTTCTTTGTCCAGAGCACTGTCTTAACCTTTTCTGAAAAACAGAAGAACTGCTGCACCTTATAAGCCCAGGAGACGCCCAGGCTCTCCTGAAAGTTATAGTTGCTCTGCTAAGCTAGTCTTTTACCTGGGCTTGATAAAAAGGCAACCTTAGTAATTTTGATTGCTGCTAATGTAACAAACCCTTAAATTCTGGTACAAAACGTGAGATCTAATTTCATGTTTGAAAACAGAGTGAGAAATAATGATGTGGCATTGTTTTTTAATGAAAATAGCCTTTGGCTATCTAAAGAACATAAGACCATATGATATGTCACTGTTCAAAAATTCAAAGGAGTACTTTATGGTTGTTCCTTCTACCTTATCTGGTTCACCACTAGCTTTGGCAATCACTGTCATAAGTGAGAGCTGAGGGAACGCTGAGTCTGGAGTCATCACTCAGCCAACAAGTTAGTGCTTCTGCAAGATACACAGCAACTTGCTGGCTGCCAGCACCTTATTTTGTACACAAGTCAGGCCAGAAAGAGGGACTGGATGCAAAAATCTGTGACTCTAGACAGAGTGGCCTTCATTCTGCAAAGAACTTATGTATCCAGCTTGGGTTTCGAAGGGCAAAATTTGTAAGCCTATTTATCAGAACCTCTTGCGTTTGGGGGCTGTATTAATCACCTCTCTCTGGAACGGATCACAAAGTATATAATTCATTTGCAGTATTTGTATTTCAGGAACTCATTTTCTCAGTGCAAATATATGTCTAATTAACACATTTATGAGAGAAGGAATATGCAGGTACAATTTTAAATCAATACAAATATGGAATATGGGGAATGTAAAAATCAGTAGTAAAGGGACATGTAGGGATATACTTTGAATATAAGAATTATTTTCATACTGCTTTCTTCTTTGTCTTAAAAGAATAATCACATATTTATAGTAAAATATTCAGGATTAAGTTTTCCAGCTGGTTGCCCAAATTCTTTTCACCAGTGCCATGTTTCTGCAGCCAGAAGAGCAACGCTCACAAAACATTCTCAGGCTTACTCTTTATCCGTTGTTATGCACAGTTACGCTGTAGAGTAATTTCATCTGGGCAATTCAGAAATCCTAATTTTTACGTTATTGGAAAGGCTGAGATTTTCAGAAGAGCTTAGGGACTGACTCCTGCTAAAGAGAGGTGACAGTTTTTGTGTAACTGAAATGATCACTTCAAAACTTTTGGCCTGAAATGCCCAAGTGACAGCTAACAGCTCAAGGATCTAGCACAAAAATTGTCTTCTCACTGGGACTTTGCAGAGGATGTCAGTAAACTACAGTTAAGAAACATTTAAAACCAGAACAAAACTTTGCCGTCTTGGAAAGGGAGTATTCTAACAGCCTGCCAGGGTATTTCATAAACACTGAATGGAAACACGACCTTGGAGCAGCATGCTCTTTCCCAATACTAAACCCACACACCACCACAGGGCAGCTCTCTCTTTGAAGCCACCTGATCCATCCCAGTCTCCATCATTATTACCTGGCTCCCTTCTGCACCCCAGCAAGGATGCTAAATGTTGGAACAGTGGATGTTAAGCTAAGTGTTGTTGTTACAAAGCAAAAGTAAATAATTTGCCTAAAGTAGAATCATAGAATGCATTGGGTTGGAAGGGAAATTTAAAAGTCACCTAAACCACACCTCTGCAGTGAGCAGGGACATCTTCACTAGATCAGGTTGTTCAGAGCCCCATCAAGCCTGACCTTGAATATCTCCAGGGATGGGTCCTCCACCACCTCTCTGGGCAACCTGTCCCAGTAATCTACCATCCTCATATTGAAGAATATTTTCCTAATATCCAACCAAAATCTACCCTTTTCTAATTTAAAATCATTACCCCTTGTCCCATCACTACACACAGCTGTTTTCAAGCTCTTGGATCTATAGATAGGAGACTAAGTACATGTGATTTACTTTTGCAATTAACCTCAGAGTTCAATTGTTCAGTTCTCTGCCTGCACCATCAAACCAAATTTACTGACCAGTACTGAATAAGTTGTTATGTACCAGAGTTCACAACAGAGGTATGCTGATAAGAAAAATCCATGTGCTTAAAACTCATCTGCTGCTGGAAAGTTTCAGAGCAAAAGGTAAATACTTGTTTTTCTGTATCTTGAAAGCAATTTATGAATATAAAATGAAAACAATTATCACTAAAAATATGAATATTGCCATCAATGCATTTTAAAGTATTTAAGCCTGCTTCTGATTATTTTACATGCTTTCCACTTAGCATGTAAGAAACCCTCTTGAGTCTGATTAAACACAAGCTAAAATCAAATACTTCCCATTTCCACCCAATGGAATCATCTTTGCATTGTTTGGTTTGGTAAAGGATGTTGGTGGATAGTCTTAAACCTGTTCTCACTATGAGCTGGCACACCCCACCAGGGGCAGAAGCAGGGCGAGGAAGCACAGGAAGGGGGGGAAGGAGACAGAGGCAGGCGTGGGACACACACCACATCCTGGAGTGCAAAACCCCACAGGAAAAATCACCTTCTGCCTCAATCAGGGCTGCAGCAAGCCCATTAAAGTTTGTTGCATTAAATTTGCCTCTTTTCTCAATATGTGCAAGTCGATTTCAACTTAGCCCACTTAATCAGATACACTTTTAATTTTTGGCTGGAGTCACTGGTTAAGCACATTTGGGTTGTGCTGCTTAGAGGAGATCAGCCAAAAGGCCTCAGACTGATTTGGCTCCGTTTCTGCACTGAATGTGTGAACGAATACATCCGGAAGGAATCATTTTGTGTTTACGTTGAAATGTGTTTCCTCAAGTTTTCCAGTAATCCACTTTCTGCAAATATTTGAGCCAGTAAAGCCCGATCACACAAACATTATGGAAAGCAAACACCAAGCAGCTGTGAGCCAAATAAATTAATTTAAAATCTGGGGAGGACATTTGCAGAATTCAGCTGATGCTGCTATCTGTCACGCCTGAGAAAAAGAGATCTCATTTAATCTTCCTCTTAGAAGAATTATTCCTATTAGAATATGTGCTATTCTTTTGTGCAATTAGCTAAGAAGTTGATGGATCAAGAATTTGAGCCCCAAGTCTTGGATATTCTGTAAGGGTTGAGTAGCGAGGAAAATTTCTGTCTACTTAAGCTTGGGTTTAGCCTGCAGTGCCTCTATAGTCTCACAGGGCTTTTGTGTGTAGGAACTGTGCTGAATTTAGAGCTGTGCAGTTATAAAATATCATTATGCAATCATTTCAATGCAAGTAATTTAATTCAGTCCTCCTGAACTTTGTGGTTCCGAAACTCTTCCCTTTCTTTCCTTAACTTCATGGATTTAGTTATTTTCTATTAGAATTCTGCAATATAATCAACTAGAAAAACAGGCGCATTGAAAACAGCATTGCGGGGCTTCCAGCCAGGTCCAGTACTGCCCTAGGAAAGACTGGGGCACCTTGACTTTGCTGAGTATCAGGAAGCACTCAGCACCTAGCATGACTGGCCTGTGTAAATGAATGTTGGCAGCACACTGATACACTGGGATTAAAGGTGATATATAATTAGTCCATATGACTTTTGTTGATAATAATTTCAGGTAACTGGCTGCATTCTGCTAATCCAAATGACTATCGCTGAGCGCTGAGGGCATATGTTATCTGCAAAAGGTTTCATATTTCAATTTAAACAAGGAGTTATCCATTAATAAACCAGAAAGCGATTACATTAATGTGGCCTCTGCCAAGACTGCTGAGCAAAACACGTGCAGAGGTTTTTTGCCAGTGCTTCCCCGCTGAGCGGCACTGCCCCTGCACCTCCCCTCTGCTGCACAGCCAGGCATGGGAGGGCTCCCAGGGAATGATAAAAACGCCTGCGTAATTCCCTGTGGAGAAAGGCAACAAGTAAATACTTGAACTGTATTGTCCGGTGAAAAGGAAACAAGACCATCTTGCGGTGGGAGAAGGGGCATGAAAGGATGTTGATCGCATGAGCAGTAATCTCTTTGGCTGTTCAGTGTGCCACACTTGGGCTTTGTTTGCCTTGACTCATTTGGCTTACTTATCCCAATCTGTGTGATCATGGAGGTGGTGCAGGGCCTCTTTAAGTGTGCACTGGATCAGCTACTGGAGAAGGGCAATGAAAAGTTAAGGAGGAAAGGTGGTATAAAAAAAAGGAACCTTCAAGGCCACCTATCTAGACAAAAGGGCTCAGTCAGGCAATAAAAGCAGAAAAATCATTGAGACAGCAATGAATTATGAAGGCTATTAAAACCCACAACTGAATTTACAGAATAACTTCCCCTGATGTATTATAAAAATGCTTTTCCCAAGGAACTGGAGATACCAAAATTTGTACTGCAGATTAATTACAGCTTCATTTAGCAGAACCAAGGATGGGGAACTCAGCTCAGATGAAATACCATGGGTATTAATAGCATTACACTTTCTGAATCCCAAATACTGCCAGGAAATCATTAACATTACATTTAACAATTTCAGGTACTTCTAGTTTTGAACTCCAATTTTATTATTTATGGAATCTTGATTGCAGAAAAAACATACCCAGCACTTGTACTTAGATTCTGTTTACAAAGGAGCTCTGTGTTCTCCTGGAACTTGCATAAGAACAGAAAAGTAGATTATGTGGTTTCTTAATAGTTCTTTACAAAGAGTCTTCTGTTTCTGACAAATGGTTTATGCAAATGTATTCTCTGTACCGCTTCAAGCAGTACTCATGGAAAAATGACATTTTGCAATAGGGAACAATGAATATTCAATGCATCATTTCTTAGGTGAGCTAATGGACAGCTTGTATTCCACACCCGCTGACATTCTCTTAATTTTGAGATTTTGACAGAGGGAAGGGAAATACCAACTGGCAGTGGGAACTGAAAAGCACTGGCCTTCCAACTTGAAGACAATTTTCAGTTTCTGCATGCTAAACTCAAGGGCTGTTTTTACAAAGGGCCAGTGTGGATAAAAAAAAAATATGCTGCATCCTTGAAGTCACAACTACTGCTAGACTGTGGAAGGGCAAGAGGGTGAAGTCTTTAGAAAAGCCTCCCACAGATATTAATCCATGGTGTGAATGGCACAAAAAAGGAGGCAATTTGGAATGTACAGGCTGTATCTTACAGGCCTTATTCATGCAAGCAGGCACGGCGAAGTCAATGGCTTTGTATTGGGCTAGGAGTAGCCAGAGAGCGCAGGCTGTGTGAGGCGCTCTTGTTTGGCAGCCTAGTTCAGAAAGGATGGGTTGGCACTGGGAATTTGACCTTTTCATGACAAAACAGACTTAAGCCATCAGTTCACATACAACCGCTATATGTGAAGGTAGTATAACATGATAGAGAGCAAGAAACTGAAAGGAGTAAGAAAGGCAAGTTAAAGCAGCTATAATGTAAAGGTTTTAAGCCTCCTCTGTTTCTCACGTACCTCACGTGGCAACAGTAAGCTTTTTGGGTTGAGCCCCATGAGTGAGCATAACAGTTCAAGGAAAATAGGCTTTGCTCTCGCCAGCTCTCTGTTCTTTACTCCTGCATTTTTTTCAAGTATTTTTCTGGTTTAGGAGATAGGACATGAATTGTTCTCAAGAGTAAAGGAATTTCAACATTTCCAGTCTGCAGTATTTTGTATTTTGTTCTTAGTAGTCTTCTACAGTTACCAGAAAGCTGGATAACTATGGCTTTGCAACGTAGACATGTAGAGATAAAGAATCATTCATAAAAGCTTCATGCAGATTGAAAAGGAGATCAGATCTCTCACGTTCATTTACAGCAAAGGTATTCAGTGTATGAAACAGTGTAATTCATACCTTTGATCACAGGGGTGCAACTGGAGATTGGAAAACAATAATGATTTCATGCATGTAGTTAACAGGTAACCTCAAAACAGAGATTTTTAACATGCTTTAAAACTTGCATTCTAAGTAGCAAATTTAACAGCAATGTTGTAAAAATTTAAAAAAAAATTAGACACATTAGATATTTCATATCCACATTACCATCTGAAATTAGTAGCCCAAATTCAGCGTTCAGTTAACTAAACATAATTCCTACCTTAGTTCAAATTACAGTCTATTCATTCAGCAAGGTACTTGTGGACCAGAATTGAGCAACTGAGATTAGAAATCCTGCAATACAGGATCAGATAGCACTGAATCTGTCTCAGTTGTTTTTACAAACTATATAATAAAAAAAGCAGACACTTACCGATTGGTCCAGATCTATATAATAGTAACATATGCCAAAAAGAATGCAGCATTGCATGGTTTTAGTTCCATCTGCAGAGGTACTTTGAGAAATTTCCCTGACTAGCTGTTCAAGAGGTGAGTAATAAAAAATTCCATTCTACACCTAGCTGTATCACCCACTCTGAGAGGTTTACATTACATTAAATTTCAAGGATGGTGAAAAGCTCTGCCTCCTTTGTGCAGGCTGAGGCTTTGCTAAATATGTTTTTAATGGCCTTTTGTGGACTGTATGTGCTAATATCAAGAACCTAAGCTTAGCATTGTTTCCAACTTCCCTTGGACCGCGTTTCTGGCAGACGAACAAACAAATATTGAAAGTAACTCACAGAGAAAAAAAAATTACTGAAAACACCAAAGAAGTGTTCCATTTGTAGATTTAATTAAGATATCATGTCAATAGAAAAGCACTCAGAGTAACAATTTCCTGCTGCTGTATATGCACCAAGCCAAAGCTAAATTTATTTTCAAAGTAGGAGATACTGGTTCTGCCACAGCTGCCCAGACAAGTGAAACGACACTCTGGTAGATAATGACTGGAGTTGGTTTCATAATTTAACCTCATGAAAAGGCTGAACTGCTTCTTGAGAGATAGAAGAGTGTCAGAAAAGGTCCAGGTGCAGGCTTACTCTTCCCTGAGGGGTCACTGACTGGCCACTGTCAGGCATCGCACACAGGGTGACTGGACTTCTGGTCAGACCCATCAGAGTAATTTTGGGGCAGACAAAAGTTGCCTGGATGTCAGACTCAGTGTGAACACAGTGTTTGGTACATAACATCTCAGGATCCTTTGGAAGCCAACAGGACATTCTGAAGGCTAATTGCTGCTTAGGGTGAATGAAAGTACTGGAGTTTGTGTCATCTGCCCAGTTTGCTTACCTGGCACTGTTCCGTAGAAGTCCAGCTTACCTCTAAGTGTAATTCATGTGGTGAAGGTGCCTGGGTCTTTCTCACATCAAACCATGGCCAAGAAGCTGCACTGCTCACTATGGGTCACAGCTGTAAAAGAGAACGGGTGGAGAAGGTAGATCATTCTCAAAACCTCACAGGGGGGCGGGGGCTACAGTCCTTTGAGACTGCACAAAGCCCAAACAGGTAACAAAGGCCTTTTGCAACACGGATCAAAGGCCAGAGTGAAACTGACTGGGGGTGTTGAGGGTGCTGAATCCAGTCACCATCACTCTTCACCTCACTGGTACATTCACCTCAAGCTGTGCAAAACAGAGGCTTTAGACCAACTCATCTATTTTTAGGCCAGCTAGGTTCTTTTCAGCAAATAAAAATGAGGCGTTACTTTGATTTGCCATTTCCAGGGACTATTCCCTTCTGACAAATAAATGAATAGGTATGTATGCATCTTAAACTCTAAATGAAAGCCCTCAGTTTGCCCAAATCATTGCATGTCAAGTTGCAGCTAAACAGGCAGCATTCTCGTTTCTCCATCAGGCTACTTCATTTGTTACAACTAAAGCCCTGATGCAGACAAAGCCAGAAAGCTCTATGTCCCAATACTTTCCCCCAGACAGGCACAAAAAGGTGACATTATGTTTGCGAATCATATTTAGGACACTGAGCCCAACATGAAGAGAAAAATGGCTTAAAACTTGACTGTATTATCTGATCTGGTACTGAGACCGTACCAGAAACTGGAGCGTAAATTCAAGCTCCTATTATTGTAACCTCAAAGTTTCTCTCAAATTCCTTCTTGGAAGTCATGCTTGCCATACTTCTTATATAACTGCTCAGGAAAAGCTGCATGTAGGGAATAAACTACCGAGCTGGCATTAATTTCATTTTACTCTTGTGTTCTGCAATATGACATATTTTACATCAGCTCCACTGCGTAAGGTTCTTCTATCAACTTAAAGAGAAAAGTTTGACATTAAATTTATTTCTTGGATAATATACTGGATGCTTCTGAAGTCTACAGTGAAGCATGAAGTGATAGTGTCTGTTGAAGCCATCAGTTCTCATTGACAAGTCTGGTTAAATTATCAGGTTGTATGTAATTTTATTTGAGTGTAGGAAAATGAAGGTTATAGCCAAGAGCTTGGTGGGGTTTTCTTTCCTGAGATGATGATTTATTCATTTTGGCTTCAATAGCTATGGTGTCAGGCGTATTTTATATTTTTCCAACTTTGACACTTCAAACATTTGATTTCCCTTTGCAACTTCCAACCTAAAACATGTTTCCCATTATAGATATTCAAGTGACTGCCTTGCACACACTGACTCATGAGGCTGGTTTTTATTTTCACAAAATATATAACCCTATTTGAATAAAATACAGATGGTGTCCAATACATTAAACACAGCAAATTTGCCATTCCCTCCTTCATCCCCTCTGTGTTCCGTTCCCCGGATTTTCTGTGGCTCTATGAAATCTTATCAGACTCAACAGCTCCAAGAGGACATGGCAACAGAAATTTGATGCCACTCATATTTGGTTTGCTGTAATAAGTACCGTGCAGGCTTTTAATTATTAGTATTTTTCTATAGGATTCTGTATTCAGAGCTCTGCTTTAAAGTGAGCTGCATGCCCCTTGGAAGGTAGTGAACAGCCAGTTTCACATGGTCCCGTGGTAGAGTTTCAATTAAAGGCATTCAACATGGAACACGGCGCCTTCCCAGGTGACAGCTTGAGCAGATTCAACGCCCAAGCAAGTCAGAAGGAGCAAAATTGCAATATACTAATAGTACAGTAAATAGTAACTAAGTAAATTAGTAAAAACTGTTGAAAGTAGTTGAAGAAAAATTGTTCTGGGTTTTCTATGAGGGCATAAACATGCACAGAAATTACTTGGAATGCACAAGAAACTTTGAAAAAAAGATTCTATCAGCATCACTAGATGGCATTGGAGGGTGTTTTATCTCATCATAGGAGAAAGGTAGTGTTTGTCAGCAGTTCGTAGCCATTTTTCTTAGGAACACTAGCAGTTAAGGCATGTATTCCAAGCAAGCTAAAGGCACATTCTATGCAACTTTGGTAAAGGGGAAACGAGCTGAGGGGGTCACTGCATTGCTGCAATTCCCTTCTCTCACACACCACATCCCACCATCTCTGAGCTAGAAGTGGAAGGCTGAAATTCAGACAGAAATAAATCACAGAGGGTACCAAAGAACTGTGAACTGGCAGTACATGGGCTGGTGACTTCAGAGAGTTAACTGTCTTAATCTGTTCCTGAGATTTTGGGTGAAATTTTTGGTAATGTATTATTTGTTTTTCCCTCGTGGCAAATTACACAAGTATTTATTGTATGAATGGTATCTCTTGGTTTTCTTACACCTTTTTTACTCTATAGTTCTCCTGCACCTCTGACATTACTTCTAGAATGCAGTCTGCTTGCGACCCTGTGATATTTTTGTTTAGCATCTACATCCACTTTGGGATTACTGCTAATTTTAGTCTCCTGCTCATGTCCATTGTTACTGGAAAGAAGATGTGCAGAATCAGTTGCACAAAAACTACAGTGGTTTCAAATAACAAGAGTATCATTTATAGAGTTATTTTTATTCACACCCCTTAATAGTTGATAAAAAGCGTAAGAAGAGTTTGTTCCCCATATAAACACGTGATTCTAGGAGTTTGGTCTTTATGAAATGGACTTCATTACTGGAATAATTGGAGGTCATAGAACATATGTTGCAATATAAGGCAGAAAAATGTTGATTTCTTTTCACATCTGCCACCTTGACCCACAATCTAAGTCATTCAAATTTTCAATTCTCCTGGTGGACTGTGCAGAGTCTGTTTGCAAATTCACTGCCTATACAATAATTATTTTCTTTGCAGCCATTATTTTTTGCTTCTGTACTATTCTCTCTGCTTACAAGCTGTCTCTTAGGTGAATTCTATGATGAATCAGAAATCAGAGCCATACACAGATGAAAATCTGAAGTGATTGTTGTTTCCATTCTTCAAACAAGCTTTCGGTTTGTCACTCTTGGGACAAAAGGCAAGGATGGTAAAACAAAGAAAAAGAAGCAGCCACACTGAACAACAGCTTGTGTCTTGGAAGGAGGTAAGAACTGCTAGTAAGTCATGTAAGGTTTTTAATAGGTCATGAACTTACACAAAGGCAATTTCTTGTATAAAACGTTAAGTACACCCACTTCTAAATGTGCCACCGTGCCCCTGGTCATGTTTGTCTGACTGGCTGCTCCACATTCCTTCTAGTGTATTTATAGAAAGCTGCAATTCATAAATACCAGTTTGTACCATTATCTTTGTACACACCAGGTACATGCAATACTGAAAACTGGGAATTGTTCTTAGGACATACTTGAAATCAGCACAGATGCTAAGTGAGGATGGTGTTATACCTGACACAATGAGTGTCAATGTGTAGAGCTCCTATTCCTTTCCTGAAGTTATTTATTCAATATTATGTCTTTAATTTGCTGTCTTGCTAACACTTCTATTTTAAGTAAGGGAACTCTTCATGTCGTCGTTTAACTTTCACAGGAATTTACACATGTGCTCACACATGTGTGTACATACATATGGGGAAATCAGTTGGGTTTCTCCTCGCTTCTATGGTTTAAACACTTAGGTCCAAGAGGCAGGTTTTGTTTAGCACCTACTCTGCAGCTACTTTAAAAATCTAACAGTCTTGATTCTGTTTTGTGTGACCGTAAGTCAAGGACTGAATTAAAATCAAACTAAGTAAGATCAGACTCTGGTTTTATCATTTCAAGTAGCCGCTGGACAGTTTAGTTTTCATTCTCAGCCTCAGTCGTTTGCTGGAAAGCTGTGGTTAGCAGGGATTTTTTGTTTACAAGTCACAATTTCCAATACACGTGCTGTTTGCCCTCCGGCTTGATATCAAAGACAGTTTCATAATGAGGGTGGCTCCTATTGGAATTCTATTTCCCCTCACTTTGTATAGGGAAGTGGGGCACCTATTACACAAAGGCAGTTGTTGACTGCACACAAAATGCAACTACAGAGATACAACATTTTGTTTCCTTCATAGTTTTAAAATGAAGTCTTAAAAGCATCCATGTCAGCTTGAAAAAATAATGCGTACTTACATGCAAGCAACTTAGTTGTTAAAGGTAAAATGCCACGGTCCATGTCTATATTGAAGGAAGGACACAGGCCTCGTGTTCTCGGGCATTCAGCCCAATGTGTCTTGCTCCTGCTTAAAACTCAGAGAGAAAAAAATAGGTTCTCTTAAATAAAAAAGGATCAGATGATCCTATCTTGAAAAGCATTAAGCAGAGTGTGGTTGTAAAGTCTTTATATACTGCCTGCTCTTCACAGCTCTTCCTCTTCTTTGAGCTTTTGCTTCTTTCTGCAGTCGATTGATGAAAACTTACCGTGAGTCTTTTCAACCTAAATCTTTCTGAATTCTTTCAACAGCGTTTCACATTTTGACCAAAAGGTTAAGGGTGTATTTTCCTGGAAAAACCTGTGAACAGTCTTGCCACTCCTTTTTTCTTTTTTTTTTTCTTCTTTTTCCCCCAATAGTAGGTTTAGTTAGTCTTCAAATAATTTAATGCTGAAGAACACAAGATAGGGCTCTCCCTATCAAAGCTTGAACATTCTCATGATTATATATTTCTTCCTGACAGGCAGCATAACATGATCACTGAATGTTCACTATCACATTCCATATGCTTTGAATTACAAGTCCTCCAAATAATTTGCTTAATCTAAATTATTAACAAGAGTGTCCTTTTTGCTCCAAACAGCAACAGTGCATGAAGGCATGGGGCCTTATGAACATTAATAGGGTCAGCACCAGTGCAGTATTAGGTATTCTGTCTCTCTCCAGCTCTTGTAGTGCATATCCCCAGTTGTTTGCACCCTGTTCTCCCTGGACTCTATTCTGCATCCTTCTCACAAGTTTTATGTGAAACTTGGTCATAGCTGACTGAAATACTAAGCAAAACGCTTAGAGGTTGGGCAAAGCACATTAGTTACAGTCATATTTACAGTAAACTCTCTTCACTCATGCTGAAAGAAGATCTCTCTTGTGACTCTTCACCAGTGCCTCACTGGCCATCCAGCCACCTTCGCTCTCTGTACAAACTCACCTGAGCTCCTCAGCTGGCAACAGGGCCCACTCGTTTTCAGGCTGTCAGTGTGATGAATGCTCGTGGGGATACCACGAGTTTCACCATACATTTCTCTTAGATGTGATGCAAGTTGGAAGAATTAGTTTCTGGAGCTGACCACCTAAGACCTCAGCCTTCCATTTAAAAAAATCCAGCGAAGTTGGGGAGAAAACTTTGAAAAATGACCAGAGAGAAAAGAGTAGGCTCAGACAAGATGCAGACAAAATAGAACACCTTTTATTTTGGTCTAAGCAAAGATCAAAGCTCTTTTCACATGCCTCCACTACATAACTTGAAACGTTGGGCCAGAGGTGATGCTGAGCAGTGCCTGCATTGTTGCCCTGAGTTTGTTCCCAGTGGTGGGTGTAGTGTCACCCCTTCACCAAAGCATCACGGAGATGGAAGGTGGCTCTGGGAGGTGCTCGGAGCTGCTGCCCAGCTGGGACCAAACACTCAGCACAGCCCCTTGCAGAGCCTCAGCGCCCACCACTTCACACAGCTCTCACTTCTCCAGATGAACTCAACATCCTGTTTAGCACTTCATTTTGTACACAGCCAATTGGTTTTTCACTGAGGAAATAAGCTCTCCCCATCCAGCGTGACATGTACATAAATACATACACACATCCACACACGTGCACGCGAGCACACAGACATCAGCCATTTCAAGCCCTGTGGGTGTCTTCTCTCGTATTTCTACCTTGTGGCCTGAGGAAGCCAGGAAATGTAAAAAGCAGTCAAAACATCAGGGGGAAAAAACAGATAGAAATGCCTTTTCCACTGAACACATGGAGCAGCTCCCAGGCAGACTGGCCTGGATCTGCCAGCTCACTTTGTGCCTTGCTTCCTCCACCTCCTCCTCTGTGGCTTCTCAGAGGTTGCTATGCCACAAGCGCCAGCCAGGCACTTTGCTGAATCAGACCCACTGCTGCCAGAGACGTGTTCTCCCCATACATCGAGACTTTTACCAGTGCTTATTACAGCTATTAAGTTCACTTATTTTAGCATCACACCTCTCTTATTAAGATTTTAATCAGCATTTCCACTGGAAAGCCTTACTCTCAAAGAGTTATGAAACTGCCTGTATAAAGCTGATTACCACTGAAGTTCAGAATCCAGCTCCTTAGCTCACAACTATGTTTCTTTACTGCTTACTTGATCTCTGTAAAAATTGGTTTGGCAAGTTTGTTTAATTCCAGGGATAAACAACTCCTGACTTAAGAGGCTTCTCAGGTTTTTTTTCTGGTGTGTGGAAACTGATGGAATGAAATTATCCTAAGTTACCTGCCTACAACATTAAATAATTACCCTGGCTACATATTTTTTTTTCCTTTTTTAAATGTTGACTTTTTTCACCTAGGAATGCTGAAGAATTTAACCATTCTTGTTGTTAAATGCCAAGTATTTTTGGAACAGTGTACAGGACGGTGTAATAGGAAAGCAATCACAGGAAGTTAAAGACTTTCAAAATACATACCAGCACCTCAACGCTAACAACCCATATCACTTCAATGAACTGTGCAGTATGTGTTGGCATGATTTATGTAGCAATTTTGAAAGAATCTGTAGTGTTTGTTTATTACCACAGCATGATTGATGGGTTCCTAAGTGCATGGCGACACAATCAGCTGAGCTATTACGGCTGGGAGTTTGATAATTTGTGAGTTACGGCTATTACAGCACGCCATTTCAGTCAACTGCCAAAAGTCGTTAGGGTATCAGTGACCTCAGAGAAACCGCGGTGAGACCAGACCCACTGCCAATGCTGTCACTGTCAGCTGAAACATCTCTCCTGCATGGTCACCTTGCTCCCCATTTCCCAAGCTCTCCTGCTCTCCTTCTCCAGTATAGAAAGTACATAATTCAGCCGGAGGAGCAACTCCTTCGGGTTCTGCTCTCATCCTCACCCCTTCCAAATGTTCAAAGTCCTTCTGTCAGCGTGACACAAATCACAGAGTAGAAAAGACTTCTCAAGCGTTGTCTTCAAACAGTCACTTGCTTTGTGACGGGGAAGCACATAGACAAAACCACCATGTACCCTGGAAACACACCCCTCACCAGGAGCCACTAGAACAACTCAGTTCCTTCCTGTTAAAAATATCCCAGGCTCAAGTTGACACCAATTCTTTATGTCTCAGTCTTTACGCATTTTTTGCAACACACACACACACACACAAAACTAATATGGAAGAAATTGTATTTATCTTTTATTTTATTTTTTTACAAAAATAAACTATTTGAGAAACAAAAGCACTTTTTCTCCTTTGACTGTACAAACTACAAAACAGTATATGACATTGGTCACTTTAGCATTTACTTTATTGCTTTCACTGAAAGCAAATTCTCAAGACACACCATGCCTGTAAAACGCACTTTATAGAGAATTAAGGCTAGCATTCATTTGACATTATTAAGGTCATTTGCTTCGTTCACTCTAAGAATTAGCAAGCAGTGCCTTAGAAAACCAAGGATTTGACAATAAAAAAATTATGAAGAACTGCAAGACAGTCATTAAACTAGTGCTGTTCCACCAGCTGGATTGTTTTGCCAGTCTGTCAAAGATGTGGCTTCCTGAACAATTCAAACTCGATTCAACAAAAGTCTTAAGCACAGGCTTAATTGTAAGCATATGCTTAGGCCTATCCCTATTCTGCAAAGCACTCTAAGTCCCCAGCCTTTCAGTGGGACTATTCATATGCTTATGTGATTTGCTGGACCTACAGAATGGCTCTTTTAAATTAAAAATGAAACTTTATGATAACATTGGAAGCAAAGAAAAAAAAAGAAAATTAGCTGCAGTCTTGCAATTCTAAACATAACCAATTCCTTCCTTTGGAGAGATACACCAGCATTGCATATTTTGATAGCTTTCACACAAATGCTGATTGTCTTCAGCAATGTTTGCTGTTCAGTTTGCAAACCAATATGCTTCGGTTACTCTGTTGTGATTGTCTGTGCCCAAATAAATATCAGCGTGGAGGATACAGACTTCCCATAGAAATGATCAACTTTCACCCCTGTAACGCACATGTATGGGTCTGGAGCATTATGCTAACCTTGGTCAGAAAAGCCAGAGCTGCCAGCTGATTTACCACCAACATCATACCCTAACGGTGTATCATATCTTGCGTTTTACTTTGTTGCTTTTTTCTTTTAAAGTCACATTTTCAAAATGTTGTTTTATTGCACATTCATCCTGGTCATGCAGGTTATTCTTTAAAGTTCTGTATAGCACTCTATAGATTAGAATGAGTAATAGTGCAATTATTTATCTCTCCGGCCACGGCTGCCTTCTACCTAACAGCTGCCTATAGATACACACAAACAGCTCTTGTCACTCACGCGTCACCACTTTAGGTGTCAGTCTGTCACCTTCACATACGTTATCTTGTCAGGATCAGGCATGATATGATTTGAGGCCATCTTGAAGAAGACAAGCTGCCGACCTAAACCAAGTAGAAAAGAAGGGGGCAGAGGGATCAGAAATGATGAGCAGAAGATCGCCTACCTGAAAAAAAAATTACATTTCATATTCTTCCTCACTGTATGCATTCCTCAGGCAATCCAAGACTGACCTTCAACTGGTATAAACATGAAATGCTTTTGTCTAAAGCAACACCGAATCTCCCTGGTTTCAGTGTGTTTACACTTACCCAATTATGGTCATGATATGGCTGTGCTCAGCCAACACAATATGTAGATTTTAATACATATTTCATACGATCTTAAAATTATGAAGACTGTCCCCACTGATAAGAACAGACTTCAGGACTTAAATGGAATACATTCATGTGATCATACAGGAGCAGTATCTTCTTCACACACTTGAATCTTTGCAAAGTACATTAAACATGACTTCCTCTGAAACAGCTCTTGCTCATCACTTCATTGCTCTGGGTTTTAAACCAGCTGGAACAAGGGTTCTACTCATGCAAAACCCACCAGCAAGTGATAACACCCTGGGTAGTGGAAGGCATCTGCTTCGTATGCATCTGAGGCTGCCATGGACTGAGTTTGGTGAACAAACTTCCATGCTGCAGATTTTTGGGGTATCAAGTGTTCATGCATCATGAACAGCATGGTAAAAGGAATGATAAATGAGACAAGGAGTGCTGCTCATATGTCTAATTTGCCTTTAATATTATAATTTGAGACAGCAGCTGCTCCAAATTTCCTATGAATTTCCCTGTGCCATAATTATTGCTTTTTTTGTACATTAATTAACTTCAGTAATCTGACTATAAGTAGTCTGACCTGATGACCTAGTAGTCACTGGTTAGCCACAGGGAAGCTTAAGAGAAATTAATTTTTTTCTAGGTTCCATCAAAGTCCAAACCTCTCAGAAGCACAAAGAAATGCAGAAAAGCCATAGCAGTACAGTGCCTAAATGTACAGTGCCATACTCTAAAACGTACGAACTGTCTAAATTTTCTACTAGTCTGTGATACTTTCAGAATTGGGGAACTGCTGGGCATCCATGTAAGCCTGGCTTTGGTGTGTATTTATTCAGCTCAACTGCCAACAGCTTAAATTTTGACTTGAAGATGTGTTGTGATTGCAGATGTACAAAGCTGAGCCTTGGAGCCTAACTTGCCACACTCAAGTCTGCCAGAGAGCGATCAATCAGCTTTCCCGAGGTGTGGATAGCAGCAGCCTCCCTTCCTCTTAAAGACAGGAGCAGTGGGCCAACCTGGCCCTAGCAGAAAATGGCAGTCACAGGCAGAGAAACAGCCCTGTGCATGTGGAGATGACACACAAGAAAATTACACCCCCCCCTATGAAGTCAGGGTGAGACCTCGTGAAAGATTACAAAAGAACACAGATTTGGTCCATAGCACCTTATACACACAAACATGTCTTTTTCTTTACTACTCAAGGGGTGCAATGAGCTCAGGGGAACACTGAAAGCTGAGTTGGCCAGGGCTTGCTGCAGGGACATGCAGCTCTCCAGACAGGGTACAGGGTTGAGAGCTGGCTGCAGCATCCAGCTCTGAAACCCTCAGCCACTCTGGAGCTGCTGCTACTGGATATTTCCAGCATAGACTTGTAACATGTTTGTTTCTCAGACTGCTCTGGATTCGCCTGAAATAGGCACAAGTGTGGTGCAGGAGCAGTGAGCCAGGGCCAATTCTCCACTTGATGTCAATCAGCACCGACTGCCTGCCTTCAGGGGAACCACACTGGGACTGCCAGGCCCACAGACCTTTTGGAAAGCATACTGCTCTTTTCAACAAGTGTATTCTGTTAGACAAGAAGATGAGTTGTGGTAGCAAATGGGATTTTCCCAGGGAAGTTCTACTTCTACCTGATTTTAAACCCTCCCTCCTCACTATCCTTTAGCCAAAGCCCTGCTGCTAGAAGCACCATGTTCCTGAAACCATGAACAACATTCATTTCTGACACCGTCCAGGAATGCCCAGCTAGATGCACAGGAGACCCTGTTTGGTTTTGTGTCAAACCACAATAACCATATGTACTGGAAAGATTGTTTTAAATCCAGCTATTGGACCACAACTTAAACATTTAACTGCAGAAACAGGTCACAGGCTTTTGTTGTTGTTGTTTCGGCTGCTTTATTTTAGAAGAAAACTTTGGACAATGTTGTTTGGAGACCTAGGGCCCACGTGCTGCAGCCTTCTGACATCAGCTCCTTTGACCCTGCCTGCAGGTTCCCTTTTTCCTGATGGCTGGCCACCAAAAACCATACCACCTCATTCGGAGCTTCAGAAACTTGTACCTGCTGCTGGTGGCTCCCACAGCCCAGAGCAGCACTCTCCCCAAACTCTATTAAAACACCTAAAGCAGACAGAATACACGACTCAGCTGCTGCTTCTGCTCTGCAGCATCCGTGACCTACCTGTCCAAGTCGTCTGGTTAGTCAGGACAAAAGCTTTGCACTGGGAGTAGCTGTCACAGATCTCAATGGCTTCATTGACGTCAAACACAGAGAGGAGACAGCCCTTATGATGGTAAGATGGCCAGCATCTGTAGTTCTCATCAGGAATAAAAGCTTCAGGCACCCGTCTGTACTCTGCAAATAACCAGAGCAAAACAACCTTTTTGAAACCTCTAACAAACTGCTTGGTTTTAACAGGCAAGGTTTATTGTAACAGTGCAGGAGCATGATATATGATGGAAAACATGACAGGTTGGACTCTATGAGACCTGGTTTACTCCCAAACGTGTTTATAGCTCTGCACCTTACTTTCCTTTTCCTTTCCTCCTCTCTTCTTCTCACCTTTTTTTTTCTTTCCAGAAAGCGCCTGTAAATAAACAGTCTGTGCACAAAACCTTTTCCCCCTCCCCACTGCGTAGGCGAGGCTATGGTTTTATTAGGAGTTTTACAGGAAGAATGTCCCATTGAATAAACAGCATCCACTTGAATGAACTGACTCACTGTCCCACTTCTTAACAGTGAGCGGGATTGTCGGGGTGAGACCCGACCAGGCGTTCCTAGCCCTCCCTCTGCCTCAGAAGAGCATGCTATTTTCCTCCGGCCCCTTTAAAGAAGGAAGAAAAGCGAGGCTTTTAATTAAGCAAACTTTTTTTTTTTTTGCTTGCTCAGATTAGCACAAAAGAGGAGTCGCTTGATGGGCCTCCGAAGAGAAGAAAAAACAAAAAGCAGAGGGAGCATGTCAGCGTGGCCCTCACCCAGCACCTCCGCGCTGCCCTGCAGATTACTCCTCTCCCTTGGCTGCCGTTCAGTCTCACTTGCCTTTATGAGCTGCCTCTTGTTCTCTGTTCACAGCTCCTCTCACTTTCCCAGCCGCTAACGGGTGTTTTTCTAATGAATGCATCAGCAAATTCACCCAATCATTTATAAACATTTCTATTTAGCGTCCAGATGCACAAATTGATGGTTCTCCCCAACCCTCATCTCTCCCTTCCCCCCCACCCTGACATCCTATTCAAAAACCTAAATAACATTCTATATTTCTTCTAACTGTATCATAAAAAACAGAGCTGCTGGCCCTGACTCACAGCCTATTCTTAAGGCGCTTTGGTTCAGGCTTTTCCTGCCTGACGCTGCAGATTCAGCCTGCTAATATTTCAGGCAGCACATTGTATGAACACCACTGAGCCATGGGTCAACGTGTCTACTACTCTAAACTGCCAGCATTTCAACTGGGAAGAGAGTACACATCTACACATGCCTGTTCACACCACACAGCCCAAAATGCTGTGAAAAAAACTGCGATAAATGCATTATTTAAGGCTGCTCATTAACAGTATCGTAAGAAAAATTCACAAGCAAGAAGCAAGATCAGAGCTGACTGTGTGCCACTTAAAGGAAAAAAAGTTTCATTAATTCCGAAAATGCAGGCTCATGTACACAAAGGAAAGGAAAACCCAACCAAATAAAAGTGGTGTTTCACATTACAGTTGCTTCTCCATCAAAAATGTGTGTTTCTTCTGAAGAAAGGTCAGAGCATAAACCAAATGGCTACTGTCCGTATAGGTAAAGTCTCTTTTTTTCAAGCTTTGGTATCCACTGCATGGTGTGACAACAACCAAATGCAACCAAGGAATATTCTTTTACCTCTGTATGGCAGCTGCTGAGTACTGACTCGTGCCTCACAGCCAACATCAGTAAAATGGGGTGTGCAAACGAGATGCCAATAACACCAACTCACCGTTTCACCAGCACTACACACACCTATCTGCACCACTGCCCGTGACATGTGACCTGAGAGAAGATGTCACTATTCATGGCTACAGAAGTGTCACTTGATGCTGCACTGCGCCAAAGCTCCCAGCACAGAGGACGTTCACAGAACGATGGCACTTGCTGCACAGAAGATGAAGCACCTGCCTGATTCTCTGTGTCCAGGACCTTCCCAAGGGCACTGCCAGAGCCTGCCAGGCTCCACACCAGCGTTGGGAGGGAACCGCAGCATCCCCCAGCACGCCGTCAGCAAGCAGAGCAGCCCCACGTCATGTCATGTATTTTCTCCATGCAAGGCATGCATGGGTCTGGAAAACCCATATTTTGAATTATTGTTCCATTTTTTAACTCTTCTGTGCACAGATACGCCTCTTAATATGCTTTTAGCACTTTTTTTCATCTCAATGCTGTTCCCGTTACAGCTGTCAGGGGTTAGGCTCCCTGCAGATGTAAACAGACTTCAAAAGACCAGTGGTGATTTATGTGACCTGAGGCTCTTCATAGGTAGGAGATAAAGTTCTCCCTTTCCATTGACTTTCTCAAGGTGACTGAGACTGGTAAATCATTTGGGCAGCTTGGACACATTAACTGACAGAGCTGGGCTAGCAGTAACTGTGATGGTGATGGCAAGGTCCTGGCTTGCAGGTACAAGAGGGGATGGAAATGTCCATGCCAGTATTTTGCATGATCTCAGCATGCAGCAGAGCCCTGCAGCTGTCCCTCCTCTCCTTGCTGCTCCCCAACAGTTCCTACACATGGGAAGCCACATGCAACAACTCATTGGAACAGAACAGCAGGTAAAAAACTGTACAGTCCATGCTCTAAGAGCATCCTTCTTGGCTGGGAGCCCACTGAGCACCAGACAAGTGAAAATACAGCTGCTGGAATCTAAGAGAAAGCACATGGGCTCTGCAAAGCCACCTTCTGGCAGTTCCCCTGGACTGGCAGACTGCTGAATGCCTGTAGTTTGGGGAGCTGAGCCTCCTGCCCACGCTGCCTGCAGGGACAGAAACAGGGTGCAGCGAGGGGAAAGGCAGGAGGCAGCCCCTCTCCTCACCTGCCTGGCAGGCAGCAGGAGCGGCTGCTGGGAGCACCTTTGACCAGGAGAATCCTGACGGGAAGGGAGCCATGGGGAGCAGAGAGTGGGACACACGATGGCCCTGCACCCTGGGTCATGCTCCCAAAGCAGCCGGGTGGTCCCACCACCCTGGGAAGCCAACACAGAAATCTCCTCTTAAACTATTACAGCCAGAACCGATCAGAAACTCAGTCAACACCAACCATGCACACTGGCCTAAGGGAACAGCGCTTCTCTCCAAAACTCACTTTATCTCAAGCAGAGCAAGGTAGCTGCCTTCCCCAGTGCAAATATCACTGGAATCTCTTGTTTACACAGTGACAAATTAGGGAGCTGACCCCTGAGCCCTTATATTTGTACAAGTTGCAAAGAAATGTGCTTCTCTCCTGTGAACTAGAAGCATACTCCTGAAGGATGTCCCTCTGTCCAGATGTGCCCCGGCAATGACAGACATCATCTGCTCCTGCTGGCACTCCCTCAGCCCCAGCCCACCAGGAGAGCTGGGCATCCCCCACACCTTTCTATGAGCATCCTGGTCACTACAGCTCAGTTACCTGCTCAGTTCAGTAAGACTCCGCTGGTTCCAAGACAGCCCTAGCTCAGGGTTTTGTCCTGCCAAGACCTGAAACTTGCTTAAATGGAGTCTGTGGAATTTGAAGGCTCATGGCAGTAAATCACATCATAAAAAGGTCAAAGTTCTGGTCGATTTCCAGACTAATGGTGTTTAAAACCAATAAATACTTGCCTAATACTATAAATGCAGCCATAAATTTACACGTTGCATATATACACGTAGCTTGACACAGAGTAAATAAAGTCTATCAAGGCAATGGCAAGGCACCGATCAACGCAAGGCAAGACGCCCCTACCAGTATCACAAGAGAAAAAGAATCCCATTCTCCACCTACCCATTTGGTGAGGATTGAAGAAAATCACCATAGTGCACTAATCCTGATCTTGATGTCACTTAGGACAGATTTACTCCAGCTTAACATATGGGAACTAATTTGCTGCTCACACACAAATAAATCCTATGATGAAACATTTGTCCTGCCTTGTAAACATTTTGAAACTTTGAGATATCCTAGACGCGGAGTCTAGGAAATGCTCAAAAGTTTTGGTTTGCAGTAATTTTAATAGTCTTTAAATATTTTTACAAGTTTGCTCTGGTCAATCAAACTATGCTGTTTCAATCATGCCAAAATCTTCTCTAGAAGTTCCTTACAGCCCCCACAGCAGCCACAGTGACTTTCACACCAAGAACCTTCTTGTGACACGGAAGAGAGACATCCTTAAAAGCCATCTGTAGCATCACTGACCAGGGCAAGAGCTACAAAAGTGAGCCAGTGCTTTAAATTCTACTAAATTTTCCCTGTCAAAAAATCACCTGTGCCGTCCCAAAGCTGATTACAATCTATAAACACGCTCATTCTCACTGCACTAGACTGAATCATATAAATAACTCTGCAAGTTTATAATAAACTATGTGAAACCGCCTGCGGTTTCCCCTTTTTAGCTTGTTTGAGTCACCCTAAATCTGACTTTAATCAGTCCTAATGACCATTTATTTCAGCCACGGCAGCCAGATTGCATTTTTACTACCAACTACGGCTACTCCTTGGAAATTTGCCCAGTTCTCTTTTCTAGTTATCACCTGCCAATGCACCATGGGTCAATGGTACAGATGCAGCAATGTTCATCCTTGGGAGAGAAATCCTCCTCCTTTCCTCCACTCTTGAGAGGAACGCTGGCAGTCGACACTGTATTTGCTTTTAATTGCTTTGCTTACAAGTAAGCAGAAAGAGCCTGATCTTGCCAATCTCAGCAAAAAGTGGTATTCAGCAGTGTTTTGCTCTACAGTCGCCACTGATTCCCAGGGAGCTTACAGAGAACTGAATCGGATCCTATAATACACTTGTGTTTTCATATGCTTCATTTTACGCTGAAATTTTCCTCATGTTTCAGTACGTCCCATTTAACATGCTTCTGACGGTGAGCCTCTAGCAAAGCTGTTTTTCAGTATGCCTGAGAAAACGACATGCTAAGCGCATCCCGCCTGTCTCTGCTTTCAATCATTTCTGACAGATCCCAACTGTTTGGAAGGACAGACAGGCCTGGCAGGACAGGGGTTTGCTGTCAGACTGGGAGATAGCCCCTCTTCGCTGGTGAGTATTTCCATCCTTTGGCTGTTTCCTGCATGCAGGCTGGAAGCAAAGTGAGGCTTGTCTCTTTTTATACGCTTCCATCGTGCTTACAGTAAAGCCATATTTAAATTGGTATGCAGGCTGTCACCAAAACACAAATAAATACAGAGAAGAACGACGTGTTCCCTTACATTTTATTCCCGTTAACATGACGCAGCTGGAGTGTTTTATCGGCTTTGTGCCCTACACTGCAGGGCCATTCTCTGGGCTGGGGAGCTGCCCTACACCCATGGCCACCTCTGCAGCACACACCGAGTCACGGAAGGCAAGTAGCCCAGACTAGGGCCACAGATGCTTGGAAGCCATAACCGTCCCACTCGCTCATAAAAACGATCATGCTTATGATGAGCAAACCAAAATCTGCCTCAGGTGATGCGTGCAGGGCATTTAAGCTTAGAGACAGATGCCTATGGGCTTTGTAAAACACAGTGCCTTCTTCAGCCTTCTCAGAAGGAGCTGAGGACCGAACCCATCACCATTTTGCTGCACACCACAAAATAGGACCTAAAGAAATTTAGCGACAGCAGCACACACTTCTCAGTGACTATGGCATTTGGTTTGCACAACGCTGGACATGGGTGGCAGCAACAATCAACCGGTTGTTATGTATCTATAACCCCACTGTATTCCCAGTGCTGTGCGGGCACGAAGAACCTGCTCTGTGCGCTGAGAATGGCAAAACCGTCCCACTGTGCAAGGCAGGGCATAGAGGGAGACTTTCTGCCTGCGCTTGCAGCCCTGTGCTCCTTTCCCCCTCAGCGGGCTGCAAAGCAGCCTTGATGTCTCCATGAAAGAAACTCCCAAGGCACAACTGCCAAGAAAGCAGAACCCGGGCTGCAAGCGCTGCGCCGCGCTACGTTCCCAGCTGAGCATGCCTCTAGCCTTCTAGCCTGCCACAGGAGATATGGAATGTCCACCTCAAACGATACTCCAGCAACAGCTTCTCTCTCGCATGTACACAAACACTCCCCTATCCCCCTCGATTTCAATAGTTCTTGGGTGGATTTACAATTTCCTAAGCAGGTTGCTATAGTGACCCTGCAGAATATTTTTTCAAAACACTGTTGTACTGTAAATGTTTACATACAGCATAATCCTGCCAAATTGTCTTAGGACAAAGAAAAACATGAAGTGTCTTTGCTTTATGTCCAGCCTTCCAGCTTTGTTAGCATTGAGAACGTACTTTCAACCAGAGGCGGCTAATTATGCCTTTCTGGGGGCTCGCACACCCTCAGGCCTAATAATGGGTCATCTATTAGCTTTAATGAATAACAAAGCTATCGGATTTTCTAGTGTTAGCTGATTTCACGCATTTCTGAGTAAATTCTGAGTTAACTGAAGGGCTGGGGCTTAGCTCAAGGGCCAGACACCCAGTTGGTACAAATCAGTGTCACTTGATTGAAGTGATAAAGATGTTGTTACTGGGGCAGGACTTTATTGATGAATGTCAGCAGGTGTTTTTTTTTTTTTTAAGTTGCTTTAATCTGGGTAATTAATGGAACAATTTAATCATTTTTAGATAACATATGTCAGAAAAAAATACATGTTCCCTGTTTTAATACATATTCTTCTGGATTCCATCGAGAGATCAACAGTCAATGGAATATAGAAGTTTTTGCTCATGGTGTTGTTTTAAACATGGTAATGTTCCTACATCAACAGTAGTGTGATTTATGATTACAGAACACATACGTAGCTATCAAATGTCTCCCGTGTCTCTACTCTGTTTCTAAGATACTAAAGCAAAGTCCAGAGCATAATATAATTTACAGCACTATAAAATCTTTTACAACTGAATAACAGTGAAAGCTTAATATCCAAAACCTTCCGTAATATGACTATGTCATCTTGTTAAACTTTATTTATGGGAATACTTGGGCTGACAAGAACTCTCTTCATGTCACTTCCCTACTGATTATCAATATCACCTTTCTCACTTCATGATGTTCACAGGAGGAGGTCTTCCTTTCAAAAACATAGGTTCAGATAGATAACAGACTTTCCTCAAAGTTTATATTTTAGTTAAGGCCTTAGATCACTTGCCCAAGATCATGATCTCTTCTTTCCTAGCATGAACTGACAATGCTCTATCAAAGACAACAGATAATTCAAGACATTTAGACCAAAGACAATTTCTGAAGCACCATTACCTGAACCTTCCCTGGTTTCTTTTCAAATGAAAAAAAAAAAGAGAACAAAATCCAAACCAAACAAAACCTTGCAATTCTTGGACCAGAATTCTCCAGTTCTGCTTTTAGGATTTCAAAACCGATCATACACCAGAAAGGCCGCCTTTTGTCACAATCCTTTTGATGGCAGAAGAGACATTAGTTCTTGACGTTTCTAATGCTTGGGAACAAAAAATGTTGGGAGCCTATCACCTTACAAGATTTCCACAACCTGGAGCAAAATCAATGTGAACTTGGTGCCTGCTCAATCTTGGCAAAAAGACATACAAATGCAAAACTCTGATTAACTCTGATCTGGCCTGAGAATCAAACCATAACATCTAGTTTTGTCTTAACCCAGCACTGCACTGGGAAACACTCTTGAACTTTCATTATGCTGTAGAGCAGGACAGAAAAGTTTTAACCAGATCTTAAAAATATTTTTTCCTTCCTTTCAAAGTAACACAGTGTCCTCTGGACCTCAAACAGGGCCAAAGCAAGACCTCTGCCAACAGCCTGGAAAAGTATCACAGTGGTGGTCCCTTTTCACACCCATCTCTCCCTCCACCACCCACCACAAGTTACACAAATTACTCAATCTGATCATCATTTCAGCTCTGGTACTGGTGGTGAGGACCCCAGCTCAGCTGGGAATGTCCTGCCAGGGGCCAGAGGTTGATCACTTGGATATCTGTCCTTCCCAGTACCACTGTCACCCTCTCCTGCAACCTCAATGTACCATGGGAAAATTCCTCATTCTTTTATTTCTGGGTAATTTCGGATTAATAATTTATGATTCCATAATCCCTGGACTGAGAATAGTGAAAATTAATTCTAGCATGATATTACCAACTGAATACTGGTTGAGGAAGGTATGTGTTCAGAAGAAAAGTCATACAAATGACTAGGCAGGCATATTTACACCCTCATGATATAGCTTCTTCATACTTTTCTGGCATGGAAAGGGAGCCTTAAAATAGAAATAAATTACAACCCTTTTTCTGTTTGGTTAAAGTAGTCTTAGAACAAACAAGAAACAGGCCTGCGTATCTTAAAGGCATGACAGCTATGTCTGAAAATACTTCTCATATAAGTTTAATTTCCACTACAACCTCTGGTTCCTCAGGCTTGCCATTGGTTGAGAACATTGTCCTATCAAGGACTTCGATACTTTAATGCAGACTGACCAAATATGTTACACAAAGCACCTATGTATTTCCAGCATCTTTGCCTAGGTCTGAGAGGAGTGTCCTCCACATAAAGAAGACTCCTTGCACACAAGTGTGTTACTAACTGCAAACACAGGTAGTCGATTCTGTGCTGTATTATCCAGGACTCTACGAAATTAAACTAACACAAAAATGTGTAATAATTACAGTAGCCAAATATACATGGAGCTCTGCTCCCTATTAGTAGAAACGAGCACTGTTACATTTCCTACCACTGTCCTAAGCTTCAAATCTCAGAGCCTCTTTATAAACATGGCAGCCCTCTCAAATTCAGAAGTTCATCTTGTCCTGATATGGCCATTGAATCTGGAATCAACCGGCACCACAGAAAAACTTCATCCCTCCTGGCACTTCTTCAACAAAGGACGTGTTTGTACTATTGATTGTACTGCTGAAAATAATTTTGCTGTGTTGACAGGCATCACTCAGCACAGATTGCGATGAAAAGCTGAAAATTAGAAAGTTAAATGAACACCTGCAACAATTTTCCTGCCAATTTTACAACAAAATAAATATCAAATTATTCTGATAAGTGGGTCAAATTCATCCCTAGTGTCATGGCCCTTTGAGGTTAACAGTGCTACGACAGGAATGAATTTGGCTCCTGTGTCTCTTCCACAGCGCAAATGCTTCACTGAACTTTTCAAACCCCCGTGCCAACATTCATCTTCATTTAGAACCCATCTCTCCCTCTTTACTGAGCTTTTGTAGCAAAGCCATAATTTTCCTATCAACTCACAGTCAATTATGTTGACAGTTTGACATGAATATTGTACATACACAAAAATAATTTGCAAAACAGCTTTTTCAGTTGTTAGATTTAACAGTCATTTCCATCATGCATAATCTTCTTTGACATGTATAATTCCACAAGCTATCCTTCCAGAAAGAATACGCATCCCTCTGTATCACAGCAGCTTGAACAGCATTTTACATACCTGTGGTGCTGCAGAGATCTTATCAAAAAGATAATACCGTGCAGCTTTGTGTTCATTCTGTCCTTGTATTGTTTTCCTTTTTCATTCCATCATTAGCAGAAGCTGAGGGACACATTATTTTTCCCTTGCAAAGCATGCAAACATTTTATTCTGCCAATCTACAAGTGCTCGTAGAAAGTGCTTAAGAAACTCTTGTAAATCTCAGGAAATCCACAGAAGATTGCAGAATCTCGCTAAGATTGCCCCCCAAACTCATGTTTGGGAAGGTTCTAATACTCCAACAGCTGCTGAATGTGTGGATGTGATTAAAAACGTTTTTCGCTAATCTGCTATGGAAAGCAACGCTCCACTGGATTTCCTTATTGCTATTAGAGCCTGCTCTAATACCTCTGGACGTGCAGCTGCATCGTGTCACGAGGAGGGTTTCAGAAGGCAAAAAGCAAACAGGTAATCCCATGCAAACTTCAAGGGCCATGGAGTACCTCACCTTTCAAACCTCAAAATAAAGACAAAGTCTCTGATTTTAAGTTTCTAGAAAAAGCACTTTACCAGCTTTTGGCATCCGGGTCGTGTTCTGTAGGTACTCTCCACTCTTATAGAGGTTCAAAACTCTCTCTAGCTGAGCAGCTGTCTCATCTATTCCCCAGTGAAGCTCTCCTTTAAATGCAGAAAAGACAAGAGTGAGGAACAACGTGCACAGGACACAATGGGTTGTATTTGAATAAAGCTCTAAGCATTATAGCCCTGCAGGGCCATGCTCTACAATGGAACTGTGATGTGGGCATGAAGTCCATGAGCAACTACAAAATGGGTTTCATACCTGACATGAGCCAGGCATGTCTAAGGCCAGCTGGAAACCCCAAAGCTGCGGGCAGAAATCATCGTGGTGAGCTCCCCACCAGTGACGAACTTCAGCCAATACAGAGAACTACAAAGGCTTTGCTTGTTAATTAGCCCAGCGCAGGTAAAGTCCACGTTGAATACACATTGTACAAGATATAAAACCCTTAGAGCAAGGCACCAAAACCCCTCAAATCAGATTTACAGACACACACAAACTCTTGTCCCAAAGGTGCTACCTTGGTAATTCGTGGAGATCTACAGTAATGTCACTTGCTTCCAGCTTCTGAGGTATAAAATCACCTCTGCTACCACTGGCAATGGGAAAGCATCCTGGGTTTTTATCATTAAAATTCCCCTTGCCAGAGACAGGGGTTCCTCCAGATCCTGCAAGGAATTGCATTCTGATGCAGCTCACCCCGGTGAATTATTGCAGGAGGCATAAAAGCAGTATCCCCCACATCCCAAACACGGTTGTCTTGTTAAGAAAAGAAAAAAAAAAACCCAAACAAACTCAGCAGTACTATGTGTATTGCTATTACCTGTTGCATTAACTATCTTATCCAGTAATGGTCTCAGCGAGGTTGGAGCACTGTGTGGAAGAAGATACGTAAAAAAAAACCTGCAAAAGAAAAGTAACCCATATTAGAAAAATTATTTAAAAGGAGTTCATGAATGTCTGGTAACTACTGAACAACATAAAGAGTAAGATTCCTATCATTTATAAAGCACTGACCTATTCAGGAAATATAATCATATTCTACAGTCAAATAAATACATAGCTGAGACCGTTCACATAGCTGTCTGGCATACCTAGACCACGCTGTTATATACAAGGCTGCCTTGTAACTACGTGTAAATGTCCCATTAATACAGAAATTTGCAACAAAGCTGCATGGATTGTGACTATCTGCAAAGCTTTCTGTACCTTAATAAACTAGAAGGATGCCATCAACCCCAGAAGGTTTTTTCCTTTTTTTTTTCTTTTCAAACACTGAAAGTGCATAAATCAAATTTCTTCTCATTTCAAATAATTTACTGTTCTACAATTTTCTTGAACTTCCAAAGGAATGGACAGGAGAAAGGCATTTTTCCTATTGTTTTAATGCCACTGCAATTCTGAATGTCTTCTCTATTCTCATCATTTATCTAAATTCCAGATACATTCATCAGTAGATATATATTCTCCATTTTAACATTTTTAATTGCAAAAGAGAAAAAAAAAAAACCTCTGCCTTTACCATCACTTGAAGTATACATAATTTTCACATCGTTCCTTTAAATTCCTGTTACCCCGTCAGTAATACCACCCACTGTAAACTCAGTGCTAACAACAACCTCAGACAGAGATGGAAAGTTCAGGATCTGGCAACGGGCACAGCACCATGAGACATAACTATCAGATACTGAGCAGAACAGGAACACATCTGGGAAACTGCCCTGCATTACAGCTAACCTGCAGAGCACACACTTTTGCGTACAGAGACCGTATACATTTTTTCGTAAACAGAGACCCCCAGGGACTCACGCTCAGGGGGGAGAGTAGCAGACATATCAGCACAAATTAAAAAATTAAGTTACCGATAGCAAAAACTGATCATAGACAGGGGTACTATTGAGCTGACTATCCACTTAATGTCTCATTGAGATTTTACCTCCCTTTCTCAACCCTTATATTATACAATATACATCCCTTATACAATAATTATTTATATTATTTATCTATAAACAATGCTTATTTTTATTATATAAATATAGTTATTAAGAGAGACTATCCCCAGGTATGTTTTCTTAGCGATGAGCATGAAACAGCCAATATAAACATACACATAAATCTAGAAAGCAACATAATATTTGTAATTAATAATCTGGCTGGTAAATATTACCTTGTTTTTCTGCTTAGAGATTCTCCATAAGCACAGTCTGACTGACTGTGAACAGTTCTTTGCAGAAATTCAGTAGCTGTCATTTACCTTGCTAAACGCTGGACAGATGCGATTCACAGAGGTTACTGTTTTTTCCGTGGCTATATAAATATACGACTTGTTCTAATGCAAACACCCACATGTGAAAGTCTGCATGTAGAGACTCTGGCACCCATGAAACTTGTTGCAGGAACATTTGTTATTCATCGATTCCAGGGCCAGTAGCATCCTCTGTGATCTGCTTAACACAGGTCATCAGATCCTTCTAGATCTGTTCCTACAAAGCGGGTTTTCTCCTCCTTTTCTTCTTGTGAACTATCTGATCTTCATTTAAGGACTGTCAATGATGGAGAAATTGTTTCAGCCATCGGTTAATAGTTCAAAATATGAATCACCCTTACTTTTAAAAACTGTCCAGCACTTTGAAAATTGTACCTCCAAACATTCAGAGGAAGGCCCAGAGGCACATCTGTGACAAAAGTGAAAAGTCCAGATGGGCTACTTTTGCACAGCAGAGGTTTTACTCTCCTTCAATTATTTACCTCATAAAGAAACCAGCTAGATAGGCTAATTACTCTTTCAAGGCTAGGACATGCTATATTTTAAAATTACAAGGGGTTTATGGATTGTTTGACGTATTGCTGCTTTTCACTTCTACCTACAGCACCAGCATCCCTTTCCTTGACGGCAGCCTAACCCAACAGCAACAGAGTGTGTCCCTGGAAAGGTGAAATCCAGCACCTAATGTTCAAATCCCCAAGATTTAGCCTTCCGAGACAAGCGCAGAGAGTTTCGTTGCCAATGCCCTCGCACGGGTGGTCGCAGCCTACTACAGTGTGAATCTGCTGTTGAACACAACCTCACCATCTCTGTCGAATTAAGCGAGAGGAAAGGCTGACAACACTGGGGTGCTGTGCGTGTGTTACACGCTGGCGTGCGGTTCCAGGGCAACAGTACGAGCTGAAACAGAAAAAGACTGTTTCATTCAGCAAGACCAGCAACCTGCCGCAAGCTCGCCACACCACAGACACATCCCCACTTACAGCTACGACGGATGGGTGCCTATTAAAGGTTTCCTAGTCAGAGCAGGAAAACACTCTTAACCAAAAGCTAGCAAGCTAAGCAGGATCTTTAAGCCAAGTAAATGGAAATGGAAAAATTTGCAGGACGCACTAAAAACTGCGCTGCACAACTGCAGATGGCTGTCATGTGGCCCAGCCCATTTCAGTGTGGTCAGCTAATGCAACACACATGCTGGTGAGCGCCCTGAGACCAAAGCAGAAGATTCTCCTCTGAGCAGCCTCTCCTTGCTGTGGTCTGGCAGGCAGTGAATGGCATGAAACTTGAAAGGGAAGTCTACGAAACGTGCACACCATTATGGCATTACATTGAGATTCTCCTATCTGGATCAGACAAGGTGGCTGCCTGCCCTGACAGCCCATGTCAGCCAGAGCAGCGGTGGTAGAAGAAACGTGGCACTGATCATCAGCTACTGGTTCCGGCTCCCCAGAGAGCAGAGACACAGCTTCACCAGAATTCTAGCACTCCTTGCTTTCAAAAGTTTGATGTTATGCCCCAGACCGTCAGCAACTCTTTGTGGCCCTGTGGCTGCACCAGGAACTGTTATCACCCTACCAAGGAAGGCTCCAGTGAAGTGGGGAGCATCAAGCTGCAGGGCAGGATGAGAGCTGAGCTCTAACTCTGCCTCTGAAGTCAGCCCTTCCTCAGTCAGAGGTGAAAAACGCGTGATGATTCCTCTTCACTCACCCCAAGAGTCTTGCGGCAGATCCTACCTCCACAGGCACCTCCGCTTCCCTCCTATCAAAGTGTCTACTTGTGTGAAGAACTCGAGTCTAATTTTATATCGGTTTTATTTCACTAAAAGCGGTGAATCACACCCAAACTATGCAAAACATTTCCAAAGTTATAAATGTGACGTGTTTTCACAAATGAAACAATTATTCACAGCTTCACTTACTCTTGGTAACGGTTCTGAGACAATGCCTACTCACTGGCCTAACTCCGAAGGATATGCTGGAGACTTTTCACCCTCTTTCACTTCTGTGTTCTCCTACCCGATCACGTACCTGTAGGCATTGTATAGATTCCTCTTCTCGTTCATACTCTGACACCGTCCCTCAACTGAACAGGGCAGGGTGAAGTTCCTGGCGGGGAATTCCATAAAGCAGTCGCTGTTACTGGTGCAAGAGCTCTCCTCGATGCTGGCATCATCCAGATCTGTCACCTTCAGTTCCCCATCCACGATCACAAACTGTCGAGGGCGAAAATCCAGTAACGTCACGGAGCCCAGAGGAGAGTGAGCCAAATAATGCAGAAGCCGAACTAGGCTCAGACATATCTGAAACGCAGAAACGTGGATACCTCGTGTTATTTTCTCAGTGCAAACTATAGAAATGAAAGCATTTTAGTTGAAGATGTGTTCCTAAACAGATGACTTAATATGAGATTATAACTTATCCACAAAACTGAACGTTGCAACAAAGGTATTTTTCATAGGATTAGCATAGTTGACTGTAAAACCCTTAGAGACCTGAAACAAAAATAAGCTGCTTTACCAGTGCTTTCCCACACTACCCTTGAAGCGGGGCTCATTGTTTCTATTTTACTTTTAGCTCATTGTTTCTTTTAACAGAAATAAAAGCATTAACTTTTAATAACACATTATGCACAGACTTTGACCACGCAGTGTGATTCTGCACTTTTACAAACCCCAGATCTGGAGGTTTTGGCCACATTGCTCTGTAGCTGAGCCTGGAGCTCCAACTGCAGACTGTGTCCAGATTGCCTCTGTAATGACCCCAGCTTTGGACTGCTCTTATAATTTTTTTTTCCACTGGTTCCTCTTACACTTCTCCAGGGAATGTACAGGTAAAATTCCCAGAAAGAGAAGCTCCACACTCCAGTGTACCTCAGGGCAAGCATGTATGTCCACCTGCAATGGTGGCCCATCGTGGTGGACCCTCATGTGCCACTCTGTGGCTGGGGTGGCACTCTGCTGATGCTGCACTTGTCAGGTTAGAAATTTGAGTGGCCATTGCCAGACAGAGAACCCTGTGAACACCCAACTCAGCCCCCTTACCAAAGTACTGTTTTCAATCCAAGCAGTCCTTTAGGGTCCACTACGTAACATACTAACACAAACATAAAGTTAATATGAACACAGATACTGGAATTTTTATTCTATGCGTTAAGGTATGAACAGGCCCTATTCAGTGTAGCAAGCTTTTGATTATTTTTATATAAATTTTGATCTCTGTTAAAATATATTGTTAAGGCCACATGCATCAAAGTACTCAAATTCACTCTTGGGGCGCAAACAGCATACTCAGGGGAGCACCTAAATGTGTCCTTCCTAAGAAAGCTGATCATGTTCAAAGTTATCCCACACACCCCTTTCACCTGTGGGACATCAGGACCATCTCATGCTTCCATGATCACTGCCCTGCTTAATTGGACTAGAACGCCATTGTGTTACAGGAAACCACAGATCACATGGTGATGCCTGCAGGTGTAGATGAACACAGGGCTGGTTATGGGACACCAGACTTGACCATTCTTTCCTCCCTCTGGAAGAACATGTGATTCATGTATGTGCCATGCCTCACTATGCTGTACATAAAAAACACATCCAGTCCAAACAAACCTATAATACACGTGTCTTCAATTGCCAGCAAACCCATAATTTCACATGAATAAAGGCATGGACTGTCATCTGCCTTTTCTCAAACACCAAAAAGGCCTTGCCCTGCCAACCCCCACGACCAACCCTGGTGGCTGCCATCCTGTGTACCTGCTGCCAGGCAGAGACTGCAGATGCCCCTGCAAAACAAGCTTTAAGCACAGAGATGAAGGCTTTGTTCTGTATCACACACCTCTGCCGAGCGCAGAGGTGCTGTTGCGGGGAGCAAGCTCACTGACGAGTCCTTCAACACAAGGAAATTACTATTTGGAGGAATAAGGTCAAATGTTTACGCAGCTGTTTTCAGGACTGGACCACAAACAAGTCTCAAGTATCAAGTAGGTATGTAGGATCTTTATTCCCCTCCTCCTTCTCTGTGTTGGTTGCATCCCAGACAAATGAGCATGACATTATCGAAGACATCATTACAGCAGTCACAGGAATGTTTCATCTGTAATTCCACCTCTGTGATTTAGCTCAGGACCTTCATCCAACTCCTGTCACAACTGCTCGCTCAGAAATATCCATGCTGGAAAGAAACTTCCCTGTTCATTACCCATAATCTAACATATCTCTTGGGCCGTTTACTTTGTACGTGGTTGCCGTCACAGCCCGTTAGTTGCATTCCCCGGGTGAGATGAGCTGCAGACTGGTCCAGTATTTTGGGAGCCGTAACAAACACCTCTACTGCTTATTAAAATCGCACTTCTTTCAGGAAAAGGGAGCTGAAGTTTAGCATGGGGGATACACCTGCTCCATCTCTATTAGTAAAATAATCTGTGCCAGGAACATTTGTGAGCACAGAAACTCAATCCTGCACACTCGCTTGCAGCTCGCAGGGGCAAAGTGCTTTGGATGAAGATTGCTGCTGCCTTAAATGCCTCAGGGAGTTAACCTCAGCTGACAACATGTCCTGATACACACCGAGCAAAACGGCGCTGTCTTGATGAAAGCTTTGCTACAGTATGGCTTCGTTTCGGACAAGCATGACCTTAGTGCTCCTGGTGGACAACCAGGTTTGAGATTCACATATCTTTATTTCACTCTTTCCCCAGTAAAAGACACGAGTAGGAAGCAGTAGAAAACAATTATGAAACCAACCTGTTATAAGGATCAGAAGAGAAATCTAACATCCTCCTATTGTTTAAATCCCAGCTGCAGAACACAATGCTCAACGCCAAAAATTCTGGGACTTGACAAGTCAGAAATTTTTTAAGATATCACATAAAATGCACATACATGGCTACAATTAGATAACATAAAGACACAAAATATCATATTACCTCAAACACTGCAGAAAGGGAGTCCTAAGTGTTGTCTCTAAACCAAGATGCAGTCATAAGCAAAGCAAACGTTCAATAAATATGAACTGCACTAGACAGTACATAACGGCTGCTTCGTGCCTGGTGATATTTTGTATTCATTGTTCTCTTAAAAGTCCTTTTAAAGTGTTCAGTGTTACTCACTCGAAATCTGTCTTCCCAGGAAGTCTGTAAAAGCTGAATCATCTCTAGAGGCGAGCCAAGTTCAGTGATGGTTGTCAGAGTGTCAGGGATGTCATTGCTATCTTGGTAACAATAGCCATAGAGCTGAAAAAAAAAAATCACAACCAGGCAATGTCAGTGTAACACATCTTGGCATGCTTTCATGTTTCTCCATGAACAAGGTGCAAGGTGCACATTCCTTACCAGACCCTGAGCTCTACAGGTTAAATCGCCTTCAAGTCCCACCCAATAGCTTTCGTATTCCCTTGTTGGAGTGATGCTCCCTTCAAACTCTGAAATTAGCTAGCAGAGTGTCTTGTGGGCATCACACAGCACAAGGCCAAAGGAGCTCTCCCTGCATACTCCCCCCTCGCCCCATGCAGGATCTTATGCCAATGAATGATTAAGAGAATAAAAATTATCAGAATTCCATCTGAGGAAAAACTGCCTATGCAATCCTTGGCTAAATAAGACCAATTTTCTGCTTAAAAGACATCGCAAAATAGCTTTTAATGACATTTCCCAAAGGACTACTGTTTGTGTGTCGAGTGACAACGTGTATTTCAATGACACAGTAGCTTGAAAAACAACTGAAATGCCAAAACTTATCTTTTCCCAGCCAGAAACTGTCTCTTGCCATTATTGGCCTTTTGTGTGCAGTACCATTAAAGAAGGGCAAATATTCCAAACTATTATCTGCCAGTAGCTTCGACAATTTAAAAGCATTTAAATGGCCATCTCGGCTATGCTCCAGCTCCTTACTGTACTTGCCTTCCAAAGCCACTTGAATGATTAATTTTCACTTGCACAAATAATCGCACAAGAAGAATATTTAAAGACTCTGCAGAGATGTCTTGCTTTATATGGAGCGGGACAACGTCTGACAGGGCTGGGGGGACAGGATTTTACAAACTCCCTGCCAAGCCCTGGCAGAGCGGCAGTTAAATGAGCCTGATAAGGATCTGATTGCAACTTTCCAGCCAGAACAGCATGCACATGAAATAAAACTGAATGTAATCTCTGCCCCCAGTCAAATAAACCACGCAGTAAAAAGGTCTGTGCAAAAGCATAACATTCAAAAATGCCCTGCTGCTATTTCTCTACTGCCTTGCCCTGAGCCATTGGGTCTTTGCAAGCCCTCTTTTAGTTTTAAGAAGCTCAGGGAAGCTGAGAGGGGTCTCCTCTGAACAGGGGGGACTCGGATACAGTCCCACAGAAGCAGGCAGGCTCAGGCACACCACAACCGGGACTAATTCACTAGGACAGGGCAGAGCTGGAGCAGCGAGTGCCACGGCTGGAGGGAGCGGGGTGAGGCCGAAGGCAACTGCTCCGAGCAGATTCACACATGGAGCACATTCTTATGCCCCGTGACCCTCCCAGACAGAACAGCGAAGGCCAGGCTGTCAGCAAATAGGGACTTGTTATGAACCGTTCTGCTAGCTCTGACTGTAGTTGTCTACATTTAAAAGAAAAGAAGGGTGCCAAAAAAGTAAACAGTTTTTCTTTTCCGTGTAAAAGCAGTGCTGTATCTCGAAACAGCTGCTGAAACGTGGACATTAACCTAAACAACAACAACAGAAAAGGAGCTAGATGATTTTATTTTAAAACATGCCAAAAACTTTTTGGCATCCAATGTCCAACACAGATTTGCAATAGATGCCAACATGAACTTCTCAAATAGGAAAGTGGACCTTCCTCTTTACTACCACAACCATGGCAAAGACTGCAACAGCAATCACTTCTTAACAGAGAGCCATTCAGACCAGACTTTGCTGTGCTCCTTATCACCTGGGACACCATTTCTGGACAGCTCATTGACAGGATTTCAGTCTTCATGAGTCGCAAACTACCTTAGAGGATCCCATCAGCAGAATTCTGTTTAAGCCTTCCAAAGTTAAAAAAAAATTAATTAAAATATTTAATACAATATACATGTCAAAGACAAGCTGGATTCTGCAGCTCTCACTAGGTTTTTCTTGTCTCTCTTGTGTGGGGGCAAACTAAGGCAGCAGGATGAAGGTTTGAAAACCCTCACTTCGAAGCATCAAAATTGAACATCTGTTTCTGCATCATCTGTACAGTTCAGCTCTTGCCTTTAGCACAGTAATACTATCCATTGGGAAAAAAGCCATAAGGGAAATTAGCAAGGAATACAGACTGGGAAATGACAGTATTGCAGTTGGTTCACAGTAACAACAAATAAAAATAATAGTAATAAAAAAAAAAATCACTCTGCGCTAGTCATTCTCAATGTTTGCAAAAACCATTCCAGGAATAAAAACACATAAGACAAACAATAATTTTACACTCATTTGATTAGAAATGCCTAAAAGATTCATATCTGTGCACACAAAACATTATTATCTATTTATGTACAAATGAACTCATTAGTAATGACAGTACTTATTTGTATCAACTTTATCTCAATCCATGAACACCAATAGTAATAAAAACAATTTAGGGTTTTCTCCTCAGAACTTGCTTGTGAGTAATTCCTTCATTATAGTATCCAATTTATACCTGGGGAGAAGTCCTCACTGCCCAAGTATCTGTGTATTCGGTATGTATTTTACTACATCAATGCCCATTTAATCGCTTCAGTCATTCACGAAGCTTAAATTACTCCATTCAGTTTTGATTTCATATTAAATTGCTCTTAATTCTCACAAGAAAATTTTCTTGCATGAGTACTGCTGAACTTCATCATACAAGCTGAAAAACCCACAATACTGCACAAGTTAGCGTAGGTCTGACTCAAAAAATATATAATCTAACCTGAGCTCATTATTGCTTTTACTCAAGTGAAATTATGCTGTGTTATAGCATAATTGTATGGAGTCATAAAAAAACAGAGGCTGAGATATAAAGGATTTATTTGGACTCATTTGTGTTTTTCTAAATGAACTCCTGAAATTAAATGCAAAAATGCACATGTAATTACATGGCCATATTTGTATGTGCAATTATCATGATTACAATTTGGGCAAGTCCCAACAGCCAGTTAAGCATCTGAAATGGTTACATTCATCCCCTCCTGAAGAACCACCACCCAGCATAGAGATGTTACAAAACACAGTGTATATATATAGATGCAAAATATTTAAAGACAGCAAATTCTTAGGCTTTTTATTTAAGGAGCTGACTTATTACGACACAGAAACAGGAAGTATAGATGTACCACACAAAATACAAAACAGAAAAAAGGGAAAAAAAAGGTATTTTGTCCAGTCCTTTTTAACTTCTGAAATTAGACAAAATGGTTTGTGTTCTCAGACAGTGAAGTAAGAAACAGATAGCTGGATGCATACAATAACAAGAGAAATAACCACACGGGGAAACCAAATATAGCTGGAAGCAAACGATGAGCCAAAATATGTCCTCTATCTGGAATTCTATTAGGTTGGACATCATTCTCAGCATCGCAGAGCTACACTTCAGACATATTCAGGAGTGATGGTTTTCATACGCCTTTTCAGCATGGTTCCAATTAAACGAATGGAAAGAAATTCAATCCCACATCTTTATGCTATCTCGAGTCCCTGCATTTAAATGCCACCCCAATAGATTTTTGGGTAGAATCTAATAGCAAACAGTCACAATAATGGGATGCCTTTCCCTCTGTTTAGAAAAATGCATGCCAGATATGAAATGTTGACCTGTTCTCACATCATCTGCCGTAATTCATTTCAAGTAGCTGTGTTTACTGAATCTTTCCCTCTCTTGTTTGGATTTTCTCAGTCATAAAGGGTCAGTCCTGCATTAGTCGTTATCCACCCAAAGCTCCCACTGATTTCAATAGTTTTCAGGCACGCTGGGCATACGGGCTCAGCTCCCACTGAAGTTGGATTGCTTTGTAGGAGCCCATGTCCCTACAGCCGGTCAGTTCACCTCCCTTTACAATTCCCTTTTACTACAAATTATGGGGACAGAGGTGCCCCTTTCAGAGAAGCCAGGGCGGGGAGGGAGGGCGAAAGCAGAGGTCAGCCCCTACACAAAAGCTGGCAAGCTTACTGAATAAAAACACAAAATAAAGGAGCTTATTAAGCTGTCATCAGCAGGGTAAGTCTGTGCAAACAACAGGCCCTCCTGCATTAGTGTAGGCACCCTAGCCAGATCTTCAGAAAAATAAATGGCAAGACAGAACCTCTGCCAAAGTGTTACATTTCATTTACAGAGGATGCTCAGCCGGGAACGGTGGGATCAGCCACCTTCATTCCCCAAGCAGGGCTTCAGCAGAATCGCTGCCCTAGTTCTGGAGTCGGGAAGAACTCCCCTGTGCAGATCAGGCGACTTCCCTAAAACTCACAACATACTGTGAATCTTCTTTGCTTTGCTAGAGCCACTAATGTTCACAATTTTTAGATTCTGCTCTGCAACCACAAAAGCTGGAAACTTGCCACTTTTTTCTTTAATGAACACAAGATTTCCATGACTCCAGGAATGGGAACTTTGAGACACTACCGCCAGCTGTAATATAAGTGACAGGCTCAACTGCATTACACCAGAAGCAATTTCTAGAAATGTAATTCTCTTATAATTTGGACTTGCCCAAACTTACAACAGCAAAGCCTAACTGCTGCCCACAACAGAAACACACAATTAAAAAAAAAAAATTTAAAAAAATAAATTTTTCGAAGCACAATAGCAGTCAACACTCGCCACAGCCCTTAATTTCAAAAATACAGGGACACAGGGTAACCTAATCAAAACTGGTTGCAATGAGATTGTATTTAGTAGTGACTTGCTGCCCAGGGGAAATAACACACACACACACACACCAGCCCAGCCCCTAACACTGATAGACATTTAATGAGCTCTTTGAGCTGCTACATGTCACAATCAGAACAGCACACTTTAGATGCTCCTGCTACTTCATTGCTATCAAAGTGAATGCAGTGCTTTTAATGCAACCAATCCCCGGATTCCCCTTTTATTCCTGGGGCACTGGGACAGTCCCTGAGAGAGCAGGAACAGACATCTCTGCCTGATAAACCACGGATCGGTAAATCAGCTCTGAGACATTCATGTCACCCTAAGATCTAGTCATCCCTCGGGTTTTAAATATCTCCAAAGTATATACACTCAAGCACATATATATTTGTATATATGACATATATATGTGTGATCTACGTAACATATACACGCATCTGTATATTTTAATATGCTGTTTTTAATATATTAAAATACTTTAATATATTGCCCCAGCTACTCAGCCCAAAAGCATCTGCAAACCTGTAACATGTACCTCCCTGGGAAAAGGACGGCTTCCCTAAAAGGCCTAAACTTAACTGATATAACATCAGCCTTCCTGCTCCAGGATACATAGAGATGACTCATGAGATGACCTGATTTTGCTTCCTGAAATCTAGCAATCAAGCCCTGCCAAGTCCTGAGCTTCATTAGAAAAAGACTTTCACATAGGGCATCCCCAGCACCATGAACAATCTTTCAAGAGCGGGACCAAAACCCTGCGTTGAAAGCTGTGAGGCAGGATTTCCTCTGCTGCTGGATACTGGAACAGACAGCAAGCAGTAGGTTATTCAAATATTAACCTCTAAATTCACAGCTCTGCCTAGGCTTTTACTTATGAATTCATTATTATGATTAGCGCTAAACTCCAAGAGAGCCAGAAGGTACACGAATCTCATACCTGGCACCATTACTGAACGTGGAAGTTCATTAATAGAAAAACTGGAATGCACTATTTAGAAACACACACGTATGTTTATCTAACCACATCTGTCTGTATATCCACAGAGATTCACAGATATCTCCCTCTATTTTACATGTACGTGTGTGTATACATATCCATATATACCTGCTGCTCTAACACACATTATGTTGGTCACAATCTTACAGCTTAGTAACGTTATCTCCCTCTTACTCTCCCTGCTTTCCTTATGCTCTGAAGTGGAAAATTCTTCTACTAAAAGCATTCACAGCACTTTGAATTTCTGTCAGACTGCACAAGCTCAGGACAAACCCTGCAAATATTTAGTCACAGAAGTAACCTGCTTTGGTAAAGCCTTCCAGTGGAGACAAATGGATCACTCCTACAACCAGGATTGCAATGGGAATGGGCTGATATCACTGGAGGTGCAGTTCATTATCTTGTAAATAGTCAGACCAGAAGCTCCCCTGACCTCCACCCACAGGATTACATTCAGTCCCACTAAACAGTCAGATAAACCCTTCTTTAAATCGGAATTTTGCACTACAAAGCTATCGAATAACTTCTGTGCATAATGCTTTAGGAAAAGCTTGACTTGGGTTCATTAGACCCATTCTTATTTCTCAGGTAAGTGAGCCATATGACTGTGTACTTTAAATAAGCCTGAAGCCTATCTGCAGCTCCACAATCCAAGAAAACAGCAACTCTTTTCCAAACTACGCTGCTCCAAACTGGCCTAAAACAAACTGAAAAATCCATGTTTGCTGTCTACTACCTAAACTGACTGAGTGGTTCAGCTGAGTGTGACAAAAAATAACAACTGCTTTAAAATTAGTCTAGAGTCAATATTAGTATTAGCATAGCGCCTATGAGAACTAGCTCTTGTCAAGTTCTTCATGGCCAGCACAGAAATGAAAAATTGCAATGGGAGTTAGGTGCCACAAGGCACCAATCTGAGCCATCAGATGACTGTGCTGGCACAAAACTCCATGAAAAAGACCTCTAAAAGAGCTCAGCTTGTACATCTGACACAGACACTTCATAAATCGGGGCTGCTACACTTCTAAGTGTGGGCCAAATCATGCCTGAGTCCACCAACACACTGTTTTGTGCGGCAAGCAGAGGAACAGAGTTCTTCCATCCCTGGTGTGCCCTTCAAGCCACCTCCTGCCTCCTTGCCTAACCACAACAGCCCTTCACAAAATACAGTTCCAGCAAGAGAACAGAGCATGTACGAAAGGGCCACAACCACCTGCTGCAATGACAGGATATGATAGAACACAACAGAGCAGAATAATTTCAGTTGGAAGGGACCTACAACCATCAGTTAATTTAGTCCAACTACATGACCACTTCTGGGTTGACCAGAAATTAAATCATGTTATTAAGGGCACTCTCCAAATGCCTCTAAAAAAACTGACAAGCTTGGAACATCAATGACTTCTCCAGTAATCCTGTTTCAGTGCTTTACCACCATCTTTAAAGAAATGCTCCCTTCCCAATGTCCAGTCTCAACCCACACTGGCCCAGTTCTGAACCATTTCCATGCATCCTATCATTTGATACCAGGGAGAAGAGGTTTATCTAGGCACCCCACACTCATTGGTAGGGTAATGAAAAGAGAAGCTCTAAACTACATGCTTTCCCTTGCAATTCTGCCCAGGTCCTAACTAATTTCCAGACCAGAATATTCACAGGATTGAGCAGCTTTGTTCTCTCATTGTCACTCCCATGAAAGGTAAACAGCAAGGGAGAACTTCCACTGTACCCACATCGTCCTGTGGTGACCACTGACATCCTGAAGCTGCTGCGCAGAAAGAGCAGCACTGGGCTCCCCTGAAGGAAACTGGATGACATTACAAGTCATCAGCTCCCATAAAGAAGGCAGAAATTCAAACCAGAGTCTTCTGGAATGATTTACATGGCACATAAAACTGAGAAGCAATCATAGAAATCATTCAACAAATGACTGGGATTAGTTTTATGAACGCTGCTTCCAAAAGGACGGACGATGTAGCTCTTTCAACTTATGTGATGGCACGTGCCTCATGGCAAGCTGCTCCTGCCAACAGCTTTGCAAGTTGAACACCCTCTGCCATCCCATGCAATTCAATGGGGAAAAGCGTTATTTGGCAATTTCAGCTCCGTATAGCTTGCCTTCCAGTGACACGAACTGTTAAGAGTTGGTTTGCAATTTTATCAGCTCTGCGCTTCCAGCAGCTCTGGAGTTCTTGTTAACAGATCCTTTCTTCACTCTTAAAAGTGCAGGATAACATCTGTGCCTTTTGGGAAGCAGTCTTGCAATAAAGAAGCACTTTGTGTAATTCTTCTTTCCTCGCCAAACCGCATCTGTCTGCTCCCTCTGCCCTTCTCCACTCCACCCCAAACTCCTTGGGGCTGTGGGGACATCTGTTAATAGCAAGGAGCTGTCTCCACCAAGCCATCAGTAGGTGGCACTGCCTGCTTTTTTCTCTCCACCCACAGAGATGACCAGCTCTGTATCGACCATCGCTAACAATTTTGATGGATGCCCAAGTGACTTGGATGCCCCCTGTCCTACAACGTCAAGCAGTGGAGTGACTGGGACAAAGAAGCAATTCCATCTCTGCTCACTGGGCAGTGGTGGTGGCAGCTTTAACAGAGGAATGAGGTGGCAAACTAGCTGTGAGAACTTCTCCTGCCACCTCACCAGGATTTAGCAAGCTCATCTGCCCAGGAACTTGAAGTTCCTCTGATCTTCATGCCTGGTAGACCCATGATGTTGGTCTGGTCTTGCACCATGTGGGGTGGACTCACTAATCTTTAGCCAACCTGTCCCAAGAAGATCAACTGAGCTACTCTAGGAAAGCATTACCAAATAAAAAAAAATATAAAAATTAACAAATCCTAGTCTAAACTGACCTTCCTACTTGAAGCATCCCCCTACAAACAAGTGCAAGCACCTGGTCAGATGCCAGTCAGTTTTGAAAGGTCTGCCCCAAAGAGCTGTGAACTTCTGCTGCCCCACCCAAAATTCAGACTGACAAGCTCTCCACGGAGCCACCAACCAGCAGCTTGTATCAGTAATCCCAGGTTTCAGGCCAGCTGTTCCCGAGTTGTCATGGTCAAACTCCAGCCAGATGCAGATCACGGCTGATAGCTGGGAATCTTGCACCATTGCCACCACAAAGGGCATTGAATGCCCACCTGCTGGCAACAGAGAGGAGGTCCCTGAGTAGCCATTTCCACCATGGCTTGATGACCCCTTCCCCCCCCTCTTTCTGGGAAAACAGTGGATTCATGCAGGAAGGATGGGGAAGGACCAGACCTTCAAGAGTCAATACTCCCCCTATGCAGATAGATTTGCACTGAAAACTAATTGTATATTGACTTTCTTCAGACTTGTAAAGACTGTCTACTTCCACTTGGAATAAGCAAGCTGTGTACAAAGCTTTGCTATTTTAACTGTCACATTAAAACTAGAAACTGCCCTATCCTGCTGGCTACGCATATGTATAGGGAAGCTATCAGGGTAAACTGTATGTTAATTATCACATGTAAAGAAAAGAAAATCTTATTTAAAGGTAGGCATTTAAAAATATCATGACCGGCTAGCACATCTTAAGTATACTGAAATTGTCAACAGCGAGTGATTTTCAGTACTATTTAATTCAACCCATTTCTAAGGGCTAAGCATTCTCACTGTATCATGACCGTTTAGAACAAATCAATTAAAAAAAATATCGACAGAACCAATTCATACAGAAACTATTCTGACATCGCAACTGGGATGGCAACTTAATTCAGTGTTGATGCCACCCCAGTATTTCATCTGGGTGTTTTATTAACTCCACGCTGAAGCTGAAGATGCCAGATGAAACGGCCTTGCTACAGACAAAGTCAAGCCTCTTCCTTGGGCTTTAGTCTGGTTTGGGTTGGTTTGGGTTTTTTTAAGAAAGTGGTTAGCTGCTTCTTAAACGGTTCATTGTGAACTCATAGGAGAAGTGCTGATAAATAGCTGTCACAGAAATAAGCTCGCCCTTTTCCAAACGCCTGCAGTTCCAAACCTTCCTCCCCTCAGCTTCAGCAGGAAGCAGCAATTCCTCCAGAGAGCCGCTTGTGCCCATGAATGGCAACACCCTCAATTCTGATACTCCGGGGCTATAATTACATTATTACAGCAAATCAAACATTGCCTTTGTGTCTTTACAATCGCGCTCATTGTTTGAAATTAACTGCGAACGGCTTGACTTTCTTTTCTTCCTCAAATACAGGCAGGGGAGGAATTAAAACACACTAAATCATCTCCCCCGCCGAAACGCGCGCTGCCAGGATCCAGGCAGCACCATCCGAACCATCTGAACGAGCGAAGCGGCCGCAGCACCGGGGGCGAGGGGAAGATGTGGCACCGCGTCCGACACAGCGCGACTGCAAAGCGGGCCATGAGACCCGCTGCCGCAATAAACCAGTGACCCAGGTACCCCCCTTCCTTCCCGGCGCCCCTCGGTGGAAAGTCAACTTTAATGAACTCTCTGCCCCGCTCCAAAGCAAATGTTATTTCCACTGCAGTCCACACCTTGCCTTTCCCCACGGTCCACCGAGCCTCGGGCGGCCCCGGCGAGCAGCCCCACACTGCGGGGGCGAAATGGGGAGAGGGCAGCATGGCCCAGCGCTGGCACCCCGGGGATATATGAGTGATGGGCAGAGCACGGAAATAAAAATACGAAAGCAAAATGTCTCAGCGTTGGCTGATGCAAAGCTATTCTCTCCCTCTCACCCATTTTCTACGTTTGATAGATTTGATTCGCCACATCTGCCGGAGCCAACACATCTGGCTCCTTCCCCAGGCAGAGGGCACAGTGGATATGTCAACATGTTGTCTGAAGCCAGTGATACTTTCTGGAAAGATCTCTTTTCCTCTCTATCATATATTGTACAATAATCCGTTTTTTTAAAAGGATGGCTTAAAAAAAAAAAAAAAAAGCTGATTTTGACAAGAGACAGGCCAGAATGGGAACCGCTGAGACAGTAAAGAACAAGCCTGTTATCTTACAAACTACACTTCAGGCTGTCAGCTGCCAGAGATTTACAAGGAAAAAAAATACAAAACCCTTCCTAGGACTGAACTTACACGGAACTTCATTTCCAGCAAAAGAAACTCATGAACGCGTTCACCCCAAATAGCCCCTGACCGGGGCGTGGATGCCCCGGAGGGGCCGGGAGCAGAGGAGGACGGGGCAGCTCTTGGAGAGGGCGACTAGTGCCGCCGCGCCGCTCCCCTGCCCACGGCGACGAGCGGGGTGCGTGGACGGGCACCCGGCCGCCGGGTCCGCTTCCCCGCACTTCGGCGTGGGGTGGCGGAGGAAGGCTCCCGTTTGCCTCAAGCCAGCCCCAGTCGACGAAACCCGGGAGGGCGGCTGCGGGGATCCCGCCGGCTCCAGCCGGGGCGGCGGCCGGGCGGCGCCACAGGTGACAGCGCTTTGGGGGTGCCGTGGCTGGGTGGGGGGGTGCCGCACCGCCCGCCCCCCTGCCGGTTCCCCGCTTCCTCCCCGAGCCGGGGGGCGGGGGGGCTGGTGGCTGCGGGCTCCCCGCCGGTTCTACCCTTCCTCGGGCACAGCAGGGTGGCAGGAGGGTGGCATGTCCTTCGGGCTATTTATAGCAGCCGGCGGCTGGTGTTTGGGAGCTGCCGGGAGGGAGGGAAGGGAAAGGAAGGGAAAGGCAGAGAAGCTCCCCAGGACGTGCGGTGCGGTGCCTGTGGCATCTGTAGGCGGTACGGGTCCTGTTGCCGCAATGGCAGCCTGGAAGCTGAAGCGCCTGTCAAAAGCCAGAAGAGACGGGAGGGGATTTTAAACCTTTTCCCTCTCCCTCGGCCAAGCCCTGGACAGAGATTTGTAACCCTGGGCCGGCTTCCGCTGGAAACCTGCTTCAAGCCAGACCCGAAGTCGGCGGATCCCCTTTGGGGTTTCAACACATTTCACGTTGCTCGCTGGTGCCTATTTTCTGCACTGGTTTTACAACCCCAGCCTGACACCAGAGACACATTCCCGGTCCATACGGCTGCCCCAACCATGGCTAGATACAGCCTGGCAACCCGATTTTTATAGCCTCGAGGTACCGTCTCACCCAACACTTATCCCTCGCTGACACCGCAGTACCCTCGTCCCATGCAATCCTGAATGAAACACGCTGAACCGAAAGGTGGGTGATGCACTCGGGGCTCTTCTGATCTCAGCCAGGCAGCTCTGCCAGGGGTTGACGGAGACAGAGGGCACACAAAAGAAAACGCGACGACAAAATTGGAACAAAATGGAAAACATGCTTCTGATTTAAGTGTAATCTATTTTTAATTGGGTGGCATGTAAATATGACGCCCTAATTAACACACGGGATCTTTGCCCATGAGAGCATTTTCCCAGCGTGGAGGCTGGGCGTGTTTCTCTGCCTGGCGCTTGTGGAAGTGCTTGCTCATCCTCCAGCCCCAGCCCTCCTCGCCAAGGGACACCCCACATCTCGCCTTCACTTCCCTCTCCAGAGTCCACCTGACATCACGGAATGAAGGAGTGAATTACTGCCGCTCCTCCAAGGTCTGATGTGGAAGGAGCGGTCTCCAATCAGCTTCAATAGCGCTGCCGGGGTGGAAAACTCAATGCGGGGAAGGAACACCAGTGCCCACCAACATGACATGCTTCAAGCTGGCCAGTCAGTTCACTTCCACTGAGTAAGAGGCACAATCTTGGGAAAGAGAAAATAATCCCCTCCGCATTTACAACTGTACAGCACATTTCCTGCTGTCAACTCAATCAGTAACGATGGCTGCACCCAAGCACGGTTTTCCCAACATGAATTCATCATAGCAGCAGAGCAAGTAGCACCCTTACTAAGGAGCACAGCTCTTTGTAGCTTGATGGGTGCTGTTCTCCTTGTGCATTATAGTCAGACCTGGCACCAAGGAGGAAGGAATATGGTAAAGGGAAGAAGGGAAGAAGGGAAGGAAGGGAAGGCATTTTAATATCTGTTTTCTCGTGGATAAATCATGACTACCCTTTCTTTGAACAGCATATGAAACTCGAGAGGTTTGATCGCTGGGATCTGAAGTTCTCATGAGGGAGCTGGTACTCCTGCTGCTGCTGCTGAAGAAACACAAAATTCCTTTACTCGATTCAGTTCAAAAAGCACCTACTGTGAGACCGTCTGGTCTAACGCTCATTTTTTATTCTACCGCAACGCTCACGCTATGCGAAACGCAACAGGAATTTCCATACCAGCATTTACATCCGAATGGACCCGTTGAGATCCACGCCGATGTCTAACGGTCCTACTACGCAGCCCTCCTGGCAAGTGCCGCGGTGCCGGCGCGCTGGCTAACGAGACGAACACGGGCCCGCCGTCACTCCGCGGGCTGACCCCGGTGCCAGGGCTGCGCGTACGCGGCACGGCGCTGTCTCGGAGGCTGCGCCTAGCGAGAGCCACCGCAGACGCTGCCAGGGGTCCCACGTCCCCCCTAAGCCCCCTGCCTCACCTCGGTGTTATTTGCTGTTATCAGAAAGCCAGCGGCGAGGCCGGCCGTGGCGGGAGGACGCCGGTGAGGTTAGTTGGCCGTGCCCAGAGCGGCCGGGACAACGCTCCCCGGCCTTGACCCCGAGCCCGGCGCCTATCGGACCCGCGGGTGCGGGGAGCGCCGCCGGCAGTGTGCGGCTGCAGGGGAAAGCGCCCGTCGAGACGCCTCCCGCCTTCCCCGGGAACCCGCGATGGGGCACGGAGGGGAGGCGAGCCGCCATGCCCGCGGGACCTCTGCCTGTGTCAGCACCGCCGGCCCCCACCGCGCCTCTCGACGGGGCCGAGGCGCCCGGCGGGGCCGCGGGTGGCGACGGCGTTAAACTCCCGAGGGCTCCGCTCCGCGATCCCGCTCGGGCCGGCAGCGGTAGCACCGACAGGCTGCCCGCGGCG
>VXBZ01001311.1:354263-388767 GCA_013399135.1 Heliornis fulica
AAGAGAAGAGAGGAAATGAAAAGAGAGGAAAAGAGAAGAAAAGAAAAGAAAAGAAAAGAAAAGAAAAGAAAAGAAAAGAAAAGAAAAGAAAAGAAAAGAAGAAAAGAAAAGAAAAAAAGAAAAGAAAAAAAGAAGAAAAAACAAAACAAAACCCAAAATGCTGTTATTCTGTGGAAAAAAAGCAACTTAAATATAGGTCAAAAACTGAAGGCACCTTTGAATCTAGCAAAAATGATATTGATCTCAACTGCTTTTCCAGAAATGCTGAGAATTATATATTCTTTGAGCACCCCTATGGGCTGAAAATACTCATGAGAGATTAGTAGGCTCTCAGCTACTGCTCCAATTCATAGAAATTAAACCTTCCATCATCTGGTTTTTATATTTGGGAAATGTCAGCTATACTTCCTATCACATATTGTTGCTTCAATGCACTGAGCCTTCTGTGAATTTCAAAACACATAACTCAGCTCTCAAGCATTTCTTTTGTAAATATTGATAATGGTTTCAAGTTCTTTATTAAATAACTTTTTAATGAGTTTGAGGACAAAGAACTATTTTTTCACAGTCTCACAAAGATAAGAATCATAACATATCTTTCTATACCATGGAACACATGGCTCTCAATACCTCATTGTGCTGCACAGTTTTCCTCACTTTTAAAAAGTTTACTTTAACAAAAAAAAACCAACCCCAAAACCCAAACTCACACAAAAAGCCCCACAATTATAAGAAATAAAATCTAAGCAGGTCCTACTAAAATGTTCAAAATTGCATGCAAATACTGTGTGGCAGCTTTGCAAGTCAGTACATGCTGGTGTTTGGAGCAGCATCAGAAGGTACCCTTTACTTTTTTAATCCAATAACAACTACAAAAATGCCATCATTACTCCTAATAAGGTCCAACCTACAGACCTCTCCTTGCCTAGCATTATTTACTGCCTGAGTTTTTACCAGAAAAGATCCCTGTGTATACACTTAGGATCGAAGGCAATAAAATATTATGGCAAGGTTCAGCAGGGGAAGTTTCCAGGGAGAGGTTTTTTATCAGTTTACAGGCATGGTCAGAATCCTGCAGGGGAGTTCCTCTTTGGAGCAAGCTGTAAACAATTTACATGGGGAGGCAAGAGGAAGTCTTTAGGGTGCCTTGAAAAATATTAAGTTATAGAAGTTCTGACCTCTGTCTTCTAGACCCGGCCCAGAGGACTGATGTTTGCTAGCAAGCATGTGGCTCTCTAGGAAACTGCATACTGTCAGTGGAAGTAGGGTTATTTTTTTTAATACATTTCAATTACAAGTTGGACTAGGTAGCAGTATACTAAATCAAATATGTTGTACAACTAATTTTCTCTATAAAAAAACCCCAAATGTTTACCTCTGAACTTAAAAATGTTGCCTTCAGGCGTTTAGTGTTCCCGCCAGCTGTAGTTTAGGCTCATGATGCAGGTTCTGTAGCTTGCTGTTTCACTCAGCACTCAGAACCATTTGTGTATTCAAAAAGGAATTAAAAACCGGCTAGGAACAGATTACCGGTCCCCTGATATTAGCCTTTCTTCTCACACATTCCCTTGAAAACTTTTAGGTCTAATAATAACATTATCCTATGCTGTTCCTATTGAGAGCTTGAAACCTTAATGACGATCCATTTGAAATGTAAATACTTGGTCTTATTTGAATGTTTATTCAAGGGAATTTGTATGGAATCATTTAGTTGTGACACTACTAACAGAGGTCAAGAGACAAAGCAGAGAAGGTTCCGTGATTTAAGAGGGTGTTTTAGGCCTGGCCCATGGCTGAACACATGTCCAAACTCGTGCGCTTCCAGAAGGCTGAGAGAGACATCTCAGCCTCTCCAGTCTCCACCTGATCAATTTTTCTCCTTAAAATTAAACACAAAGATATGCATTGGTACTGCTATCTTGTAGGGTTTTTTTCCTCTTGAAGCCAGGATGGCAACGAAGCCACAGAACACTGCTATTAAACACATAAGCAAAAGATAAGCGTTGGGAAAGGAGCAGTTGCTGATTACTGGCTAGCAGCTTCTTATTTGCATCTATTCTTTTAATGATGTTGAGGCTTGGCTACAGTGTTTAGGATGTGTTAGGGCACCAAGAGCGTTCCAAAGTTATCTTTTCAGCCATTTGCAGTTAAGGAATATATATTACCGAGTTGTGAATTAGAAGAACTATTCAATCTTCCATCTTTGTCATTGTGCCAACACACAGGAAATGACCTCGTTCTAAAAGCTGAGCACCTGCAACTCTCATTAAGATCCATCTAATGTCACCCATTGCTTTTCAGACTCTTAAAAGGGCCTCTTGCAATCTACCTGCTTCAAATTCCCCAAGGATTTATTGGCTCAGAGCACAGATTACTTGTCTTGGTATCAGGGATTTCCTTTCTTTTGAACAGGAACATAAAACCACAAAGAAAGTCTAAATTCAAGTAACGTGAAAATATTGTGTTTGATTCCAACCCATACATTCAAAGTTACAGCTGAATGTCTGACTTTAACTTGAAACACGATGCTTTGACTCTGCATATGATCTTATGGCATATAAAATATTTGGAAGCCTTTGAAAAAACGGAAATATTCTTGGCTTTGCTTGTGCTTGTATTATTACACTTTCTTTAATGCATTTATAGTTGGCACAGTGGATCTTTACATTTATCAAGCCTGGATAGCAAATTTCAGGACTGGTGAAATCAGCACACTGTCAAGCCTGTGCTCAATTCACGGGTGATGGATCTTTAGGTGAGAAGATCCTCATCCATAAATGGTACAGTCCAAAAGCTTGAGCTAGATCTTGAAATCCCAAAACCTTTCCAGTTTATTTCAGTGACATGCGGGTCTACAAATTTGAAATGCTGAGCTATTCTTTCCTAAGAGGTGAGCAGTAAACTACAGGCACCTGTAACTTCACACTGGCCTGAAATTTCCCTGCTTTCACCCTGTTAAATTCAGAGAGAGCAACAAAATTTAATGTATATGCCCGCTTAGTGCATTAAAATCAGTGGTTTTGTTTCCAGGCTGATTACTAACCATGATCTTAAATGGAATTAGTTCTCCTAGAAGAAAGCTAAGTACCCTTAGAAGAGAATACAGGTTTTTCAATATAGTAAAAATGCATCAGAGCAAGAAATGAGCATTTCATTCTCAACATGCTCAGAAGCGTGAATGACCTCGGGTGTTTTTGATAGGTCCTGACATGAAATAATCTCTGAGCTCCATTCAACAGATGAGTCAAGTTTGAGTTAAAAGGAAAAAAATAACAGTCGTCTTGAAAGGTTTAAATAGAATCCCTTCTAATGAAGAATATTTATTTCCATTGTTCTGTGTTCACTTTTAATCCTATCAGAAGTTTTCTGTAAGAACACCTAAGCAACTTTAAACATGGCTTATTTTAAAGAGAGATCATACGCTCATCAAGCATGTTCAGCATCGTTCTCCCAGGAGTGACTTTTGTATTATAAGAGTAAAACTTGGAAGCACATAATTAATTAGCAGTCAGACCTAGCTAGATGTGAATGGATGTGATGACCTTGCAATCAGACCAAATAAATACAGTCACGTAGTTTGCTGAGCCTGCAAGCTCACAGTTTCATTCAATCACATGCTCTGTGACCCCTGGAGGGGGACAGCCCCTATCACTCAAGTCTGCTGTTATTATCACACAGGTCTGAAGCAATCTTCATGGATTTTTGGAGAATCCAAAAGCTGATACTGCCACCTGTACAAGTAGTCTCAGAGGTTCACTCTTATATCAGTCAACTTAAAATGCATGGAATGCCTTCAAAGCTTGAGTATAAATCAAGGGAAATAAATGTGTTCTCAGGTGAGACTTTAATCAATGTGAAAAAAAAACCTGAACTAAGAGATGACTGGAAAACACAGCATCAAATAACCTTGTCTTGTAATTGCACTGAGACCCCAGAAGCTCTGAAATCAAGGATAGTTCCATTGAACGCTGTGTGCTCATAGCCCTATTTAAAAGCTGCTAAGTATTATCTTCACAGCTAGTCACAGTGAACAACCAAAGGATGTTTCTGCATGGACTGTGTATTACACTTGCAGCACTTTCTAGTACAGCAATCTTTCCTCAGTTTCCAATCCATTAAATGTGCTCATAGTTGGTGAGCAAAGTTGTGAAATATGAGCTGTGCATCACACTTTTCAGAAACATCCAGAACATAGGGACCCTCCCTGTGCATCTTCTATCTAACAGGCTGATAGCTCTATATGCAGGTCACATACTCGGCAATCAACATCTAGAAGGCCTCGCAAGTTTAGCAGTCAACATCTGGAAAGCTGGCAGAATGAAGTTTGAGATTTGGATTACAGCTTTTTTTTTTCACAAGGTGTGCAATTGTCCTGGGCAAATAAAGCCCTTAAACCCCATAAGGAGCTTTAGAGTATGCAATTACTTTAAAGGATGACCATTTAAAGGCCACTGGAAGCTTCACAACATTTTACAGCCTTTGTGGTGAGACCTTCTGGCACTTAAGTGTCAAACTCAAACCAACGATAGCAGTTTGTCTCACAGGGAAGAAATACCTCTGTAGAGGTTCCTAATCCCACATGTCGTTCAGCAGTTGGGGATCTCTAGGTGGAAGAGCTCAGGTATTTTGCTTTAGCTCCTTGTATTAGTTACCTGCCAGGGAAAATAAGAGCTGTGTGGGTAGCCCAACATCCCCCTTCTTTTCTCCCTGTGTATGAGCTCCACAGTGGTGCCAGAGAACAAAAATGCCTTCATATCATATTGCAACAATGTACTGAAGGACATTTACCTGAACCTTATCACCGTATGTAAGAGAGACGGCATTGTAGCTAGGTGCCGGAGGGAAGAAGCCCGTTCCTTGTGGGAAAAGATTCAAAACCAACACTGCCAAGCAGCTAATGCCATATTTACTTTCCTGCTTTTAACTCAGACTGTCTTAGGTAAAAGGAGACTCCAACACCCTCACCCAGCTCTTCTGGCCTGAGGCAATGAACCTAGCAATTTCATCTATCCGTTACACCAAACCACAGCACGCTTGCCTAAGCGTAGCTTGTTACTGTCTTTTGGGCTGCAGAATAATTCGGTGCAGTGAAACAGTTACTGGCACTATAAATGTTTTCAGACACTGAAGCTAGTAATATGCAACCTTATTTGAATTAAATTACCCCTTTAAGAGAGTCTGAAACCGGATGACTTCATGTAATTCATTATGTTTAAGAAGGCGGTTTAATGTGGCAAGTTAAAACCCATTAAATTGCTCTGTAGTTTTCTTGGCTGTGGCTGTTTTTCTTAAGTGAAAGCAATTAAACATAAATATTTACTAATATCCCAGGCTGTGAAACTCTATAGCCAGTAAGAGGAACAAGGAGAACTGGTCCAGCGTTGGCTTCCTACGTTAATACCCCACACTGGCCGAAACGTGCTTGCTGACTTTTCCACCAACAGGGCTGACTGACATGGGGTTCTGAAGTGGAATTCAGGAGCTGAGCAATTGAATTAATTTAAACAAGGGGAGGAAGGAAACCACTACTCAGATGTGACTTTTTGATTATTTTTTTTAAATATCCAGGATTTGTGCGATGGCCAGTAGGACACCGCAAGTAAATTGGTTTTATTCCCTGCTGTCCAAAAACCTGCTCTGGAAAAATCTGCTGATGTCAATGGAAAAAGCCCCACTGAATTGTGTGGGTCCAGCATATTCTCACAAACATGATAAATATGCACAGACAAGCCCAACCACTGAGGTAGCTCTGCCTTCTCCTGTCCTGGTCCCTGCACCTCACTACTTCCAGACCATTTCCCTCTGGCCAGCGTGAACATGGATGTGTCCATGCAGAGAAACAATACTGGCAAATACCAACCAGGGTTGGTGCTGCCAGCAAAAGCTCCTCCCTGCCAGGCTACTGTAAAGCTGTTGAGTTGGCAGACACAGACAGAGGCAGCAAACTGCCATAGTCTAAATAATAAAACCTCCCAATATGTCTGTTCTTGAGGGGTCTGTCAGGACGTCAACAAATGGGTTCCGACTGGCCCAGTGTGCCCAGTGAACATCTCAGGGTAAATACCATTGAGATCTCCTCAGATCTCATTTTCAGACACAAGTAAACAGGACTTAGCCTTGAAATAGCACACTCTACTCCTTCCCTATACTCCCTTTGAAACTAAGGGGCCTCTTGTAACTCTTTAGGACTCTGCGGTCCAGAAATAAACAGAATTATATTATTTATATGCTGTGGTACTTTACTAAGTTGGTCTGTGGACAGATTTCTACACAGCTCAGGTCCACTTCATTCTTATAGTAAGACTCTTCCCCGGCAGCTGACAAAAGGTCTCTCATAAAAGACCAAAGTCCTCCTATGTTGTCAGAAAAATACATAATCTGTTAATCATGAAGAAGATATCAATGGCTGGCCCATGGGCACTTATCCCAGAGCAAGATACCATGAAAGATAGCAACAAAACCTTAAAGCAGATGGTGGGTAGGGATGGACGTATGCCTGATCCTCCTCCTCTTCTGTACCTGCTGCTTTCTGTCGCTCATGTGTGGCAGGATGCAACGGCAAATGTGCCTGGGCATATCAGGCTGGGGCAGTACAGCTTTGCCAAGCAGAGGATGTGGAGGGTTCCTAGCCCTGAGGGTGGGTGCTGCACCACCTGCCCCCAGTGAATTGCTTCCATCACCCCAGCTGCATTGGCGTGCCCTGGGGCCACAGCGACATCCCTCACCTGAGGACCCAGTCAGGCAACATTATTAGAAACACCATGAAGCCCTAAACCCAAGCAACTCTGCCAGAACAGGTGCCCCCACTGAAATTTGAATTACACAAACAGGGGAGGTTTGTTAGCAAACTCTTTGGTTGATCTTTTACCCAGAGAGCTCGTTGCTGCATGTGCAGTACTGCTGATATTGCTGAGCTTTTTCAAGGTGAATGAGGAACACTGAGCTGTCACATTTGTATTTTCCATCCACATCCACTCCAGTAGACCACAGGAGGTTTGCCTGACAGGGTGCTCAGGGTGTGGATGGAGAAGAGAATTAGAACAAGAGTATTTAATTCAAAGTGATTTTTTTAATTTTTTTTTTGTCCTGTGAAGTAACAGCCACTAGAACTGTCTTCCCTGTCCAGCCAAGGGATGACGCATGAAAACTGATGCTACAGTGCTTCCCTCCTCCCCAGTGGCCCCTCAGAAGACACACCACTACAAGGGTTCAAGTCACCCCTGGACCAACATTTCTTTGCATCTCCTGCCAAGCAGGAGACCAGCTCACGCAAAGCACAATATTAAGACACATGATGTATTTCAGTCATGGTTCAGTCCAAAGCCTTTTTCCAAGAACCAGCTTTTTAAAAGCTGTTTTAGTCAGAAAGATGAAATACTAAGCTGCCTGCCTTTACAAGACAACAGCTCATAGGAGCTGCAATTCAGACATTTTCCTCTGGAACGAGCTGGCTGGATCACATCAGTCTTTTGGAGGTAAAAAGCACAAAAATAAACCAGCAAAAAGAATTTAAAAAAAAATAAAATTAGTTATATATGTGACTGGGAAGCAGTCTGTGTGTTCTGCTGTTGGAGATTACCCCACAAATGCTCCCAGCTCTGCCCTGCCAGCTGGGCACCCGCAGCTTCAGGCTTTCCCACCCCATGCTTCTCACAGCCCTTGCACTGAAGGGAGGCTGCGTGGGCTTGTGATGGGAAAAAGCCTCATTTAATGCAGGACCCCCGCTGTCTTCAGCAGCACTATAGTGATGGGCTATTTTTTTTCTGTCAATAAAGATTGACTGTAAAAGAGGACATATGATACCTGGAGAGACTGTCAAGTATGTAGGAAGAAAACCAGTTAAAACTGCATTTATTCAATGAACAAGTGCTTATCTAATTTGTGAATTAGTCAACCAGAGAGCTCTTCAGCCATATTACCCCTAAATTTTTGTCAGATTTTTGCCACTGATTCAGTAGGATTTGATGAAATTAAGTCCTGGGAGGCCAACAAAAATTCAGTTCCAAAACTGATAATTCAGTAGATGGCACGTTTCATTCTGAAGTATTACTAAGCAAACGCCCAGAACCAGGCTTAGTACTTTTACTTGAAAACTAGACAGCAGCTTTCCATAGTCTGAGAGTGTAGCCATCCCTTTTCAGGCTTTGGCACACAGAGGACTCCTGGAGTTAAAGATGCTTCTTTTAGGAGCATGCTGGAGTCCTAACCTTTCCTATTTGCACAGGAGACACATACAAGTGGGCTCTACACCCAAATATTGGTGATGCCAGTGTTGCTGCATGCTGCATCGCAGGTAGTGCCCAGAGCAGGGCATCAGCCACAGCTTGTCTGAACTGCCTGAGCATCGCTACGCAGAACAGAGATAAAGCTCCTGCTGTGGTGAGAAAACTTTCATGCAATTCTCTTCTGGGCGAATTTAGTTCCTAGTGCTGCCTCAGGAGTGAAACCACTGTTGTTTGTTTGTTTTGGTTTTTTTTCCCATTTCTCTCTTTTTCTCATCTAAAGGCTCTAACAAACCCTTTCTGTTTTTTGTAACAACTCTGATGCTAACAAATCTAATAATTTCTGTGCCTCCAGGGATTCTTCTACAAATTTATCCTTTTATTCTAATTGCTGTGGGTATTTTGCTTCACAATGTAATTCAACCAAGCAAATCAAGAAGAAAGATGAAAAGGGTAAAAGTTTCTCTCCGTTGCACTTAAATGGGAGCTTCCCTACTACCTGTGTGGCAGTAATAGGCTTAGAGTCTTATTTGTACAGTAATGCCTGATTTACTTGTTTCTCCCCTCCTTCCTTTCTCTTCCCATGGTGGTACATTATTGTTTCAAACTGCCAGTCTTTGCTGTGGTCTCTTGTTTCCCACAACTTGCATTGCTGGGATGTTTACTTCCTGGATTTAATTCTAATTTAGCTACTATGCTAATCCTTAAATAAATCTTTTTCAGTTCAACTCTTTCCCTTAACCCTATACACCAATGTTTACACTAATTTAAATAGGCAGGATATTAGATTAAAGTTAATTGAGGGAGTCAACATACTAATCCAGTTTCTACAGGTTTACACCCCTGAAGAAAATATTAAGAGCAGCCATATAAATTCCCCTTTCCCGTACCCAGAGCGAGGAAGAATATGTTTGGAGAGTGACCCAGTATTAGGGTTTGGAAACCCAAGTCATTTGTATCACATGTTTCTGGAATCATCAAACATAACGTAAGGCAACACGTGCAGCTTCGCTGGGTTCTCTCGCTTTCCTGTTTCAAGGCTGGCATGTCAGGAAAGCCATTGGAACAGAGCTGGAGAAACTACAGGGTTTTCCAACAAAGCAAATTCCAACATACTATCAGCGTGTAACAATCCGCATAGTGTATCCAGACGGTGAAACTAAAATTATTAGAAAACCAACCCCAAACAAAAACCAATGCAAAACAAAATCCAGAAACTTGAATTACATGGTTTGGGTGTTAGGGCTTTTTCAAGAGGCCAGACTGAATTACTGAAACAGCTAATCTAGTGCCCCTCCAGCACTCAAGTTACTTACACCAGTGACTATCAATGTATGTTTTCACCTGTAATTCCTTGCAAGCATTATCTGAAGCATATAAACATCTAAAAGCCAATACAGTGATATCTAAATAATAAAAAAAATGTAATCAGATTTAATGTAGACCCAAAAAAACCCCTAGAACATCATCCAAACATTTACAAATTTCTGTGCCGCAGCCTTTTCTTGTCTGAGGATACGTTTACCCATCTCCTGGGTACGAAGCAAGTTGTAACTGTTGCGAGGGAATGCATGACCATGACCATTTTTGCTGAGCAATAAAGAGGATACAGAGGATTTTTCCTTTTGAAAATTAAAAATCAACTTTTGACTGCTGCAGCTCGGAGTTCCCCATGCTGGCATCCACACAGAGACAGATCCCTCTCCTACCTTTCTCTCACATCCTCTTCTAAGACTTTGGGTGCTGACTCACACCAGTTAATAACATGAACCAGGGTGAAAAATAAGCGGCAAATGGCAACAAATCAATTCTGAACTCCTCCTATCCATTGCCCACAGTCCATGCACATATTTAGGTAGTAAATTTGATCACTGTACTACGCCAAATCCCATTAAACTCAGACTGCTCTGGGGCAAAAGTTGTAGCTGTTCCCTGCCAGGTAGGTGTTTATGAGCCTGGTAGCACCAGAAGCGTTTCTGGAGCCCACAAACATAATTTAGCTGCAGTAATGTGAAATAACTGAGCCTGTCTCGTGCCGACATGTGCTATGCACAATTGTAAAAAGGGAAAAAAATGTTTAACAGCTTAGCCACAAAGGAATGTTTATATCTGATTACACTAACTGCTAATTTAATGGTAGTTAATCAGTGGCATGTAATACAAGCCGAGCAGCCCAATGGATTTATTGATGAATGGCATTTAAAGTTGTTGTCAGGAAACCAGCACAGTTGTTACATTAAACAGTAGTGCCTTTGCTAAGGGCAAGTTTCTGCTCGGGCTTACGGGGTTTCAAATCCCAAGTGCCCCCAGACTTAACCTGGACCAATGGGTCAGCATGTGAGTGGCAGGCCCAATCCTGCACAGAGCAGAAGAGATGCCCCAGGGTTGGTACCAGTAAGCATTGTTGCATTGCTGGGATGCGCTCTGAGTTTTAGAGAGAAAAGTAGGCACCCTCCTGGAGCCTGAGTGAAGCTTTAGGCTTCAATACTAACATGGGATCTTTGTTTTTCCTTTTTTAGGTGAGCCTGTGGTGCCCTGCACCAGCCACAGGTATAAAAGCTGTAAGGGGTGCATTTCTTGCCCCCACCCAGTCCGCAGTGGCTGAGGACTGGACGCAGCCTGTCACGAATGCAGCACTAGAAGCTGTGCAGTATCATCGCCTCCCAGCGCATAAACCTGCCTGGGCCAAGGAGGGCTGATTTAGGGGAGAGGGGAAGAAAAATACAGCAGCTTTATGGCCTCTGGCAAGTATTGATCTGCCTGGGTGGACACTCTTCACCTCCCCAGACCTGACTCATACAGCTGCCACGTACCACGCAGCTTGTTTTCCTTAGTATGAAGTATGAGCAAAGGGAGCCTGTGGAGCAGAGCTGGAAGCAAATTCCTGCAGAGTACATCCATGCCCGAAATTAAAAAGTAGAGAGAAGCTTTAAAGAGGATCAGACTGAACCTTTTTTACTCACAAGGCTTCTCCAAGCGGCCACCGCTCCCTGCTCCCCTCCGGAGTGTGGCAGCATCCAGTTATCCAGCCTCCTGACCCTTCGACCAGCTGAAACCATCGGGAGTTCTTAGTAGTCCTGACTTGGCTGGGAAGAGGCCAGCTGCCAAGTGAGAGGCATCTGTAAAAGAGTAAAAAGTTGAAAATTATGTCAGTTGTTTATTAATGGGAGACAGTTTACTGAACACTGCCAGAATTTAAGAGCTTCTGTTTCTTTGCGAGCTTCAGTTCCTGCTTGTGTAACTGTCAGGAATGTGTCCAGCATTGCCTATTTCATGAACAAATTTGTTGGTTTTTTTTTTTTTTAATCATTTCACTGGAAGATTTCAAAGACACAAGATGGTGAGTTTTCCGCCTGTTTGCAATGGCCACAAGAGCAGGTAGAGGAAAAAAATTCCCAAATATTGCCCTCAGAGAGACACTCCAAGTGAGGTGCTTGGCGTTGTAACTGTGGGATGTTTGGGAGGCTCAAAACATAAAACCTGGTCAAAACCTTGATACTGATACTGTATTACATTCTCCCAGATGATATTATTGCAAGGAAAACAGGCACGCTAGCATGGCAATCATTTCTTGTTCAGAACTAAGTGTCAGCCAACCCTTAGAGGAGGCAGTTCATTAAATCACCCCTTGGCTGGAGGGCAAGCTTGGGGAGCCCCAGTAGGCTTCTAGTTCCTGATAGAAATGGTAAGCTATGCTAAACCAATTGCACCCTCCTGGAGCAATTTGCTTATTAATAAAGTCTAACGTTAACATGACAACTCATGCTTGATCTTGCACAACACAAGATTAGAAACGCACATCTGAAAGTTAAAAAACCAAACCAAACAAACCAGAAAAAAACCCAACATAATCATCTGGGAATGGAGTCTCTCTGGCAGGGGAGTAAGTGAAAAAGGACTTGCAAATTCTGCACGCATCCTCACACAACTCATTTGTTACGACCTTACTTGGTAGCCTCAGTGAGGCTGGTGCGTGCAGGCACATGGACACTGGCAAAGGGCTGGGAGAGGTGGGATGGGATTCCTCTGCTCTCGCCTTAATCACTGGGAAATTGGATATCTAATGCAAGCTGCTCATCCAGGCTTCCTCTGTAATCAGTAGTCCATAGATGAGGTAGGATGAGACACTGCTCAGATGTTTTTTGCCCATTTCTCTGTCTAGTTGGAACAATTACCCTTGGGAGATGCTTCTTCTCTTCAGGAGCTATTAAGGATGCAGAGCTGACCCATCTGAGCTCGCTTGGCTGACTGGCAGTAGGTGACTTTATCCCCTTCCAGATGGGTATTGCTTACACCCTTTCTCAGTGCACTCTTCCCTAGGGTCACAGCTGGGAAAGCACACAGGCAGCTGCTGGCCCAGAATCACAAGTCGGTCAAAATGCATTTGCAGTTAGAAGTCAAATGCAAACAAAACTGCTGAGGTGTGCAAAATATACACAGATCTGAAGGTCATAGAATCACAGACTGCTTTGGGTTGGAAGGGACCTTGAAAGCCATCTAGCTCCAGTTCCCTGTCAAGGGTAGGAACGCACTCCACCAGCCCAGGTTGCCCAAAGCCCCATCCAATCTCTCCTTGAACACTGCCAGGGAGGGGGCAGCCACAGCTCCTCTGGGCAACCTGTGCCAGGGCCTCCCAGCCCTCAGAATGAAAGATTTGTTCCTAATACTTCATCCAAATCTCCCTTATTTTAGTTTAAAGCCATTACCCCATGTCCTAACACTACACTCACTTATAAAGAGTTCTTCTCCAGCTGTCCTGAAGCCCCCTTTAGGTGTTGGAAGGCTGCTGTAAGGTCTCCCTGGAGCTTTCTCTTCTTCAGGCTGAACAAGCCCAACTCAGTCTGCCCTCATAGGAGAGGTGCTTCAGCCCTGTGATCATCTTTGTGGCCCTCCTGTGGACTCACTCCAGCAGGTCCATATCTTTCTTGTGCTGTGGACTCCAGAAATGGATGTGGTACTCCAGGTGGGGTCTCACAAAAGCAGAGGAGCAGAACCCCTTCCCTTGACCTTCTAGTGATGGTGGTTTTGATGCAGGCCAGGATATGGGTGGCTTTAGGGATGAAAACACACACTGTTGGGTCATTTTGAGCTTTTAATCAACCAACAACCCCAAGTCCTTCTCTTAAGGTCTGCTCTCAATCCATTCCCCACACAGCCTGAAATTGTTCTCTGAATTGCCCTGACCCATGTGTAGGACCTTGCATTTGGCCTTGAACTTCATGAGGTTCACACAGGGCCACCTCTCAAGCCTACCAAGGTCCCTCTGGATGGCATCCCTTCCCTTCAGTGTGCCAACCACACCACACAGCATGGTGTCATCAGCAAACTTGCTTAAGGTGCACTTGATCACACTGCCAAGGCATTGACATCAAGCTTGCATTTTCCAGAAACAGGTATTTCTGATCTCCCAGGATCCATATTCATCCAGTACAGGGCTAAGGCCCTCTGCAGCATCTGAACAGCTAGAATCTTTCTTGATGGGTTTTCTGGGACCAGCAAGATAAGCAAGTTGAAGAAGGACTTTCTTCCTTGTCTTCCAACTGACAGCACCCTTCCTGGGAAAGTGCAGGAGCAGAGGAGGAACCCTGCAGAGGTCAATCTGAGGACCAAGACAGGGCCAAGCATGCACACTACAACCTCCATGCTGGGATGATTCCCACAGGGATGGAGCCTGGCAGCCCAGCTCAGCAAGGGATTGCTGGGAGCAGCAGAACAAAAACACACCTTCTCTCACAGCCTGACAGGGACCCACTGGTCTGTGGCCAAGCAGCCTTTTAGTAGCATTGCATGTGTTTATCAATATTGTGAAGGATACAAATTGCATTGCTCATCCAGGGAAGGAGGGCTGAGCTCTGTCATAGCTTGGCCAGAGCAACCTACAAAGCCATTTAGAAGAGAAACACTTGATCTGAATGGAATATCGGGGTCTTTGCATTTGCAAAGCTGGAAACAGCTACACTCCAAACAAGATGTGTTGCAAACTTGTGCTTGAGGCTGAACTAGAGATCAAGGGGTGCTTCCACATGGGTCTTCTGCATCCCCTGTAGATGGAGACAAACATCAGCATGGACTATTGGCTTTCTTCTCAGCTCTTCATCATGTGCCATTCACATTGAGCCTGGCTTGTTCCCCAGTGCTGCACAATTTTAAACAGACCATTAAAAAGTTATGGCACTGGTCACTTCTCAGGCAAGAGGGAATGTTCTGTACATAGAAGGGCTTGTTGCTTGTTTATTTCCAGAACTGAATTTTTATTTATATCTGCAGAACTGGAAAGAAAAGAACAGTAGTAGTAGACACAGACCGTGCTGTGGAATTCGTTGCTGGTCTGCTATAAACAGTCCATCCTGTGTATTGATCCAATGTAAACAGCCAGTAGCTTATATAAACAACCAGCAGTTGAGTTCAGGCTAAACGAAGCCCCAAAGTATGTTTGAGGAGCAAGAAATCAAATGTCAATACATATATTTACAACTTGTAAAGTGTTGTTTCTCTGCTTGCCAGAAAGACAGCTCTTCTTTACAGATTTCATGGAAGTTTGGCATCGCACAGTTGGCAGCATCCCCAAAGAGCAGGGTGCCGGGGGACATGACTCGTGTCTCACAGCCTTCCTTGCTCCCTTGGCTGAGCACCTCTCAAGTCTGCCCAGGAATAGAACCTCAGGCAGGGGCACAGGTTCAGTCCCACCATCCCAAAGGGGATTCTGCAAGTTTCAAACCTTCCCATTGGGAAAAAAATAAGTCAAACTGATTTGTTAGACCACATTTGCATATAAGTTTATCCATACAGTAAACTTTCTGAACTGGATTGTCCTGAGCGGTGATCTGATTTCTAAGAAGACTCCTCTTTATTCAGGGTAGAAGTCTATGAAAAAACAGCAGTCATTCATAATTATGTCTTCCCCCCTGCCCTGAGAGTCAGCTCACTGACAGACCTAGCCATTCGTAAACAAATATATTAAATATTATTTAAAATTCAGTTCATGGATCAGGATTAATCTCTACTGTAGCTATGACCGCATGCCTATTTTGCTGCTTTACTCAGAGGCAAATATCAAACTGTAGTTAAAAGTAATGGTTAAAAAGATGATAGGGTATGCAAAGGGCAAACAGATAGAAAGGGGACTCTCTAATACCTGTTCTTAGTAACAGCAGGGGGGAAATAAAAAGATGCAGTTATTTTGGGTGGCTGAGAGAAACTACAGAGAGAAAACAAGCCTTTTATCTTGAAACAATCCATCTGACTTTAGCCCACCTTGGCAGATAGCTGTTTGATTTCTGAGGAGAAAGGAACCAGATGGTTCTCATATTTCTAATGGCTGCGTGTCTTCATGACAAACACCATCGTGGAGGTTAGCAGTAACTGCTGGAAACTTCACTAGTGTGTGTGTGGGGCAAATAGTTAAGAGAACATGAACATTTTTATCCCCCTTTTTTATTTTTGTATTCCCTCCACCCCCCACAAACCAGCCTGAGGTGTGAAACACCTTCCCAGCAAGGACTGCACATCAGACATCCAGGCTGAATCTGCAGCTTCACAGGGCAGATTGAAGACTCTGGTTTGGTGTCAAATCAATGCTTTTCAGTAACTGAATTCATTGCAAGTGTATGATGATCCAAAGCAAGAGATGATCCAAAGACAAGCTGCCCTGCGTAACCGTGCCTCTTGCCAGACTGTTGCCTTTCCACATCCATACTGAGAATAAGAGTCAGAGAGAATTCAGCCCGAGGTGAACCCTGCTGGGGCATAATGCATTAGGTTTCTGTACTCCTGAACCATGTAATGAATCCCCGGGTTAGTGCTAATGCAAAACTAGTGGTGATGTGCTAAATGGTTTAACTGCTCATAAAATGGTGCCTAACCACCTGTCCAGTTTCAGGCAAAGGAAATTTAGCAGTAGTAATAAAACCATACTGTATTAAGTTACAGTGGCTAGCTCTAAACAAAAGGAAAAAATAAAATTAAAAGTTAATTACAATAGTTACATTATAAAACTGAGGGGAAAGCAGGGTGAAGTCTACCCCTTACCATCCTAAAGGAGACAGCTTCTCCTTTCAGGAGGTTTCACAGCAAAAAATAACACTCCACACTAACATAAAGCTACCTCAAGTGCTGTTTGACTGTTCACAGGCACTGGTGGGCATGAATGTTAAGAACCCACTTACCCTGAAGCCTGTCAGGATAGCTGCACCAGTCAATGCTGCTCAGGATAGTAACTTTATTTTCATTTCAAATCAAGATGTTTGACTCAAAATGCCATCCTAGGTGAAAGAAATGCTCCAGGTGGCTTTTAAAAATGGAAACCTGCATCCATCCTACTTTGGTTACATTTTCCCAAAATTAAAAATACACTGTTAAAATAAGCTTACTTGGATATTAAATAATAACAAGAGGGGAAAGAAATAAAAAAAAAAGAAAGAAATAGCAAATATGAAACCTCACAGGCAGAGGTTACCCCTAGAGCAAGGTTTAGAAATAATAAACTAAGTTCGAGTCTTCAGACCTGACTAAAAGTTAATATAGAAACATTACTACTCAATATAACATCATGTACTGAACTGCAAGATCACCAGTTACTAAGAGAACTTCATTGTTTAATCCTTTATCCTCCCCCCCCGTATTTCTTGAGCTGCTGGTGAGGACCACCAGTAGAGTCAAAGGTCCCCACAAAAGTCAAGAAACAGATTAAAGCTCATATAATGCTATACTTTTCTAAAAATGCTAGTGGTAATTGAGTAAGACCCTTCATGGTTTTGAAACATAAGAAGAAAAAAAATAATTTATACAAACTCTTACTATCAACAGCTCAATTCTCCAAGGTCAGAAAAGTGAGAAATCAGGAATCGCTGCAAATACTTACATCAACTTCCTAATTAACCAGGGAAGAACAACAACTCCTCCTCCTCACCCACAAGCAAATCCTAACTCCTTGAGAACTCTGCCACGGGTGTATAAATCCAGATGTGCTAATTAGAGCTGCTTCCTCTTTCCTCCACAGCTCTAAAGACAGCAAGCTCCTGCAGAGAGTAATGATGAGGATCACCTGAGGTGTGCTCCTAATAGATCACACTTGCAAAAACCTTTTAAAATACTCATAAGTAGCATAACTATGAAAAGAATTTGAAAATTTGCATGTTTTTCTAATAATTATTATATTATCTGGTACATATATTATTCCCTCTTCTTATGCAATTTGTTCACATTAAAACAGTGTCCTTTGATGAGTTCTTTGGCAAAGCTTGGAAATCTCAAGACCTCACAGACTTGGGAGGAGAGCAAGCAGATGATATTTCCCTCTTTTTACAGGGCACTGTGGGCACTGTCACCTCCTGCTGAGGTTGTCCTCCCTCGCAGGTGATATGCCACTCTCTACTCTTGCTGTAGGGATGGGTACTTCAGTAGCAGCTTAGTTGGGATCCTGGATCACTATAATCCCCCACCACACCACCACTGCCAATAGTTACTTGCAAGCACAACAGAGTTGCCTAAAGCTGCTTTTATCAGTTTGTTTTATTTTTGCTTTATGGCAAGGGTTCTTTTAACCAACAATTTCCAGGAGGAGTCTTCTGCAGCATCTTAAATTCAAAACCAAAGTGGCTATGGAAGTGATATAGCTGTTTTAAAAGGGAATGTTGGCATTGTAATTATCATTTGTTTAAAGGATGAAGGTACCATTAAGGCACTTTTCTGTCACAGAAACACAGATTTAAGACTGGTTTTAAGTTCTTGAAGTTTTCCATGGATGAATTCAATCCTTTTAAAGGTATCGGGTGAGCAGGGCCTTGGCTAAATACAAGTTGTATCAATATTAACTGTGCAACTGGAAAAAAAAAAGAACAGTCTAAATGCATTTACTTTTACTCTTTGAGTATTGCAGAAAGCCAGCGTGACAATGCTTCAGAGAGTTAAACCACCCTTGGGGATATTTCAGGCTGCAGTGAAGCTTTCTGACACACGCAGATGTCTTCCATACAGGATCAAAGCATCAGGGTGGCTGGGGAAAGACAGACAGCCTTACCCTGTACCCTGCTAGGAGAGGGCACACCTGAGGGTGCCTGTGATGTTTGGGGAATGGGGCTTGTTCCTGCTCCTGGCCAGTCTGCACTGCTGGCTTTTCTCTGGCTGGGGTTTGCCTGGTCAGCCTGGCAGGGGAAAGGCAGCACTGAGGCACAGGGACCTGAGGTGGTGTGCACCATGGTCCCGTGGGGCAGGAGTTTGACCCCAAACCTCTTTGCAGCACAGGCACAGCCAGCTGAGACCCTGACCAGGGCAACATGTTAGCGCAAACAAGAAATTATCATGCTTAAAAATAGTGTTGACATTGGCTTCTTCTAGATTGGTGGGCTTATGTGCATGGGTTGCTGAATCCCAATGCTCACCTCAGGAAAGTCACTGTTTTGGCACTACCCAGAGACACTAAGGCTTTTAGAAACAGGCTGTCCAAGCTGGCAGTTGGTCTCAAGCGTTGCCAGGAGCTGACCAGATATACACTGCCATACTCCTACTCATTAGGTTTCATTATTTTAGTAAATTTGCAAATTTAAAATATTGTAACAAGTAAAGAACGCATCCCATTAGAAACACAGATTTGAGGGTTTTAGTCTGTGTCTTTAGGAATAGGCTTTGTGTTCTTTTGCACTCATGGTTCCAACAGCTTTAATGTGATTGGATGTGCAGCAGAATGAGATTTAAAAAGAGAGGCTAAGTAGTGTGAAATAAAGAATAACTGAAACTAAAGCCTAACTAGGAAAGAAAACTTTCATAATTAAACTCCTTTCAGTATGATGGATGTTTTTGATTTGCATAGACAGCTCTGTAAGCATACATCTGGGTAATACCAAACTACTGTCCAGAAAACATGTCAGATGCTTTGGATTAGGGATTATATTTTTAGCCTTTCTTTAGTTCCCTTGTTATATGTATCATTTCAAGGCAGTTGATTTGCCAGTTGCCATAAACCCCATTTAAATACTCTGAACATCTAACAAGGAAAGCTGAGCACTGGAAACTCCCCTGACACAGTGCAACCTTTTTCCCTTGGAGAGCCTGTAAACGCTGCTCTCACGGCAGCAGCGCCGGGCTCTGTAGCGGACTTTGTGGAGAAGTTCTATTTCTAACAGTGCAGATGTCTCACTCTGGTCACGTATGTATTGTTTCAGAGGTTTCAATGACGGATCCAAATCTTGGAACTCTGTACTGAACATGATGCTTATCATATGGCAAAGGAGCAGAGACTTGTTTGTTATTAATAGCAGCCCATATAAACACAAGCCAAGTCCAGTCGTAGATGCGGCTCCCACCCAGCATTGCTGTAGATTACATCTGCCTGCTGCTTTTTACATCACTGTTATTCACAGGCCCATCATTTCACTCAGTTGTGAACGACAGACAGAAACAGTCAATGCCCAAGGGCTTGGAGTGTGAATTTTAAAACACGTGGGAAGAATAGAAATGATCTAGGGCTGGTCCCGCAGAGGGTCTCAGTTCTAACTCCGCAAAAGAGGGACTCTGAACAGTGTGTCCTTTCTGGCAAGGAGGCAGAAATCAGAGCACCCAGTTTGCACTCCTGGAAACTCGGCAGGTTTTCACTTGACAGACGCTTGGGGCATTAACACAAGTCTGGCCAATGTTACCTGCCTGGCTGGGTCATCTGCCTTCAGTGCAAGGAAGTAAAGAGATATGTTGACTCATGCATAATGTGATTAATCCATGGTTTTCCTTGTATACAAAATACTGGTTGTCAAGAGTAAGAATGACCCCTTTTACTAGCCTCTCTACTTCATCCTCTGAAGAGCCCATAGTCTTCTCTGAAACAGTTTCCTCCAAAGAACAAAATCTGTATTCGTACATATTATGTCCCTCGATGTATGTCTATATGTGGTCTTAAATCGTTGTCAGCTCTTTAGTAGACATGTACTACCAGCACAGGCAGTGGAAACAAATTCATTTTATCAGACCTTTAAATATGTAGCTACAAATTCATCATAGTGAAATTTATTTTTATAATAGCCCACCTATCACTTAATTATCATATATCTGAATAGATATAATGCTCTGAGATAATAAGGCTAAACTATCACACTGACAATGCAGTATAAATCTAGATAGGTGGAATAAACAGGATGGGATTAGTGATATTTTACAGCTCGTGTAAGATGGGAGAACATAGACCAGTAACTTCCAAAAAGTTGTATGAAGTTCCAGGTTCAGAAACCAGTACTCTTGCTCAATTGCCTGTCTCCTTTCAGCATGTCTATTTATAAATGTTACTGTTGTGTGTATCATTAGTATCTTTTGAGAATAATCTTTAAAAGGTCAGTGCTTTCATGTGGTATTAATACAGTATATTTAAAACCATTCTGCACCCCACAGGAATAGATAACATTTCAAGCAGAGCAGATAAATTATTTTTTGCTAAGATGACAAGATGCATCTGAAAAATGGATGTTTTGGGAGACAGACTCAATGAAGATTCTGTACCTTAAAATTCTTTTTATTTATAGCCAGTGATTTGATTACATCATTGCATCCCAGAAGTTAACGAGCTGTGTAATTTCCCATAAAACAATCTCATGCAAAATATATTAATAAAGGAAACACACTAATTGGGGAAAAGGGTTTTTCCTTTTTTTTCCTTCCCATAAAGTAAACAAATTGAAATTATTTCAAAGTGTTTTTTTTTAAATTATGTCTAGTTAATAATTAACTATGTAAAACTACTCATCATGAGAGGGATTCTCTAAGGAATGGTAGAGTGTGGAGGACAAAAAAAAATCCTCAAAGTTAAAAAGAGTGAATTACATCCAGCAAAACCTGTGGCCTGGCTCCAAGATCCTCCCAGGAAGAGCAAGGTGCTGTGTAAAACTGCTCTTTGTCTTCTCCCATGACCTTTTAGGCATCAGGTCTCTAGCAGCTGCAGCTCCTTCCTTTCTCCAAAAAGGAGCTACCATCTTCCCTACATGACAGATCAGGGCTGGAGTCCATCTGGTTGCTCCAAGACATGCTTTTGCTGTGCCCAAGATGAAAAAAGAGTGAACCTGGGAGCATATTTCTCCAAAGTTCCTTCTACCATGTGTGGCTCTGCACCTGCTGCCTGGTGCTGTGGAGTACATACCAGGACCAGTGCCTGCACCCTGGCCCAGCAGCACTGGAAATAGACCTCTTGACATCTGTTCAGAATACCTTACTACCTTAAAAATGTCCACATACACAGTAAATTATTTCAATTTTTGTTACAGATAAAAATAGAAGAAAAAAGTTTTTTCCCTGGATAACTTATGGGAAGGGGCTTGAGCTGAAGATTCTCGGATGAATGCCTGTAGGAAAGAAAAGATAATTTTTCCTATTCAAATGGCACAGACCAAAATGTTGTCTCAGACACCTCATTATTCCTATTAAGGTAACATTTTGATTTGAAACATCTGTGGGTGCTTGAGACCTGACCAAACCTGACATTCTCAACCTTTGGCAACTGAGTTACGCCTGGCATGCATCTGTGCATACATGTGCCTTGGGGGAAAGGCAAAGAAGGTCTGAAAGTGGGATCCCTTTCCAAACTCCTCCTGGGTGTAGGGTACCAGCAATATCTGAGTCCTTTTGTTTGTGGGCAGTCCGGATGTCCACAAAGTGTAGGACTTGGTCCACAGCAAGTTTGAAAAACCCGTGTTGTACCTCCAAAAGCATTTCCATAGACATTCCTGCTGTTTGACCCAAAAGGGGTGACTGCCCCCCTTCACCTCTCCTAGGTGACAGATCCAGGCTGAAGCCCATCTGGCTGCTGCAAAACCAGATTCCTGCATTTCCCTCCAAAACAAAGCAGGTATCTTATCTACCAGAACCATTCTTTTCCAAGATCATGAAGATTTTGACTACAAGAAGGAAAAACCCGAAGAAAAACCCCTCCCTCAAAAAAAAAAGAAAACAACCANATTTAAAGCCCTACAAAATGAAGGCATTTCTGAATAACTAGCTAGACTTGTCTCTGGTTAGCATAAAGGCATGCCTACTGCTAGGTCTTTGTATAGAGATCCTTGAGGAGGAAAAGATATATTCTCAGCAAAATAAAATGTTGTCAGCTCTTTAAGCCTTAGTGGGAACTGAAAATGTCAAGACTATACCTGTTAGGCATAATTTAAATTGAAATATGGACCTTCTTCAGTCTTCAAAGTAATGCACTTCAGGTGATAATGATGGATTAACGTGGAGAGAAAATGACCTAGCAGCCTGTTAGTTACTTTTTTCAATTGAGTGGGAGCACACCAAATTTTTCATCGATCTGCCAATTGGAGACAGCTGAGAAATGACGACTGCACTTACTACAGGCTTGGTACATAAATATTCACTGATGAGCACATTAAAATATGGGAGAGCAGAGGAACAGTTTGTTCAAGTACTGCTGAATCCAGGCTTGTGTTTGAGTGGCTATATATTTCTGAATGGGGAGGGTTTAAAAGTTCAAAGAGCTGCCTGCCCCCTTCCCAGTCAAGTTTCTTATAAGTTTCTTACAACATCACACAAATGCATTTTACAAGGCAACTCCGTTACTCACAAGATTAATTCAGTGCCCTTTAAACTGTGGGAGTTGTATTCAAATGTGGTTTACATTAAAGTGATTTAGAATTATTCCAACATCCAGCAACATGAATGTATGTTTTCAATCGATGAATCTGAAATCAGCTGTTCTGCATTGTTAAGCCCCTTACAACAAGCTGTTTGGATTGCTGGCTGCTCAGCACCCCAAAGGGACAGATTAATCTCTGAACTCTGTGGCTGACTCCTATTTAGAGTTTTCAATCGTCTGCTGTTCATCTGGGCAGCCCTCAGACAAATAAGACAATTTACAGGAATCAATAACAAGCAATTCCAGACAAAGGCAAATTGCAGATAAAGATAACTCTCGCCCCAGGCAGATGCAGAGATGATAACAGCACCCTTTGCTTCGTAAAACCCAGCCTTGAGGTTGTTGGGAATAATCCTCCCTGAGCAAGCAAGTCATCTGGGGTACTGAGGGGACAGAATCGCACCAAAGCTATGAGGATTTTGCCTAAAACATGGCACGTGATCTGTACAGCCCAAAGTGATGTTCTGAGGAGCACGCTTGCTTGGGAACATAGCAAGAAGCCCATGAATGCACGTTGTGGCACACCCCAGCAGCAAGAACAGAGACACAACTGCAAACCCTTCATAATCACAGAACTGTAGGAGCTGGAAGAGACCTCGAAAGACCACCAAGTCCAAACCCCCTGCCCAAGCAGGATCATCTAGAGTAGATCATATAGGAACATGTCCAGATTGGTCTTGAATGTCTCCAGAAAAGGAGACTCCACAACCTCTCTGGGCAACCTGTTCCAGTGCTCTGTCGCCCTCACTGTGAAAAAGTTCCTCCTTATGTTAAGATGGAACTTTCTATGTTCCAGTTTGGAACAATTTCCCCTTGTTCTATCACTGTCCATAATGTCATCAGTCATAAGTAATAAAGTAGGAACAAAAGAGTGTTTCATTCTGAAGGGAACAGTTAGCTTTTCCACTTCAGAGACCAGAGAGAGATGACTTTTGTTACCTGGAGCACTGAAATCTGCAGGAAATGGGGCTCCGTGGATCACTCGGGCATTAAGCCTGTGAACCTGAGATCTTTTCTAGAGAGACAAGCAAAAAGCACAAGAAAATAAATGTAATTCGATAGCAGCTCAGAGGAGAAAAGCTTTGCCTCTGCTCATCAGTGAAACCTCACAGCAATCACAGGTGCATGAAAAGCAAATCCACCACATTCATAAAGGTGAAGCAGGGACACCTTGCTAGTGTATTTGGGTCAAAATACTAGAGGGAGCCCTTTAATTCATTAACAAAGAAATTCACTGATATGTTGAAAAACATACAGTTTGAATTCAAAACAGTGGTTGTGTCTGCACACATGACAGCTTGAGAAGGGAGGATTTTGACAGCAGGATCTTCTGGCACTGTATACATCTCCTCTAGAGCAGTCCTGCCAGCAGTCCTGGTCCTCTGGGTGCCTCACCCAGCTGTTTGAGAGCTCGGAAAGATGGAGGAAACAGATAAAACATGAGGTAAAAAATAGGGGTTCCACAGTGGCTACATGATCCAATGCAAGAATACTTTCTGTGGACCTAGTTTGACCTTTTAATGTTCTCATTAATAATTAATAGAAAACAACTTTCTAGTAAATAATACAGAGTGAATAGAAAATAAAGGCAAGCTGTAACAAATGCGGCTCCTTATCAGACGGGGGCAGGGGGGAGTTTGTTACCCTGTCCTTTACTGCCTTTTTTTTCCCAAATATTGTTTCTTTTCCTGTGAAATGAATCGTTTCAGAGGAGAAAATACTCAAGCCACAGACAGGCCCCAAATCTCTTTGATTTCTTACAAACGTCCTTTGAAACAGTTTCAAATTCTAACAACCCACTGTAAGAGAAGCAGGATGAGGAGTGGTCAGCGTTTTTGTTCAGATTATGGAATTTCCTTGGGAAGGTCACCCTGCAGTGAAGTCTGGTCTAGGCACTTGTCACTTTGTGAAAGCAGAAGGTAGTATCTGAAGTTGCACAAGCAGTGCTTACGCTAAAAACAAAGCTTTCAATTAGCTGGTCAATTAGCTTGTCAATTAGCTGGTGGGTCCAGCATCATCACAGGAGACAGGAGGGATTGGACCCTGCTGGTTTACCATCCTGCCTACTCATCTGCAAAGGGGCATGACAAGAGAGCAGACATGCAGCCCTTGGCAAGGCCCACAGCCATGCCATTGTCAGACAGATGCTGCCCATGCCCACCAGCCTTGGGGCCTACACTCAGATGCTCAAGGAGAAGCCAGCAGATGAAGAGTTGAAGAGAGGTTGTGCACTGCTCTTTGCTGCATACTCTGTGTCAGTGTGTCATTGCTCTTATGCTGATTTCTGGTTCTCCTTTCTTTCCTAAGGTAGATAACCAATCTCCCACTGCAAACAGCATTTGGCAATTTGTCCATAGCTAAATTTCCATCCATAACTCCACACCGTTTCAGGAGTAATGGCAACAATTTAATCACTCGATGGATCAAAAAAGGAGGCCATAATACTTAGTCCATTTAAAAAAAAACTTCCATCTAACATGTCCGAGCATTATTTGTTAGTTATTGGCTCAGCTCTGCACCCGGAGTCCCATCTGCCACTTCTCCCACTGGCTGAAGGATGGCCAGTGGGAGAAGTGGCAGCAGTCCCAGAGCTACAGCAGCAACCACAAGTGTGAATAAAAGCAACAGCCTCACTTAGTGCTAAGGGCAATGCAGGTAATGAATAGTGGGGCTGGGGGCTGGCTGAGCACTGCAGAGAAGAGTGAGAATCACAAACATAGCCCATCATTCTGCACCCACCACACCCACCCCCTCAGTCCATTAGGCTAAATTGCCCCATAGATGTCGGCACACTTCTTCAGGACTTGCCTGTGACCCTTTCAAGGTCCTGGCAAAGAAGGAACCGAGCTCCAGCTGTGACTAAAATATTGGCTTCTCTAAGAATAGCAGTGGGAATCCAGAACACTGACATTTTCTCCTATCTAAAACCTTCCTCAGATTTGATACAGTAACTTAACTCTTCTGTACTTCCACCACAGGCCCCAGGTGAGACCTTCAGGGGCTGATCAAATGTTGAACTTTCACAAGAGATCTCTCCAGAGCAGTGCGGGACAGTCATTTTGATATCCTGGAAAAGGTCACAAACAGAGATATAATATCCCTCTGTGGCTGGGTCTGTGTTTGCATTTTTGTTCAGATTTCTTACCATGACTTTCCCCATGGGTCACTCTGCTAGCAGTTGCAACAGTAGGAGCATTTTTGTAGACCACCGAACTGGTTACAGCTGGTGCCTTATCACACGGGTGCTTTTCCCGCTTTTCCCATTGCTATACTTAACGTCACTTATGTATAGAATTGCATACCTTCAACATACTGAGCTCTGTCATGCTTTGTAGCTCCCGTGTTTATAACTGCCTGGTCTCTTTATAAAATTACCACTTTTGAAAAGCTTTGATTTAAAAATAAATGTGAAATATGGCCGACATAAATACTGCTCTGAAACAATAAATAAAACCTGTGCAGTAGTGACAGTCTCGTTCTTCCCAGCTGCATGAATATTCCTGTGGGAGCAGGAGCCTGGCCGGTGTAAGCTAGAACAGCCTTAAGGTAACTCTAATATCCACCTAGGAGGTGGATGGGTCGGAGGGCTGGCAGGGAACAGAATTGCAGGATTACTATAGTTACTGTTTACTCACCATCCTGGCCCTACACAAAGCACAGATCATGTGGAACGAGGGATGAAAGCCAAAAACTTTAATATAGAATTAAATTATGGCTAGTGAGGAACAAGCTTCAGAAGTTTGGCAATTAATTCAGTTTACATAATCGCCTCAAAGTCCAGCTGCTTAGCAGAATTATCCAAAGTAAACTACCGCTTCTTTTTACCAAAACAATTATTTAAAAAAAATATAAATAAACCCCATGTGCAGACTTTGAGCCTAATTGTACATACCTGTTTATTTTCACCCAATCAAAACTTCTCAACTCAGCAAGAGCTTTGTCTTGGGCATGGTTGTGAATACTGTGATTATTTTTGTGTTAGACATTTTAAATTATATCATTATGCCACCCATTAAAACATGGTCATTTGTCGTGTAACTAAGACATGTCAAGCCCTTGTTGCAATAACACAATCAGATCGAGGACACACAAATAGGAAGGAGAAAGATATTAAGGAAATGGCCTTTTTTTTTTTAAAGGCAAGTTCTGACCAAAGCAATGAGAAAAGACTTTCTCATTATTTCCACATACCACCCTAATTTGGCTTATGTTGGTATGTGTCCTGAGTCCTGGGCTAACAAGAGGCTGGTGAACCTTAGAAGACTTGGGGCATCTTTCAGCTTTGAATTTCAATTTGGAAGTGAAATTTGATGCTGAGCAAAGTCTCACCTGGTTTCAGGTTTCGCTGGAAAAAGGGTAAATGGATGAGGAAACGCAGGTAGCTGTCAGAAGGCAATTACAGAGGAAGACTGAGGCTGTGAGCAGCAGCAGCAGCACTGGGAGCACGTTTGTATTGCAAACAGAAAAGCACCATCAGTGGAGGAGCATCCATATCCTGATGCTGCTGCTGCATCTGACAGGGTTGAAAACACAGAAACTGGCCTCAGCAAAGCCATTTCAGTGGTCTGTAGCCAAATGTCTGTCTGTGTGTGACCTTTCTAAATGGCCGGGGGACAAGCCACTTTGTCCTGGAGTGTATCAGATGGTGCAGCCAGACACTGCAGATTTTCCCACAAATATTGTCTGCACTGCAAACTCCCTTCCAGAAAAAAAAAAAGTTATGGGATGATAAGGTATTTATCTGATAGTAAGATAAATGCACAACAGCTGGAATGTGAGACCTGGCACCAGAGGGCTTTTGCCAACAGGCGAAGGAACAGTGTGCAAAGCAAGTAGGAATGAAATTACATGCCTCATCTGTCTGCGCCACGTAAGAGCACAGGACCAACTAACCCAGAGTGATAGATTAGGAATTCTTCATTGTAAGGGAAGCAGTATACAAAGGGAACCAGAATCCTTGAAAGATGTATAACACGTTGATCAAATTCCCCGAATAATATTTTACCAGTACACCCCCCACAAAAACATTAAATCCTTGAGCATTACAGCTGCTTCATTCCGCCCTTCCCAATTGCTGATTTTTATCAGCAGATTAAAAAGCTTCCAGCTGAAAGGCTAATTAACCGATCTCATGTTTTCTGCCTCTCCTGATCACAGGGAAAGTCCTCAGTCCAAGGGAAGCGTGGTTGTAAGTGACTGGAAGGATTACTGCCTGCACCGAGTGATTCCCAGCGAAAGAAAAAGCGTCGGCCTTCAGCTCACTCTGCCTTCTGCTCTTACATTCATGCTCACCAAAGCCGCAGTGTCTGTCTCCGCGCTGATAGGGCCCCTTTGTCACACACCCTCCCTCCTCCTTTCTCTATCCTCTCTCTCTCTCTCCTTTATCCTCACACACAGATCTCATTCTTAGAATTCAGTTTGAAACATGGGAAAGGTTGAGGGAAAAACTGCTTTTGCAGGCCTAAATGCATGGTGGGTTATGCTGCAGCCTTTCAGAGGCCAAACTTGTGCCGATTACTATAGCATCAAAGCACTATAGGCACAGAATTGCATCCCAGGGTCTCTCTCTCTGCATTACCAGCTTTTATCAGGCCCTTTACATTTTTCCCAATCACTCTGCAAATTTGACAGTGTGAAAAATCTTAATCGCTGAATCAGGCTATATACATACAGAGATGGTATGGATAGATATTTTCCTATTATCCTTCAGTACCCTCAGTAAGCTATCTTTATATAAAATAAAATAAAATCTAAAAAGGCCTAATTGTGTAACAGTTCACAAATTCACTCATTAACAAAACTCCTTTCTGGCATATAACACTATTCATGTTTTGGACTAACATTTAGTTGTCTGTTTTTATATGCAAGCATATATATACACACACAAATATGAGTCCAAAGCTTGCATAAGAATATCATCCTGGTTTTAATTTTAAGAAATATTTTGTTTCATTTTTACTCTGGCTTCCTTCTTTCTTACCACTCACACACAGACATTCTTGATTTTTTTTTCCTTTGTTTTTTGAGCACTTGTACTTATATAGTACAGAACATAATCTTTAATGAAAAATGGGAAAGCTCCACAAAGGAACACTCTGGACTAAGTCATACAAGCACTCGACTTAACAAATTAAGGCCTGGTGCTGCGTGTACTTTATTTCATGTTCTGTGTGCAGCAGTGGGTCTGCTGAATGTGTGAAATCCAGCATGTACTTTGGTAGTTTGAGATTAGAAAAGCCAGATCCTTAGCACATATTGCATAGCATTCATTGAAACAAGACCGATAGTGCACCACTTTGGAATATGGTCCAGATCAATTACATATAACCTATCTAAACATATACATGTGTAAAATATATAAACAGACATATCTATTTTATGCATAAATAAAATAGATGCTGGAATAATATTGATGCAATTATTTGACACATGTGGCAATTTCTAAGTTTTTCAAAGTATACTGTTCAAAGCAGAGCCCAAACTCAGCATTCAAACAGGGAAACACACCCTGGATGACTCTTAACAGATTTATGACAGATGTTCTGTAAAAGTAAATAAATAATTTGACTGTGTGAAAGATTTTTCAATACAGAAATCTGGATTTGTTGAATTTTCCTTTACATACTGGAATAAGCATGAATTTCTTTCTTCCCCTAATATTTTAAAGTGAGGGAATGGTATGCCAGAATTTGGCAAGACAGATTTTGTTACCTGATAACGTCTCTATGGGAGTAGGGTACCCGTTTCCAGACACACTTGGGCTTCCATTATCCAAACACCATCAGTGTGTGCCTACATCCTGTGCCCTAAGTACCTGCTCAGGGCAGCCCCAGCTGGATGCCCAGGGGCAGGGGATTTGCCCAGCCTGGGCTACCATCCAGTCAGGTAAACTATCAGTGTGGCACCTGGCCAGCTAAGACATCCCTTCCTCCAAAATTCCCCAGTGTACTTCAGTGTTTATCACAGGCCATCCAGCATCCCACCCAGCTACCCTGCTGAGGGGTCTGATCATGACTTACTTGAGCATGTGGCATGAAGTTAACCAGATCCAACGCTTCCAAGAGCCCCAGCCCACATGTCACCAATGGGACAACTGGGGCAGATGCCATACTCTCTGCAAAATCCCTATAATGTATCCCAAGCACAGTCAAGGTACGGCAGCACCACCAGCCTGCCCCCAGCACTGTTCGTACACACCAGGAAAATGTTACTCTTCTGACGTAGGTTCAATATATTCTAAAAAAGGTCCAAAAAAAAAAAAAAAAGAAAGAGCACAATGTTTGGAAACCACTAGGTCTATGTTATGCCTGAAAAATAAATGTTATTTGCACTCCACTACAAGACGTCAAAACTGCAGCATGGCACATAATGAGTAACTCCAAGCTGCCAACAGAGATGATCCAAAATAAGCAGCATGCTGTAAATCCACAAACAGAAAAGCTAGGGCTTTCACATATTTTATTTTCCTCTGGACAGACTAAAATTGGGCCGCAGTTACCTTTATCAACATGGCTCTGAAACCCTGAAAGGGGCGAGGGGAAAGAGTAGGCATCACTTACCACAACTCATGCCTATGCTCTGGGATGCCATCTATTTTCAGTAAGCAATTAAAAACCACGGAAATGTTGAAGACCTTGAAGCACTATATCTAGATTATTCCATGGCAGAGAGGCCATGAAAGAATTTCAAACTTGGATTTCAAGCCAACTTATGCATTGCCAGCCTTGCAAACCGTCCAGGTGAAGAGGTCTCCACACCTTTTCTCTGCTGGAAGCATTCCCTGACATCTAACAGGCACCAGCCACACTCCAGACACTTCTGCAAGTGGAACGGGAGAATTTTTGAACACAAAATATCTTTACTTTTAGATCTATTTATGCAGAATACTTTGGATAGAAATATTATGCTGAAGGGAACATTTACAAGGGCCCAGTGCTAAAACGTCAGGGAACAGTTTTTACAACACGCATAATGCTGAATCCTGCATCGGTTCAAGATAAAATGTGTTCCCTACTCTTAACTCCCACAAACTTCATGAGGAATAGAGCAACACCACATGTTGGAAAATGTGTCAGTGTCTTCTAATTAAATCCTCATAGAAGCTGTTTTCTGGGAACTACATATAAATTCACAGTAAATGAAGCTGTTGATAATGCAAGGTGTTTTGTACATAGTAATAGAAAGAAAGGAAAGATTCATTGGCTCTCAGCTAAGTAGCTCTTCTATCCCTTTTCATTTTTAAGACCCCAGCCCTGCAAAAATGACGCATATGTTTGTGTTTATTTATTGCATTGACTCCAGTGTGGTTACTTACCATATCTAAAAGGCAATCAATTAAATAAGCCTCTGCCTGGTTGAGATTAATTCCCACATATGTATCGTCTGGGACATGCAGCATAGTTTATTTTATGAGAAACAATTGCTATCTTAATTTGTTGAATTAATTTTTAAAAATATTGACAGCTGTGCTCTTCGGCAAAGGCAGAATTGCAGAAGGAAGAATTTATTCTTGGATGTTGGATTTTAGCCCTGCCAACATCAGCCATGTTGCTTGCATACCCTGGTGTAAGACAGGGAAGAATCAGATACAGGGCCATTGAACTCTCTCTAATTAAAAGTTTGATTCAGTTTTATAGACATAGAGCATCACTGCCTGCTGTCATGGAGAAATCTAGTATTAAAGATGAGGCTTTACTGTAGGTATCTTCTCAGCTGCATTTCCTGCCTAGATATGCACTGTGCTTTGTTTAATATATATATATCCAACAGTAAGATAAAGTATTATTTTGATTCCCGTGAGTCTATTCTTAAACTATTCAAAAAGTCTTTAGTGACAAAGTTCACTTAAATGTTCATGTTTCATTTTAGCATTGTTTGGCTGTTTATTTTCATCATCCATTTCACTGGACTATTTTACCCTCCAAAAAGACAGTACGTCGGTAGTTTCTCCCATTCAAAGCTGTTGGAAGCCTGGTTTAAAAATACCAGGACCAGAAACCCTGACAACTGTGTGGCAGAAAAAAAAACCCTGACAACAAAAACAAAAGGGAAAAAGAAAAAAAGAGAAAAGATACAAAGTGATGCCCCACTGACTTCATCTCTCTGTCAGACATCGGCCCTGGCACTGGTGTAGCCGGGCCACCCACCTCCCCGAGGAAAGCTGTGTTAAATGGGGCCACCTCCAGCAGGGAAACTTGTCACTGTCTCAGTGTGGCGTTGACCTACTCAAACAACGGGAGGAGGAGAAGCAATAAATCAGAGGCTGGAAGGAGGTGGCTCTTGGTGGGGCTCTCGATGAAGCTCCAAGATACGAAAATGGTTATGGTAATCCTAAGGGCTGTTTGAACTCTTGTGCCTGCCTGAGGAGAGCCATGGGAAACACAGGTTTCAGAGGCTAGAGAGCAAAGCAGGCAACAGTTCTCCTTGGGGAACAGCAAAAAGTATTGTATGGCCTACAGATAGCACAGGCTGGGTTAGAGGAGCCTCACTGAGCTTTGGAGGGCACCTGAAAGCTCAAAGAAGATCCCAGAAGGCTGTGTGATTGTGTGAGTCAGCTCCTGACAGTTTTCTGCAGGCATGAAGCCAACCCTCCAGGGCACAGCCATTCACCAGAGTCCACCTCCAAACCACACTTTCCTGAAGGACCATAAACACAAGGGATTTCAGGCCAACAGCAATGTGGTTTTGTCCTGATGTCAACATCTGACATTTGTGGGGTTTTTTCCTTCTCTATAATGGCAGCATAAAACTCTTAGCCAGAGCACCTAACTGTATGGATTTAGACTTTAAAAAACACACCACAGACAGGAATTCTTAAGAATCATGTATTTCTATTAGGAGTTTTAATATTTGTAAACAATAACAGACTTACAAAGAGATCCTGGGGAAAAAAGAAAAAAAAAAGATACTTGAGATGCTTTCTAAAAAGAAGAGGTTAGGAGAGCTGACAGGCAGAGAGAGAACAGCTTCTGAAAACTTCCAGCAGAAATTAAATAAGTAAATAACAGTATTTGAATTTCTGGGGTTTTGTCTAAAAGTAATTTATTTGAGGTTTTTTTGGGGCAACAGCAAAGAGAAAATCCAAACAACCCCACAATGTTTTCAGTTTACGCTTTTCTATTTCACAGAAACCTTTTAAAAATACATGTGCATGCATTTCTCATAAGAAAGAATTCAAGAGAACTTTGTCCGTCCCTGGGGAGCATCCAGGAGACATTTCATACCCTTACAGCATATTGAAAAAGAAAAAGCGCCTAGTGTAGTAAGCTCCAGTTTTTGCAGGCAAAGCTTTTTCTTGCCAAGTTTCACACTGGACCAAACTACAGATCTCCCATGTATTTTCTTCTTGAGATTTTTTGCCAAATTAGAAGATACAGTTTGCTTGCAAGTACCACCTGCTGATTTTGTGGAAACCAGGAAAAACTTAAATGTAACATATGACATCCAAATTTTTTTCTTTCTTCAGACAAAATAGAAAACACTTCCCCAGCTTCATCACACCCCAAGCCAACATAATTTGCAAAAAAAAAAAAAGTTATTTTTTCTTCTTTTATCTGAAAACACTCTTGGTCTGTTTCCACAAAAGCCACATGCAAATGTCTGACAACTTTTGTCTTATACTTTCATACAGAAGTCAAGAAAGAAGTAGTACTTTTCCTTGGATTATTTTAGTGTGATATAGTAATTAGCATTTAAAAATCCAGTGCAATTCACTATTTTTTCTTTTTAAACACTTGTGCAATTAACCATTCATAACAGATAATTACAAAAATTAATTGCAGACTGCTTAGGGATTTTATTCCTTTCAACTGACTTTGTTTAAGTTTGGTTTAAATTCAGCACGTGTCCTCATTTCCAGCATTCTGAAGTGCCATAGCTTCACAGCTACCTGTAAGTTTTCCTACACATAGACACTGGCATTTGAAAGAAGAGCTGCAATGTTTCTGCCTAACATATTAATCACCTTAGCTAGTAGTAATTTATCTTTTCCAGTGTCTACAAAATTGTAAATTACTTGTAATAGCAACAAAAATAGCTATTGAATATATGGTGCTGTCCCACCCGGTATTATTAAAGCCTCATTTTAACAACACAAGCACAGATCCTGTTGGTCTCACCTGCTCAGCTATTAGTTTCAATTTGTCTCCTAACGCTTGCCAACGTGCTGGGGTGTATGAGCAGTCCCAGAAGACCTCTCTGGAAAAATCTCACTACATTCCCACACCTCTGACTATATTTCACTATACTTCAGGGCAATGCTAAACAATCTTTGCATTGTCCTGTGCCATCTGTTCAGTATTTTTAAGCATAACTGCTCAACGTTGGCGTCTCATGCATCGTAACCAGTTTCTGATCGATCATACTATACGTTTTTGTCATACCCTTTCCTTCCAGTTCATTTCTTTTTCATCACTAGCCAGCACAGAATATCATGCAAACATGCTGCGTGACACAGCCAGGAAACCAAAGTAGTGGAAGGAGCACCACTGGGCTCTTTATTATTGCCAGAAGCAGCATGTTCTCAGCTCCCTACATAGGTGCACCAGCCTGCATCATGTCCAGGAGACCCAGCGGGTACCACTTGAGGAATCCTACAGCTAGTAACAGGGTAGCACATGCAGCTGGGTGGTACTTCTATCCAGCAGCCACAAAAAAAAAAAAA
>VXBZ01001311.1:388790-406380 GCA_013399135.1 Heliornis fulica
AAAAAAAAAGCTAGTTTGTGCTTTAAAGCTGCTAGAGTCCCAGCGACTTGGAGGTGGGGACAACATGCACCGACCTGCTAGGGGAGCTGCTGGTCCCCAGGCTTGGCACTGTCTGGGGGGTCTGGAGACCACCCCTTCTAACAGCTGGCTCCATATATTTAATCCTGTGCTTAAGGATACTCATCCTCATTTTACAAATGTCAATTATTTACACTTATTTAGGAAGTATTTTGGAGTTGGGAGCAAGGTTTTTATGTAGATGATATAAACATTACTGTTGCACTTTTGCTGCTTGAATTAGTCTAACATTTTAAGTGGAAGTATTTTATTTAACACTTCCTAGCTTTTACTCTTCCACAGACAATACCAGTGATTACTTTCCATAGTAATTCATGTTTTCAAGTGCTTGACTGGTATCCTAAGTAAGAGCATTTCCATTTCCTGAGGAATAATAAAGAGGTTTCATGCTAAGCAGAGATCAAAAGCATACTGGAAGAGATGTGAGTCTGTTTGTAGACAGGAATTCCAGAAGGCCATAACCTCAATTAAAAATACCTAAAATATTTCTGAATATTCCTACATAATATATTCACTTCTAGAAAAAAAAAGTAATAAATTGAAGACTTACTGAATTTGCCTAGACAACAGCCTAAGTAGAAATTTTTTGAAATCACAACCACATCCAAATCAAATATTTTTTAATTATTATGTAGTTGCCTTCCCATAACACTGCTCACTAACTTACAGCCTGATTATCGCTATTTTTCCAAACAAGCACATGTGGTGACATCCATCTCCCGTAACCATTGACCTCAGGAAGTTAAGAAAACAAACGGTTTCAAAACCACACTGTGAAATATGACTGTTAAGATGGCCAGCACATTCTTCTCATTTTTCATTAGCCTCTCCTGTAGCTGTCACAGGACAAATCATCCAGCAGGAAACGGCAGCCGTATCTCAATACAGTGAAGTCTGGTTTGTCTTACATTTCCCATAAAACCTCATGATAGAAACACAAGGAGCATCTCTTGGGCACATCCCAAACCTGGCATTCAGAATGTAGTGAGTGGATTTGGAGCAAAGGCTTCTGTAGGGCACACCATGGAGCTGTGCTCCCCTCACTCCCCACCCCCTCCAGGGTCCAAGAGCTGCTCCAGACAGAGCCAGGCACCCTGCACTGCTTGCACACCCCCAAATTCCCAGAAAAACGCCCAGGAACAGTCATCTACAGTGCTTTATAACCCTGTATTTGAACACCTACCAGGGAAAATTGATTTGACTAGGGTTTTTTTCCCTGAATTGGTGAGATTCTCTTGTATATATGACCATGCTTTTACAGCTCAGTTTCATTGTGATTTTTCATCTGAAACATGAGTTGCAAAAAGGGTTTGCTATCTCTCACTTCCCCTAGATCTCTGTGTGCAAAGTGCATTACTGTAGCATCAGTTACCACATTTAAGACTTTTTCTTCCTCCCCTTCTCATTACCGGGCTCTAAAATGCAAATACTTGCACTGTCTGTGATGCTCTGAAGCTCTCACCGTTTGTGTAGTCCAGTAAAGGTGGAAGGGATGGCAGTCCTCAATTTGCAGCGGGAGAAGTGAAATGGGACACCATCCTAGAAGGAGCTTAAGAGATATGTAGGCATGGCACTTCAAGACAAGGTTTAGTAGTGAGCTTGACAGTGCAAGGTTAACAGCTGAACTCAATCCTAAGGGACTTTTCCCAATGAAATGATTCAGGGGGGAACAACATACTGGTATTACCACAGCAAGGTGCCGCAGAAGCTCAAGACTCGGGCAGGGGCCCAAGCACACAGACAGGCACTGCTGGGGGACATATCTGAAGGCTGGTTAAATTACTCTGCAAGGAGATGAAGGACTACTCTTTGCCTGCCACAGGAGGGACTGGCCACCCGGTACCCCTGAGGCATTGCAGAGCAACCCTGATAGATGTTAATGGTTTTAGCCAAGGGGATGCTTAATTGGAGATACTTGGCTTTGCTCCCAATACACAAAGATAACTCTGCTCCTGTGTGACTTTGTGTACTTGTTAACTGGACATTTAATTGTGTCCTTAAGGCAGAAGCCTTGTGTTTGAGCTTTTTTTAGGGGGAGGAATATCCATAGGGAATCTGGTGAGGTTTGTTGTTCACTTTTTTTTTTAACCTGAACCAACTGTTGTTAGGTGAGTCTCAGAGGGAATATCTAGACAAGAAAGGGTGAACCAGAGCCAGTCATAGAGAAACACAATTTACCTCACATCCAACAAGTGGGAAGTTCACAGGCAGAAACGTTCCTGAAGCTGTATTTTTAATCAAACCCATGTCCACAAGGTAAGTGTTGTAAAGTAAGAAGGTGTCTGGACCCATCTGTGGTTGGTTTTCCACCATCAGAATTGCCTTATGCCTTGCACAGAGCTGTAATATTTGCTAGGTTCCTGTAGTAGTGGAGGACAGGGGTCCTAACTACCATGCCACAAGCAAAAGAGCTGAAGAGGACACAACGTTATACATCTAACCTGTAATGTTGCTTCCACATCAAAACATCCTATTTCCAGAAACAACTGCTAACTGTTGAAGCGGAGAATTTATTCAACTGACATTAGGTGGGTCAGGACAATCAGGCATCTGCCATTGTTATTCATATCCAGGCTTATGAGATATGAAATGCATAAATGTGAATAATTTTGTGCAAACCCCTTGGAAATAAGACTAGTGTATTAGCCAACAGCATGTTTTAATAATTAGAGGACAGCAGCCAAGGTATATCACAGTGGTATTCAGAAAGTATCACAGCCACTTTTTCTTTCCCTTTTTCCTAACTCTCTCTTCCTTGCTCGTTTCTATTACTGTCATCTTGCTGTTCAGGGGTGAAGGCAGTGTTTCTAAGCTGCTAAACCATGGTGCCTGAGGAAAGCCGATCCCCAGCTTCCAAACTGTGCTTCGCCCTCCACAGGTGGGAATGAGGATTCCTATGAAGTGCAGCAAAAATCCAATCAGAGAGAGCAAATGGCAGACCCATTCTGTAGGTTTGTGACACTCCTCTTTCAGAGGCTTCTCAGAACCAGGCCAGAGAAAAGCCAAAAGATTCAGAAATACTGAATCAGTCTTAAAAAAATTAGGACATAGGGCTAAAAAGCACAATGTATCTAAAAAACCGAAGCATAACAACAACCTCTTCCAATTCTTTCACTTGCCTTCTGGTTTCTCGGCAATTTGCATTCACATAGCATATTTAAGTTTGCCTCCTTAAGGACTACTGTACTTAAGCAGCAGCAAAAACAATGCTAAAGGAGATGCTCATGTAATTGCACATGTCCAGGATCCAAGACTTAAAGAACCAGGAGAAGATATGGATAACCCTAATAAATAATAATTAAAAAAAAATCACAAGCTGGTAGCAAGCAGCTCACCTTCCATTTGGTCACCTTTCAGTATGGTTTTATTCATAAGAAAACAGGACCTTTTCCTGGCATTGGCACTAAATCCACATTCTCTGATTTAACATTCATTCCATTTGTCCATTTAATGGTGTTTGCAGAGCGTCTTTTGGGCCAGCACAGTAATAACTCGGTAATTTGCATGGCCAACTAATTGCATCTTTCCCAGGGCTGCAGTTATGATTCAGACCATCTCCTCTCCTCTCAGTGGTTTTAGCCCAAAACCCAGTTGTCCCCTACACATTCAGCTTTTCAGCTATTTGACTTAGCTGTCCCACACCACCTATATTGTCCAGAGCCCCTGCCAGTCATCCTCCAGGTCCTTCAACCCACAAGTATGGTCCTGCACTGTCTGTGGCCCAGAGCTAGGATCTGGCTCACAGGCCTTGATCACAACCTCAGTGAGAGTTCTGCTATAGGTGTCAGAAGGTACAGGACTATAAATAGCATTTATTTGTGTGAAAAGAGAATGTCAGCATAATTAACAATTGAATTAATAATTTTTCAAATTAAATGTTAATAATTGATTTTTTTATTTGGACTAATGGATAGCACATTGGCATGTCAACAGGAGAAACCCAAGTTCTTCTTTCCCTTCTGTTGCAAAGCCAGAAGAACATCATATCATCTCTGCATGCCTCTGTACCCTTCCGGCTTCTTTTTTTATCTTCTTGTATTAGAAGTTTTCCTAGGGTATGGGATACTTCACCTGCTGTCTTTACTATGTTTCCACACCAGGAATTCACTTGGGATCAGATTTCTGGACACTGCTCCATATCACAATAGAAGTAATTAGAAATTGAAAACAACAAAAAGACTCTGAACTACAAGCACCTCTTTTCCTCAGATTTCTGGTTGGCAGAGACTCAGAGATAAGGAGACTTTCTCTGGGAACTGCAGAAAGTTCAAACAGCAAGAGCCTGATGTAAAGCCTTATTTACTGCAATTCTAATATACTTCTAATCCACCTTGCTCTGAAGACCACTGCACAGCATAACACAGAGCTTTCAGATAGCAAACAGTTACAAAATCCACGATTATTTCTCAGAGCAACATAAGCTGCCAAAAAATGCATTCAGCCTCTGTGGTCTCACCTCTGGATAGCGCCTGTCAGTGCACACCCTGTTAGCAGTTGCCAGCTCTTAGAAAATGACTTTCATTTGGCTGCAGAAGACGCGTATGAACAGGCAAGCCTGGCAGCCCTTTCTCAGAGCTGTATTCACTGTAGCTTAAACGAGATAACCATCCATTCTTCCACTGCACACACCAGCCTCACATCTCGATTACACACAGCAGCTGCCATACAGAGGTGAGATGCTTTCGGTAGTTTATACCCTTTGCTATCCTTCTACTAACTTTCAGGCAAATACTCATGCCTGGAATTTTTTCCTCTGCCCTACAGGTAGAGAAGGGAAAGGGACTTCCAGTCTCTTACTATTCTCTTTGTAACTAACATAGGTCCTTTTTGCCTCACAGTGAATCATAGAATCATAGAATTGTTAAGGCTGGAAATGACCCAAGTCTACCCCTAGACCATGTCCTCAAGCACTGCATCTACCCGTCTTTGAAACACCTCAAGAGATGGGGACTCAACCACCTCCCTGGGTAGACGGTGATTCCTCAAAGCTCAGCTGTTGCTTACATTGACATTGTTTTCAGTCATTAAAGATAAACCACAACAGACTGAAGTGCAGTTCTTATCAGCACCAAGTAGTAAATATATTGAAAGTAGAGTTATAGAAAAAAAAAAAGAAGAAACTTCTGTTACATCATTACTGACATGAATAGCTCCTTAACAGTATACACCATTCACACCCACCACACCTGAGCAGCCCTTAGAAGAGATGCTCACAATGACTGCTCTACCCTCTGCCTCTTGTTCCAGAGATCTGCATCTCAGTGCCAGTTCAAACTGGACGTCAGTTTTCCTTAAGCAAACAATTCGCCGTCTGTCTCTAATGCCTTCTTCAGGCTCTGCCTGGCACCAGCACGGACAGAGTGCTCAGGGACAGAGCTGCAGAGCTGGTCCACAAACCTCAGACCATTAGGCAGTGTCAGACCTTGTTCTTTGAAGCTGGAGGGCTCAGACAAGCCCGCAAACCCACAACTTTTCTGGTAGGTAGATAATGACAGCAAGGAGAACTAGATCTAAGTTTCCTCTTGACAAAAGTAAATAATTTGGCTTTTTCTAAGCAGCATATTCATGGCACAAACAAGCAGAATTTCCCATTTGCTAAAACACAAAATTTCCAGTGTCATGTTCCTGTATCCCAAATTTGAGGGGATCCACCCTGAAAGAATGGAAAGCCCTTTCCATTCCTCTTAACATAGTTTGTAGGTTACGATAAATACAAATAAACAAGTTATTCATAAACTCCAAAGCCAGATAGCTCTTCTTCAGCACTTGTAGAATCAGGCAAACAGACATGAAAAGAATGCTACATGTGACTAAGGAGTATCAAGATTTACACAAAGACAGGACAAAATAAACCTATATAATTTTTTACATTTTGCTGTCTAGGGAGCTAGTTTTTTTAGCAACCCTTTGTTCCCAGAAAATTAATCTGTCTTAAACATATACTCATGAGTAACTAACAGGACCTATATAAATATCTTTCAAATCCAAAGATTTCTTCAGCTATACTCTGTCAGGAAAGAGTTTTGACCTTCCATGCACTAAGTCACTGGCTGCCATGATCACTGGCTACAACCAAGTGAAGTTTTCACCTGTTCAACCAGTACATGGAGTCAAGGAATGCTGTTTGGCAGGTGAATCCATGGAGGAACAGCCTGTGGTGGGTAGCAGCCTAATCCTGGAATGAGGTGTCTCTATGTTATGGACTTTACACACTCTGCCATTTTATACCTTCTTAATCAGACTGTAATCTCATAATCAGACAAAGTGATAACTAATCCCTCTGGAGTGATAACAGATTTACAGCTCACCCTGAAAGAGATTGTAATGGGAAGGAACTAGGGACTTATCTTCAACATCCCATCTTGCATTAACAGTCCTGCAGACCAAAGGACTATGTGGCACAGTCATTTCTAGTCTTTGTTCCCATTCCTCTCGGAATTGTAACAGTGATCAGTAAATAGAGAAGATAGTAATCACTGAAAGTACATGTGAATAAGCACAGGATGAACTGGAACTGAGGGGTTCAGGTCCAATTTAATGGGGCTCCTCAAGGCACAGCCATAGGTGGAGATCACATGGAATGGTACCAGTCCACTCTAACAGCATACAGGATGATGAACCAGGCTGTTACTTGACAACATATGGTTTATGTATTGCACAGCCTAATCCTGCACCATGGGCCGACAAGTAAAGGTCATGGACTTGCTTCCTACCTTTAGGGCATTACTATAGTCAGTGGACTGACATTAGGGGGTGGAAGAGAGAGAAAGGAAAAAGAAAAATAAAATCTTTCCTGGCAATGCTCAGATCTTTTAAAAAAAACAGCTTCCCAAATTTCTCTTTGATCATAATTTTGTTTGGTTTATACATTTCTGAAGGCTCTCTGATGTGACAAACTCCTATTCTACTGCTTGCATCCAGATATAGTTTTGCGATGAAAAGCTTTGTTCTTCTCCAATATCACAAGATTTGTGATTGTTAATCTATTCTGTTATTTATCTCCGCATGAGGTTATCAGACCTTACTCTTTACTGGCTTCCACTGATGTACATCAGGAATCTTTCCAAAGATATGACATGCCAATATTAAAGTAAGCAAAAGAGGTCCAGACCTCATATGCTTCCTAGAAGTTACTTCAAGATGAGGGGACTTTGTTCTTTATTTTGTTGTGATTGTCTTTCTGAAATGGATCTAAACATAGTTTAAGCTTTTCTAGTCAATTTTAGCTGGTATTCAGCCACTACTCTATAGGGAGCTGTAGACTGGGTAGTCAAGGTATTGTGTCACAGCTGCAGACTAACCAGTAAGATCGTAGGTTTTTTCTTTTTTAATTTGATATATTTAGCTCTAAGATTCAACCAGTTTTAACATACCAGTGATCCAAAACGTCTCCAGTAATGCTTTCTAACTCAATCCTGTTGAGCCATACAAAGCAGATGACTGGAAGCGATTAAAGTCATCTGCCCTCCAGCCTCAGCAGTGTCATTCAGGCAAGAGGTTCTGAGCCCTTTCAAACCCACCACTCATTCCCCAAATTAGAGATTTTTGAGGAATAAACTCTCATTTTTAGCACAAAGCCACTGGATGCCAAGAACTGTCATTGTGCAAATGACATGCTCCAAGCTTCGGTTTTACTATTCAGATCCCAAATCCCCCATTTCCTGTTGACTCTCATTGCTTAAGCTAATATCATTCAGCCCACTCTTTCAACTGGGTAGAAGGGCTTAGACAAACCCCACTGCAGTCAGAGGAACACAGCGCACATGTGTAACAGAGTAGAAATTGTTGGCTCAGCGCATATTCATTTGTTGTGTGTAACTCAGTAATAAAAAACAAATGCAGAGACTTCATTTTATATATAATAAAAATACTGCAATATTTTATGTGTCTCATTTTAGCAGCCTGTTTTTAAATAACAACCTTATTTTTTTTCCAGTTGCAAATCTCTGAACAGAGGAGCAAAACATTAAAAGTATTTTTAGTTTATGGGCTAAACGTCCAGTCCAGCAGTTTGCTAGTAATATATGTATACTGATAATAACCACAGCTAGCAGGAGATGCAATGCAGCCTCAGTTATTTCTCTTTGCTCTGCAAGAACATACTCCTCCTGTGAAGAATTCAGATGTCAGCCAGGACTGCTAACTGCATCGGTTCACACTTCCCTGAAGAGAAGCAAAATGGTAGATTGTTCTTTGAAATACCACAAAGCCTTTCTGAATGCCACAGCTCAAGTGCTGAGGGAAATGACGAAACGGCACTGAAATTTTAGTTTTTCTCATTGATTAAAAACAACTATCTGAAGGCGGCAGCTACTGTTGGAAATGTCATTTTGCCCACAGAGCAGTATTACAGTTATCTGAGCAAGCCATTGGTCTTTCTCCAGGGAATACCAGTGATACTGAAGAACCTCCTGAGCTTAAAAGAGACATTTAACAGAGTTCAAAGATATGCAAGTGGAAATGACTTTGCATGTAAACACAGCCTTCCTTTCCAGAATGTTACTTCTGTCTCCTGAGAGTACACTGTCTGCAGAGCATAGCGTGGGTCTGACCCATGCCTGGCTGATATCGGCAGTGAGTCCCTCCTGGTCTGCTCTGGGCAGAGCCCAGTCATGGGGTTCCTCAAGGCACAGACAGGGATACCCAGTGCTGCAGGTCAGTGGGTAAAGGGTACTGTTTTGTTTTAGGTAAAACACTGAGGGTGCCATGTAGTGAACGCACCATGAGCAAAGTGCTGCTAAAGATGTCAACCAGCAGCTACCGAAAGCATTGCAGGAAGTTCAGGGTTAATTAGTGTTTCATAGCAGCATTTGTATACTACCAAACCGAATTTGCAGTTTCCACAGATATTCTCCAATTCATCTTGGTATCATTCTGGCAAAATCTGTTGTGAAAGACAATAGCTCTCCTGGACACAGAAGAGCTTAACACCTTCAAAAATGAATTTGTCAGGAGGGCCAGACTAGTGTAATCCCAAATCACATAACCAGTGTTGACACTATAACACTTTTCCCCTGCCAAACACGTACTGCTGTCCCTACAGAGGCAGAGATGGGAGAACTGGAATCGAGCTGCCCTTCCTTTTTTCCCCAGCCAGAGGGTTTGAAGTGAACAGAGTATATTGTTTCCCTCCAGTCTGAGGTGAAGACAAATTAGCCTTTGCTTCTGACAAATTGGCTTGTTTTCAGCAACAAAGTCTAATTGAAAACGTAACCCCTGATTTAAAGTCTCTTGTGTTTTACCACTTTGCTTTTATCTTAGTTGTGCTTCACCATCTTTGAAAAGCATTTATGAAAAGTGAGACAGTCACAGCAACTCCTGGTAAAAGTACTGATAACCATCATTGATAGGCATGGCTTTACAGGTGGGGATACATGAACATGTTCAGAATCAAAGAGAAAAAATTTTTAACACCAGACTGACTTTTTTTTTTCTACTGTGTGTTTTCAGTAGTAATTAAGTTGTCCTGCTTATACAAAGAGGAGTGTCCTTGACTAAAATACTAGTCAAAGTGAGAAAATACTGGTGAATCTCAATAGTATGGTTATTTTGCTCTACCTAGGTGTCAACACCACAGAGGCACACGCTATGGGATGAAGAGTAGCTAGAAGGCATTGCTGGGCTTAGTCCCAGGGCTCACTCTGCCTTTCCCTTCTCACAGTATGACACCAACAAGCCAGCTCCTTGTGTCCAATTGTTGCTTCAAGAAAAGAGTCTGAGTGGGCTCTGCTGAAGTTTGTTTTGTCAACAAGTGCTCTGAGAAGTGCTCTGGGATCCAAGGCTTAAGCAACACTCTGGAAGATGGTACAAACCAACTTGCTCCTCTTCCAACAGAGGAGAGGAAGTGAAGAGTGGGCTCTCCCCACAGAGATTTTGCTGTGCATGGGGAGATAGGGAGCAATGTCACATCTTCCCTTCCTGTTTTTTTGGGCCCTGGAAAGCACTCACTAATTAGGCAGTTGCACTGCCCCTGAGAAACCATGAACAAATGAGCCAATTAGCCCAAATTCATTATTAAGCTTGAAGCCAACCCACAGCAGCACTTTTCAGAGCAAATTTCCTCACTGGTGACTTTATTTTGTTACCATTTTTACTGCCATTTAATTGAAGCCACTGATGACTAATTGCTTCATTTATCATCAAGTTTATAGGCCACACACTGCAAAACTAATTAGGTACCAGACATTGTATTTCAGCCTCCCTTTGAAATATCACTGGCATTTACATGTAATTCTAATTCATTATGTTTCAAAGAAGCTGAGAGAGTGGGAATAAGAAGATTATTTCTAAAAAATCAGCACTGAGATTAGGAAGGCCCAGATTGTGCTCTAATACAGCTATTTTAAGTTTATTGTGAAAGGGGGTGGAGAATTAGCAGTTTCTCCCCACAGCTTCTGTCACTACCAAGCACAAACCCAAAACCCACATAATGAATCTTCTATAAATGCTCACAGTGAGCTCTGCTCCGCAGGCAGCTCTCAACCATACCGATTTTCACAGGGAAGTGGTGAATTTTGCACTTGAGGTGAGAAATACTGCCCTAAGGATTTAAACCTGACAAGTGCCAAGGTCTTGTGAAGGTTCCTCTGTTTGGCATGGAAAGAGGGGAAGGCAGACCTCAGTGCTCGCCACGCATTGATTCAACAATAAATCACCCAGAGCCTGCAGACATTTGGCAGACCTGCAAAGAATTGTTGTTATTTTAACTGAAATCTGATAGATTTTCTACTTCTAAGGCATTTTCAGATAAATGCCTCCAATTTGGAGCCAGCTTCACTCTTGCCTTGTGCAGGTTTCCCCTCTAACTTCACTAGGGATACTCTTTGGACTGAGGCACACAGGACCTGGCCCTGAAGGAGAATAAAGCTATTCTCTTTCCTGCTTGTTGTTTGATATTCTTCTGTTGCAACTATTCCTCTTCCTTCCCCACTCCCACACCCCTTTTTTTAGGTTCCCTACATCCTGACAGACTCATTTCTCCCTAAATAAACCTAAAGCACAGAAGCAAAACACATTTGTTGCCTTGGAAACATGCAATTCGGGTATGAGGTGGCCATCCTAAGAGAGCCATAGACCTCCAAGGAAGTTATTATATCAATAATGGTAGCCAAGCAGAAGTACCAGGTTAGTACAACACTCCCCATTACTTGATTATTACTTTTCAAAATGTTTGATGAGTTCCTCAGTGTAGCCTATGATTTAGTTTCACTTTATGTCAAGTCTTAGTCTTTGCTTCAGGAAAGTTTTATTACAATAGTGAAAGAATTTGACAATTTCAGAAGGGACCAGACTCACTGGCTGAAGATTACTAGTGAACTCTTCATTGCATCACCACTCTCTCATTAGCTCCTATTTTTCACTTGAACTCAATGACTGATTTCTGTAAGAACCTGCTCCTTTGAAACAGTCCTATCACTTCAGACCTTTTAGATGCCACTAAATATATTGCAATAGCATATGATATCTTGCTTCTGGCACTGACAATACCACTATTGACAACATCTCTGTCTTTGTAAAATACTCACACCTCTATTTTCCTCTAAGAATAACTCTGAGGGGTGTCCCCCCTGGGGGGAGTGACTGGCTGTGCTCCAAGAAACACTCCATCACCTCACACCATGGTGCTATTTTCCAGTTTAAGTTTTGACAGTTCCTAAATATCACAGCTATGATACTTTCCTTATTTGGTAAGAAGGAAAATTATGATCAGGACAATAATATTTATTTTCTCAGATATGAATGTAGGGGCATATGTTAGGTTCAGTCATGCACCAGCCCACTGTAACTCAAACCCTGGGAGTATCTTACAGGATGCATCATGGAAGCAAACTGTGTATCAATACACAATTATTGTGTTTATCAATGATTTCTTCCAGCTGGTTCACAGTGCTTGCTAATGAAAAGGAAGCCAGAAAGGGACAACATCCACAAGTAAGAGCCAACCGCAACCTGAGACAACAGCACCAAAAAAGTAAATGCAGAGAGCCTTGTACTTGTAGTACAGAATCTTGCAATAACCCAACTAAAAATCCAAGATAATTGTACCAAGAACTTAATCCCACAGTAAAGGCCACAATGAGTTTAAAAGTTGATCTTGGTCTAAGATTTAAGTATCATATGTAAGGACTCATTCTGGTTGAATGGGGCAGTTTCTGAACAGGGAACAGAAGATCCTCAAATCATTTACAGGGCCGCCTCCAGCTTTCTTTATCAGTGAGCACACTCTTCTTCAAGTCTTTTCTTCAAATAATGGCCAACTTTATTCCTTTTTGGATTTTTTTTTGTGTGTACATTAGTGCTATTGCCACAGGGTGTTAGGACAATATCTACTTCAGCTGAAAGCAAGCCTGGCTGAGGTGGCATCTACATACAGACTCCAGCACAGCCAAAGGACTGTAACTTCTCTGTACCCCTCACAGATATTCTGAGAATCACAGGGAACAATAACAGCTTTAAAAACCTCAGCATTAAGCATCACCTTATGATAGAAAAGCAGATTTCCCAGCCTACCTTGATTTCTGGGACAGTTGCCCAAACTACCTTTTCACCAAGATTCGTAAACAAGTTGCGTTTTTTTTGTGTTTTTTTTTGTTTGTTTGTTGTTGTTGTTCTTTTTAAAAAAACAAACACAAAAAACAAACAACAAAAACAAAAAAAACCCACACAAAACAAGCTTATGGGCTTTATCAACAAATCAGAGACCTAACCTTCCCCTCTCCCTCCAGCCTGAACCAGTTTACTGCTTCAACATTCTTCCCCAGCATCCAAGCTCGATGCCGTAATTTGATCCTTCCATTGACAATAAGAAAAGCAGTCTATGTTGCTGCATAAGAAAAATAAACCAGCAAATAAGTTCCTATATGTTTCCTGTTTACATAATACAGCTGGTTTGCAGGGCAAAAGCCCGGAAGAAACTGATAGGCCTGGAAAAGATTTGCAATAAAGGCTATTCAAAACACCCACCAAGGCAGCTAGACCTGTTGTGTTTCTTCTATGAGGAATAGATTTAAATGTGGATTTGAATGCTGTCAGGACTGACTAGAAGAGGTGGCAGCAGAGCGACCTTCCTGTAGGTGACACCTGTGGGAAAGCTGTCCTGAGCCACTAGCAGCAAGTGGGAACGTTTGCCAACACAGCTCATGCATTTAAAAAGACCCCAAAACCGTGCAAAACATATACACTTCACAAATGTATTGGAAACAAATATCTGTCTGGTCACATCTCCAAGATAAAAAGTTGTACTTGATGTTCAGTGCGTGCTGCTACACACGTTGCCATTTTGCTTCTATGCTTGCATACCTAATAAGACAAACAAAACCGTTCTTGCTGCTTTGCAGGACATTATGTGCCACAGCCTGCAGAGTTACCCATTACTGCTTACAGGTCTTAGAGTTGGGGTTTTTCCCCTCCATTATTTGTGAAGTCTTACACAAAACACTAACCACTTGAAACACTGTTGGGTATTGGGTACTGTCCCCCATACCCCAGTAACTTGTTTGACATTTTTAGTTGTAGTTTTACAGGAAGTGACCTTTCATTTCAAGAGAAGCTTGACAGCTCCCTTCCCTTTTACATAGGAACAGACCACATAGGAGCAAACCTAGTCTGCCTATCTCTGACAACAAGCAGTACCAGTGAGGCACTGGAGCAGCAGCTAACTCACCGCATGGAGAGGGCTCTAGTCCCAGCCCTGCCATTAGCTTGCTAGATAACCATTTGTTTCACACTGTACCACAATTTCTCATTTAATAGAAGCTTATCATTACCAATTTTTTTTTTCTTTTATAAACACTTAAGAGAAAGTCTTGTAAAAGATTCAGGTACGATTTACTTTTTCTCCCTCCAATTGCATTAGCAGAAGTTATTAAAAACTCTACTGCTGGAAATGTAGTTAATGCTAATTAATGTTCCTGGTTTCTCTTACTTTGATTTCATATATCTCCAGTCCTGAACAAAGCTTGACAACATTCCAGAAAAAATGTAGTTATATATGAGAAGTTATATAAAGTTATAAAGTTATATTTAGGAAGAGCTGCAATGTTGTTTTGTGGTTTATTTTTTATTCTTGAACTATTAGCTCAAACTAGAAAGTCATAAACCCACCCAAAATTTCAAAGAGTCACAACATTTCGTTCTGATCCTCACTTTAAGATCAGCCAAGCCATGTAAAAAGGTTTAGAACTGTCACCTTATTTTTAGAATCTGCAAACCAAACTGCTGGGACAGAACACAATGTGCATGAGCCATGCAGAACAGTACAAGTTCTGGTCAAAGAGAACAGAGACCAAAGCCCACACTTGAAAACGGTTTGAAGGTTCCCTAAACTTGGCATGATTGAGAGAAATTTAATCAGACAGGCAATTCCCCACTGATTTCAGTGGGAGTTGGGTGAGAGGCTCTGTGTACCCCAGGCTCCCTGTACAGCTAAGGGGTCCCTCAAGGTGTGGGTCAGCCTCAGGTGTGTCTGCTCCAGACCCATAACTTAATGCATCCATGTTAAATTCTCCTTTTCATCCATTTAAACTTAAAGCTTCAGTTTTTCATTAAATTCTTATGCTTTAGTTTTCAGCTACGCGTTTGTAGACTGCCAGATCTAGACAAAGAAGCTGCAAGCCTGAGGACAGTTACCAGGTTCAGTACCCAAACTTTTTTGAGGAGGTAACTTGATGTGCTTGCACAAGTACTGTGACTTGAGCATTGTTTTCTAGCTTTCCAAAGATCTTTTTCCCCTAGTTGTTTGTTATATTTAATATACATTATGCCAGAAGTTTCTCTTTTTGCAGTTTGCTTGGAACCATTATTAACAAAGGTTTAACATACACAAAATTATTCCTCAGATGTCCATGCCAAGTTTTACAGACTGCACATTAAGAAATTTTCAAGTAAACTGCTGGCAAGAAAAGGCTGGATAAACTGAAAATGGGAAAAAGATTAACTTCCCATATTCTAGTTAAAAAAAATGGGGGAATAAATTTCATTCACATTTCCCAGGGCGCTACTGAAGAGAATGGTTTCAAATCAGAATGATTACTTAACCTTAACTGTAGAGTTATAACATGAAAAAGGTATAATCTTTAAATTAAATAGGTAAAATTTAGGAAAAGTATGGGTTGAAGCATCATAGGATATATGGTCAGTCCTATGATGTGAATTGCGATATGGAAAAGGGATAACATAATAACAACATACATTTTTAATATCTTTCATCCACAAGAATTTCAAAATGCTGCCCAGAATAAACATGAAAGACCAAATCCTGATTTCTGCTCCCCTGGTGTAAATCCAAAGTGATTTGACTGAAGTTATTAAAATCAAGTCTTCATTTAAAAAACTGAAATTGAGATCAGAGGTTTGGCCCTATTGTAGGCAGAGAGTAATGGGTTTCATTTGTGCACTGGTCTCATTCAAACAACTATAATTTGAAGCAAATTCATTTTCCAGCATTGGGAGAACTCAAACTGATAAATCTGGCACTCAAGAAATAAGAAAAAGCAGTAATGCAGCTATTTAATGTTCATCCAGAGATGTAAAACAGGCAAGTATCCCTGTGAGTATAAAATATTATTGCCTTAATTCAGATCAGTAAAAAGCCTCTCCAAAAAAGCACTGAAATAAAAGAGTGGGAGAGGCAGAAAGAAGGAATATATTAAAGCACATTCATTTAAACTACAAAGATGCCTTCCATCCAGTCCACTCAAGAACTCTTTTTACAGGAAAAATAAGCTTTTTTTTTTTGGGTGCAGCACCCTTCATTTCCAGCCACACCCAGATCCTTTCTGAAACATATGAAGTTCTAGTTCTCAGCTCTGTAATCACTGTCTCTGTAATTTTATTGTGCTGTGAGAATTAGAAGCAAGAGATCCTTCATGACTATTGACACCTTCCAAGTTGACTTGGGAAGACACTTCAGCCAACCAGGAAGCCCGTCTGGTTTCTTTGGAAGCCTAAGCCCTATCCTACTTTCTCTGCTAATTCTAGTGAAGCTTAGACTGGGGTCTTCTATGACTATAGAGCTGAAGCAGTTTTGCTTAGTTTTTGGTTTTTCTGTTTGTTTCTTTGTTGGCTGTTTTTCAAGACTCCTCCATGAGAGGAAAGTTAATGGACAATTTTAATTTTTTTTAAACACATCCTGAAAAATACTCCAACCTTTTTCCAGAACAAAATCCAAGTGTCAAAGATCTTTCACAGAGAGGAACATCTCTACTTTTGTCTTCTTTTGCACACAACTGTATCCTTCCTAATCCAAATGTGTGCCAGCAAATAAATACTCTTCTGGGAAGTTTTAAGTTATCTGATCTCAGGTCAGTAAGAGTGGCTTTACAACTCAAACTGTTGGTATGTAAAGAGCAACAAACCCTGCAGTTTATTTGAGCAGTAGGGTCAGAAAGAAAGCATAGTTATAAAAATTTCATTTAAACAATGAACGTTAATCTCTCTGCCGTTATTTAAATAAACAGGGCTTTCACATAGCATCAATAAAGACAAAGTCTTTCGTATTTCTGGGCTTCTGATTTCAGGCAACCAAGGGTCACCATCATCTCAAGCCACCATCAAGAGAGTTTGCTAGCTCTTGACCTTGCACAAATCATCTGTTTTTTAATGCAATACTGCAAGTTTACAGTGTTACTCATCCAAAATTCAGTAGCCTAAGACTTAAATTAGTTATGGATAAAAAGGAGTCACTCACACAGATCCTTTAGAAGATTTTAAAATGTGACAAAAATCCTCATTTAATTAATATCACGGTGGAAATTCTCTGGCTGCTTCGCTGTACAACCAAGCCCAGAAACAAAGACTGGGAATGTGAGAAAATACCATGATTTATATACAGGCTGTCATGGGAACTGATAAAATTGAATAAAATTAGCCCTTCATAGTGATTCTAGAATTACTAATGTTAATTAAGATACAATTTCTTTATCTGATTTAGGGAGGCTCTTTATGGACTGTTCTTTAAATACATGCGTGACGAATAAAAACACAGAAATGGAGAAGACCAATATTTTTAAGCAAGCCTTTTGCTGTCTGGATCAAGTACAGAGTCCAGATGTATAATCTATTTGAAAAAAAATAAAATTCTTCAACAGCCTGTTTGGCAGTAACTTTGACTTACTATTCAGCAATACATGGCAATCTTTGATTAAGCAGGTACCAGTGTCTGAGCATTTCTACTCCCCCAAGGATAGGAGAGGGACTGAACTTTAGCCCTTACCACTCTATTGTCATGATTTTTTACCACTATATTGCCATTAACTCTGTTGCTAGTCTCTACCAGCTCCTGAGACAGAAGGACCATGCAGCAACCCTGGGGAAGGAGCCAGGGGAGGTACAACCAGGCTGTGGCTCTGCTAAGCAGCCACAACCCTCTGGCTGCTGCTGGCCCACAGCTTGGCTCCCAGTCCTTCAAACTGGAATGAAGCTAAAAGCAAACACTTTCTTGAGCTGCAAAAGTAGCCTTTCATTTCTGCAGAATAAAATAGAAAACCAAAAAAAAAAAAATCCTGCCCCCCCC
>VXBZ01001311.1:406406-561921 GCA_013399135.1 Heliornis fulica
AAAAAACCAAACCAAAACCCAAACCACTTGCTGTTGTTTGCTGTGTGCAGAAACACAGGATTTTCCATACAGTCTCCATAAAAAAATACAGGATTGCAACAGGGAAGAATGTTTGAATTATACAGTTTGAGTTTGGGTTTTGGTTTGGTTTTTTCCTTTTAATGAAACAATTCTGATAAAGCCTAAGTATTTCTCAAATCAAAAATAGGTAACACTAGAAACAAGTAGGTTCCAATTTGTAAGGTAAAGCATCTGGAGTTGCCACTGACTTCAATTAGGGCTTCCATTACCCACTCCTCCCTCAAGCCAGACCTTGATGCAGAGCTGGGAATTACTCTGAGCAGTTTGGAAATTTGTCAGAATGTACTAAAAAAATAAAGTTAAAAAATCGTTGCTCTCCTGTTTGTCTCTGCAACAAATATAGCAAGCAGGATTTTTTAGTTACAACCACAACAGAGAAAAGGAGCTAAAGCCTGAGCACAAATGGCAATGTTACAGTCTGACAGGACGGGATCTGGATAGAGGCATCTCCTCTCCTACACCTAAAGAGCACATGCTTTCAGCACACACTAAGGGAAACACACACCTCATGCATTTGTTCCCTTCCCTGGCTCAGGTCATCATCAAGAGTAACAAAAGCAAACAGCAGATTCTAGCACCTCCCTAATGGGCTCCACCTGCCTCTGCCGCATGCAATATGGAAAGGAAAATATTCCTCAGCATCCCTGTGGATAACAGCGTTAAAAGAGATCAGTGCACTCTCATCATCAAATTCTTTCTACATGTTTCTGGAGGACCTGGACTAGGTGTACAAAGCAAACAGAAATTTAGTCATTATGCCCACTGCCTCAAAATGGGCACAGGAGTACCCGGGGGATAAAAGATGCATTTGGTAAAAATCCTTATCATCTCAAAACAGGATCCTGAGGATGGAAAGCCTATTGCAGGTTATTTCAAAAGTGGTTTATAAAGCCATTTTAATGGGAATAATTTTTTCACTCTCTTCCTCAGCACTCCCCTCCAAGAAAGCATTCTGAGAGTCAGACATGTGTATTAAGCCAGTTAAGACACATTCATTGGAAGATCTCTTCTACCAAGTTGCACGCACACATTCATTTGAGCAGAGCTACTCGTGTAATAGGCAGCTCAGGTAAAACTGCGAAGTCCTAAATGAATACACAGTAAAATTGCTTTTAGCATCCATAACAGATGATCGAAATCTTCCAGAAGATATCAGTTGCTCCTTCAGATACTGCCAATTCTGGCTTTCCTGGGGATTTTCCCTGAGTTTCTGTAAAAAAAACAGGTGGTTTGATCCACCTTTCAGAGGTACTTACACCTTAATGCAGGAAGTCCAAGTCTTGAAGAGATGAGAAGCATGGAAGAGGATAGAAGGCTTGTAGGGATCCACATAGCTTGTAAAAGCCTAATGGAAGTTAATCTATTTAATTCATTAAGCATGCAGGACCTGAAGGATTGTCTCTGAAGCGATCAGAAGTTCCACATCCTTGAACAAGCTGGAGCTTTGTCCCCACCTGCTATCAGTTGGTGCTTATTGCTATTTTCTCCTTCTGCTGTCTGCAGGCATTCAGCAAGGCAACCTGAATAAGATTTCCAACACAGCTTCTCTGCTGATTACTGTGGAAACAAGGGGCTGTGTAGGCTCATGACCAGAGCAGAGAACATGGAGAACCCTTTTCTTTTGCATTTATAGCCCCATACTGAGACATCTTCTGGGAAATCAGTGAAGCTGCCTGTGTCTAATTTACACTTTATAGCACCACCACCTGCCTGGTGCAAATGCTACTTTACATTTGCAAAGTGCTTAAAACAGCCCAATCAAGGCTACAGAAATCAAATCAAGAGCTACAGAAATTAGTTAGTAGGATATTAAATCATATGCTAAGTACTATTTGATGTAAGAACTATTGGTACATTTTACACTTGATTTACTAAATACCTGAAGCTGAAATGTAGTACAAGTCAGGAGACTTGTCAGGTCTTAAAGTGGGATGTCAGCTATGTCAAACAAATGTTTTTACAACTGGCTATATGGAAAAGGTGAGATGTACACTGTCAATATGGAGCTTTGCATTGTCCATCTATAAATGTTCCTTTACTCATGCCACGGTTTTACTTAAATGGGAATTTCTACTGCTTTTACAGTCCATGGGCCATATTAATTTCCTTGGCAATGTAGGGGGTTTATGTCTGGGGAACTGATCTTCAGGAACCAAACACATTTTTTTTTTGTGAGGAGAGAGAAAGGAATCTCTTTCTATAGTAAGTTATTACAGAACTGGTCAGGTTAACATCACCTATATGCCATTTTTGCACCTCTCATTCAGGGTTTGGCTTATTTACCCCAGCACTCTTGGATCATTTACTACAGCACTGCAGACTACATCCTGGGAGGAGACAGCAGAAGTATCACTTGCCCATGGCTGTTTCTGGAAGACAATCTGGTGAGGGTTTTCTCATTCAGCACTTTACTACCTCATCTGCAGTGCTTTTTAGGTGTATTCAAATAGTGCACATTTTCCCATGCGCCAAATGATGTTGGATTCCCCAGAGTAGCAGCTAAGCCCAGAACAAAATATTTGGCCAGAGCTTTGACATGGTCTTTCCTCTCATGCCAGACTAGCTATTAATGTTTTCTTTATTTTTGGAAATGGCTTGGGGAAAGGAGGAAAGAGTGCCGCTCTGTACCTCAGGCTCACAAGTAACTAAAACATCTTTCTCATGTCATTGGCAGAGGAACCATCAATGTTTTCTTCTTCAGTGTAAGTCTCACACTGTGAAAGCCTACTGCTCCCCCTCACCTTCTCTGTCCTCTGTTTTTGTCCTGACAAAACCAGTGACATGACAGTTCTTAAATAATTCAGCCCCCAGTTGTGTTTTATGATGTCATGGTGAGCACAGACCTGACCCTTAGTAATCAGCATCTCGGCACACCAGGAAGCTTCCTGCTTTAACCGCTCTAGCAGCCAAGCAAACTTGCCTACACTGCAGAAATGATGTGAATTACCTCACCTCTGTGTATCGTAATAACCCTTACCACACATTATGCCAAATGTTCAGCACTGAGCTGCAAGGAGCCAAACTGCAGGCAAAAACCCAATAATGTCTAAAACAGAGTTCGAGTGAAGCTGGGTCCATGCCAGGCTGCGGGGATCGTTCTTCATGTCAGTCTCAGATCTGACTCTTGTGCATATGAGCTAACGAAAGGGGCAGGGAATAAAACGGCATTTGAGTTATTCTCACAGAGCAGGTACTTAATAATATCCACATTTCCAGCATTTGAACGTTATGCTTTTATTAAGCAAGAAACGACTCCCACCAAATATCCCTCGGTTGCAGTAAAGGTTGTGAGCATGATTTTATTTCAGCCTGTGAACAAAGCCATATGGATTTCATCTGAGGGATTTGGGGGTTTTGATTCTTATAAAAGTCATGATGTCAAACAAAACATCAAATCAGTCCCAAAACATATGCAGGGTGACAGCTGACAATGGAAACTACACAATGACATTCTTCAGCCCAGCAACATCTTCAGGCTCAGCAAGGAATCGAGCACAAATGTGGATGGGCTTCAGCTTTCCAAATCTGAACGAAAGGCGGCGTCTGACACTTGAATTAATGCCATCCCACAGCTGGGGTTGCATTTTGACAAACATGCATCTCATGATCACAAGCCACTCTCAAACATCTTAGAAAAAATAGTATTCTGAAGAAACTATGGTCCCATGTCCCTCACCACACAACCTTTCCTACTTTCAAATATCCCTCAACTGCAACCTGCAATAGGCACTTTATTTTTTGCATGGAACAAAGCTTAAAGCACAGTACTGTTTGCGGGCATGTTCCTTGGACGGCTTGTAAGCAGTGAGCATCTTTATCACTTTCCAGTTATTTCCTTGACATTAATCCAAAAGGCAAAGAGGTCTACTCCAAAAGTGCATGTCAGATTCTTGAAAAGCCAGGTCTCAGGGGTCTACGAGAAATGTCTCTTAAACTGGGGCTACAGCTGGTGGGAGGGTAAGAGTAGGGCAAAATATAGCATCAAAAGAATTTAAACATAGCAAGATAACCACCTATTTTTTCATCTTGTGAAAGGTTGTTTAGAAACACAGCAACACATTTAGGGTTATTATGCATTCAAAACAAAATTCAGGATATGAAACAATCTTAGGTGGTGGTGTGCTTCCCTATTCAGCCCAGTTATAAAGACAAAACAAAGGCCTGTTGACTTTTAATACCAAAAACATTTACTAAAACATTTCTAACAGCTGGTCATATCACTGAGCAAACCACTCAATCAGCTAACTACTGTGTGTTTGAAAGAGACAACACAAGTTCCCATTCCTAATAAAGTGCAAAATATTGATTAGTTCTGGGATAACACATGAAAAAATTACTTGCATTCATAATTAGGCTTTGCAGAGTCCAGAAACTCTAGGTACTTTTCACACATCATTTATCAATAATCTGTCTTTCATTTCTTTTTGCTTTTAGCCCAGATTTCTTTTTTAGAAAGATGTCCAAAACAAACAGAATATTTCCTTTTAGTTCTCTCTCTCACTTCCTGCTTATGAAAGAATTTTCACTCGTGGCCTCTTGCACTTCTTGGAATCAAATTTCTTCCAGAAATCTGCAGCACTGTTTTCCCCAGCAGCTAGAATGCAGCATTTTAATTATGCATATTATTACAATCTCCCTTTCACTCCCTCATCCCACACTCCTCCTTCTCTGTCCTAATGGCTGGTCCCTCCCAAACCAGCTGTTAGAGGCAAATTTACAAGTTTACTGCTTGCTTCGTTCATATAATGCCCTCTCAACACTGCATTATGAGGGCTGATCTCTCAACATTTAGAGAAAAATAAAAAGAAAAGTCACTGAAATTTGTGCCATAGCTCTTCTGTGTTCTTTTTTTAGGTATACTTGTGAGGTTGTGAAAAGATTCATCTATCCCCATATGCTTGAGTGCCAAAGCTTTAAGTAGTGGCTTCCCCCAAGTCAGCTAACAAATACAAGGGCAGGAGGATCTTGGTACTCACTTTGGGCTTAGCTGGGTTGCAGTATCTCACATTGCAACCACCAGCAAAGGCCTCGTGGGGTGACACAATGCACATGGGTCCTCTAGACAAAGATTATGTCCTTAAGGCCTATAGTAAACAGGTAATTCCATAATTGGTTTCCATGTATAAACTGGTTATAGTGTATAAACTGTATAAACTGGTTATAGTGGTTGAAAGAGATTTCATGGTCAAACGTGAATTTCCCAAACAACAAAAAAGTTGGAAGGACTGGGGAGAGAGAATGCCTTACAAGGACAAGGGAGACCAGCTTCCAGAGGCATTGCCAATTAAGTTGCTGAAACCATCTGAGAACTGTCTTCAGATTGAACTTCTTGCCAAGGAAGGACTCAGATAACACTGTCTATATGAGAAAACATTCCAGGCAGTATCCCATCACTTTTTAAGTTAAAACCATAGATTTTATTTTTTTTAATAGTGCTGACAATATATGTATTTTAGCTAACAGAACCATGCAGGATGGAACTGTGGGAGACCACAGGGGCAATGTTTATTCAAATTTCTAGTAATGCATAGGAATAAAGCTATCTCTTGTGATTATTTAATTCCTTGGAATTTCTTTCTATCAAATGAGCATGTATGAGAGCTGCTATGTGTATTTATGTACATAGAAATAAATATATGACTAAAAAAATCTATATATGCCTTTGGAGCAGACTATTGTAAAGCAAATTTGTGTATGACAGTAACACAGTACCCACTTTCAACTGCACTCCAAAGAAATGCTAGTAAGGGTTGAACACAGATTTTTTTTTCCATCTGGCACTTTGAAAGTAAGGTACATAAATTCAGTTCCTTAGGAAGACTCTACAGAGCTGGAACTAACAAGGTGAATGCATTCAGTCATGCAAAGATTTTTCTTAACCTGACACATGTTCTTTGGAGTTGTTTTCCTAGTCATCAAGTTCTTTAAAGAATGTCACACAGTCCCCATAACTTAAAAGCTTGAGGTTAGACAGAGGAAGGGTGATGAAAGTATTGGGTGCCTTGCACAGTAAGGCTACATTAAATTTATTCCAAATATGAGAAAATAAAGTGAGTTCTGATAGTGCAGAGATTTCCACAGGCATATGCTTCTGAGAATAATGTCCTGACCAAATCTCTTTTGTGTCCTTTACTTCAGTAGTTAGAACGTGCCATTTCATGTACATTTTAACAAAAACATTTCAAAAACCCCTAATAATCCTAGCACCTAGTGTTATCTTTAGAGTATAATAGTACTGCATTAGTATGACAGTGAGGACAGAGACAAAAGAAAGCAAAATACATATATTTAATACTGACTGAATTCAGACATTTGATTTTTCCAGTGTCTAAACACTGGTGGTGGTGGTAAGAGCTAAAATGTCCTTAAGCTTCGGGGCGGGAATTCTAGCGGTGTTTGATCTTCAAAATGCTTACAAAGAAAATTCTTTACTGAAAAGTTTTGTAGCACATGTATCTTGGGCCAGTAGCAGAAGCTGGCTTGGTAAATAAATAGGATTGGATGCAAAGGAAACAGAGGAGCAGAGATACTTTATAAACACATAAATTATCCAGCCAAACAAGCAAAATGGAGTTACAATCAATCACAAACCTTGGATAAGCTAATTCAGAGTAGCAAGTACAAACCATGTATGTGCAGTTCCCTTACCAAATATGTTTGCAAACCTCACAAACTCAAGAATTACAACTGTCAAAAGTAGGATTATAAAGAAACCATTCAAGAGCCAAGAAAAAGGGCTCTTTTGAATAAAGAGTTTTCAGTGATTATTATGACCAGCTTTAACCCAAGACATACTTTAGGATGGTGGTTGTGCTTTCAAGAGACAGCAAAGTTGCTAGTAGAATTTTTCAGATTGCCTGATACTTTTGAACATATTTTTGAGCACACTTTAGAGCACAAAGTCCCCTCCTTGAGTTTGAAAATTAAAGAAAAAAGTTAAATACATTTTAGGAGTATTTTCTCCAAGCTTCACTTAGGCTACCCAGTTGAATAAGGGCTTGCACACCTGAAAGCTTATCCTTTGCCCATTTACACATAAGCTCTTTCTCGCTGTAATGTTTACCAGTCCTGTCTGCTCAGACCATGATAGGAGCTACTACTATTGTCTTAAGGATAGTGATGACAAGAAAGAAGTTCAGCATTTTAAGTCTATAAATGTTTTCTATGAGTAACAGTCCTTCAAGGTTTTTGGGTTGAGTCAGTCTGTTACATCATGAAACAACTTCAGGCCAAAACACTATTTAGCCTGGCTAAGGAAATCCAGGACACCTAAGAAAATCCTGAAGCAGTCTTGAAAAAACACCATACAACCCTAAGTAAAATCGAAGAACAAGTAAGAATTATGAAGATGAGACTAATAGCTAAAATGGAGAAAAGTCATTAAATTGGCCATACTTGACTGCTACATGAGCAAACCCAGCCCTTGTCTCCTACCTGTATAAATGACAGATAGGCGAGTCTTGAAAAGACAACCCGCTCCTCCTGGCACTGTCTGCACTACTTTCCAACACTAGGAGAGGCACCTACTGACTCTAAGAGTAACGTGCATTGCTTCCCTTTTGATTTACTATTTCAGAGAAATCCAAAACTAATTTTCATATGAAATAAAGAAAAACCTGTATTGGATATTTTGTAGTTCTGTAATACAGGAGAATACAAATCCCTAGTAAGATTACGCTAGATTTTATTTTCTCCTGTAGTAATTTCTCCAACACTACAACACTATTTTATCAAGGCTGATAAGTAGCTAATGAGCTACTTATTCACTATATGCAGATACTTTGCTGCATTAAAAAAGATAATTTGTCTTTTAAATGTGGTGGCCTTAGATATTCTCATTATCATCCATAATTTTATATAACCCTAAGTTCCCATCTTCCTCTTTTCATTTTGCTGCTTTTCCCCAGTATTACAGTCATCTATTGTATGGCTTTATATTATAAGGAATTCCATTGACTTCAGTGGGAGTCCTCTTACAAGAAAGTTTTTTTTAGTATTGGGCCCTAAGCTGTACATTTTTTGAAGCAGGAAATCCTCTTTATCTGCTTTGTAAAAGACGATAAATAACAGCCCCAAGGGAGACAACTCATGAGAAGTAGATGGCTTAACAAAACTTGCATCTGGCATACACATACAATTAGGTTTCTTTAGACTCCATATTTTTTGCAGTTTTTCCAGGGAAGGGAGAAAGAAGGGAGTTTCAGGGGTGGGAAAGTTATAAATGACATTCCATGAAAAATACTTCTTAGAGTAGATTTTTTTCCCTCTAGATTTCTTTCCCTCGCCAGTAAGTGGCTGGTTTTCAGACACGTTTCTTTAACACTCTGATCATAGTGAACCATTCCTTTTTTTTTTTTTTTAAATGGTGTAACATAAATAGCCTCAATGTTGAGAGCCTGAGGACAGGGTCTACAAATGATTTCTTGACCTCCTCCTGCAGCCCTAGACAGCACAAGAGAGGTCTTCCGAGGGCACCTCATGTGCCACCAGCACTGACACCCCACAAGAGCCAATAGCCCGAGGTCTCCTTGCAACTGCGGACACTGAAAATGTACAAACATGTGGTTAATGATCTTAGCAGAGACTTGATTCTGGGGCTTTGTGTGTCAACTGTTTTCACATTTACCCTCTTCTTTACAATGACAAGGGTTATAAACTTTAAGGGGAAGCTTGTTATTGTTTTTTAATGAAAGCTGCTTGCTTTGGGTTTGGGGTTTTTTTTTGGTTTTTTTTTTTTTTTTTTTGAGTAGCAAAACCAGGAATTCTAATAGACGCAGCAAGCTAATTTCATGTGTCTCTAAATTTCACTGAGGTTGGGGTTGGGTAATATAGTGCAGTTGGGGTCCCTCACACAGTGCTTCCGTGCTTCACCATGCTGGAGTACCCAACCCCCCAGGACAGCTCTGCCACGAACCCCCAAAAAAGGGAAGAAATGAGGAGCAGCCACATGAGCCCTCTCCTGGTGCTCCTGTGGTGTGTGCAGCACAGGCAAACCAGGAACTGCTCAACGATGGGGTAATTTGTCCTGTTTTATTCAATTAAGCTTATTTGCATATCTGAGGTTAATCTTTTTTTCCTGTTATTCTAGCAGCAAATGCACACTAAAAGACACACTGATACACTGAGTGGAAAATCATATGTTTGTGTATGCCCATCACTGAAGTCAATCACAATAAAAGATATGACAAATTAAGTGATTCCTTCTCAAAATTGAATCCTGTGATGTTTATGCAGAGCATAAGGATACTTATGCCTTTAATGCAACAAGCCTGCTTTCTATTTACATAGATGAGTGAAACATTGCCCTAGCATTACACAGAGTGAAGTGTGCAAATTCTAAGCCCTTCCATAGTCCCTGGATATAAGACTGCATTCATCTGTTTGTGTTTAACATGAACAAATTTATGATCTGATGTGGATTCCTCTGAGTACAGATGTATTCCAACTATTTGCTGAGTCCTAATTTTGAAGGAAAAAAATGTGAGTGCTTTGGGGGGAAAGAAAGAATTATTTTATATTTATTTTAAGGGTTTTCAGTTCAGTGCAGGATTTCTTTTTTTTATGGAGGTTGGGTTGGGGGATGTCTGTGGCAGTTTAAAAGGCATACAGGTACTGAGAGCCAGCATACTGGGAGAAAGTCAAGACTGGGAAAGTAAATCAAACACCTCCAGATCCGTTTGTTCATTTTTGTAACTGCAGATAGTCCAGGTTTTATGAACTCTGCAAATAGAAACATACACTGAAAGGTCATCTTTTGCTGTTGACACTGCCAATAGTTGCATAAAGTAATGCAAATGAAGCCACAGCATTACCATCAAAATCGTTTTGGACAAAAATAGCATGTTTTGTGATTAGGGCTTCTGTAGGGAAGTGGAGAGGGAGAAACAAAAAGCAATCATGGCTCTTGCACATAGCCATGCATCTGCCTGGTGAGGAGTTTCCCTCTACCTTAAGGATATTAATTCAGCTCTTGCTCTCAGTTGCATGTAGATGTCCATTGCCCAAGGAGGATGTAAACCCAGCAGGGTTTATGCCTTGCTGTGCTTGTGGCCACTTTCCCTCATGTGATTATGTGCACAGAGACAACGGGCACCCTGGCTTTCCCAGTGTCTACTTAAGACAATCTGAAAGCCTACCTAGGCTGGTGGTGTGACTTAGAGGGCTCACTGCCCATCCCAGAGCATACATTTCAGTATGCCGGTTGTGGTTCAGGTCAGAGATAACAACATTAGAGTAGGATATATTTTAGGCTCAGGATCAAAGTTTACATTTGAGGCTGACTCAAGGGTAAAGTCTGATGTTTCTGTAATCATAAGAAAAGTTCTAATCATTCTGCTATGCTCACAGTTTCCACAGTGCCAGTAATCTCACAGATCAATCTGATCTTCCTGAGACTTTTGCAATCTTGAGAAGTGGGAAATGGAGAAAGGCAGCTCTTTGTGTAGTTCTAAATCTGTTCTGGAACAAGACCCATTGCATCAGAATTGAAAAAAATATCAGAACCCAAACACTTCTTTAAATCTACGGGGGGTTGTATTCCTGGTTTCTATTTTGTTCTGTTCCTCACGCATACAAATACATATTTTTCAATAATCAGTCATCTGCATCAAACTTACATGTCCCAGTGTTCTTTCCTTTGATGTAGTTGGCCTAATTCCCATTGATTTCAGCTGGAGGAGGGTCAGAACTAATGTGCATTACAAAAAACCATGCAAACCCATATTCTGGCTGGCTGTTAGAGAACTATGGAGCATATAGCCTATCTTTGATATGACTTAATTTGACTACATATCAGAAATAAAATGTGCTTCATATTGCGTGTCTTCCTGAAATACCTGTCTGCTGATGAGGACTTGTCCCCCTTCCCTAGGAGGCATTATTCTTTGTACAAGCCAGCACCTTTCTCTTCCTAAAATGTCCTCTTAGAAGCAGGCAGCTCAAAGTCAATGAACTGAACCAGACCTACCTGAAATCTTGCTGTCCCGGATTATGGTCCTTACTGAAACCAATGGATATGCTGGTTTAAGGGAGCCAAATTATGATGAATAATTGTGGGTTTTATGATACAGGAGAGAAAGGCCAAATGCTGCTTTCAACAAAGTCATGGTGATGTTTTATGAAGGAGGAGCAATCAATGGTTAAGTTTACCTGATGAAGCTCTTACCACCAGGCCTCTGAACCACAGGAAAGGTCACTTTGCTAGAGGAGCCCAAGTGCTGTTACTGAGGGACAGCACTATAGGATCAGATACATGAACCAGATTCGGTTCAACCACACACATCACAGCAAAGACTACTAACGATGTTTGCCAGAGGTAGAAACCCAGAACAGTTGCAAACCACCAACTCAGTCAACTTAAAATGAAGCAGATAGACTTTGCTTATGTGACTAAGAGGGAAGACCACTAAGATGGTGAGGCAGTGAAAGGTGGCTGAGATTGCTAAATGTCCCACAGAGAATTTAAAGTTAACTAACAGTTAGAAGTAAGTTGAATATAACATAAGAAAGTCCAGAAAAGCAGCTGCCTGGAGGCAATGGTGAGTTTTGTTAGGGGTTTTTAAGACTGTATGACTAATTCCCGTGGAGAGTAATAAGAGATAGTACACAGAGTATAAGTGTCCCTTTATTTTTTTATGAAGAAAAGAGTTTGATCCCTGTTTAAAGGCCAAACTCTCATCATCTGGAAGACAGGGCTCTTATTTTTAGAGGTAACATACTTTATACTTCTGGCAGCAGATCCAAGGTAAGAATTTTTCAAGCTCCTTTGCATTTCAACTTTTTAACTTCAATTCACTTTGCTGCACATAGAACACAGTACTTATAAGTACCGCAAAAATCTCAAATTACCTACAGCTTTGATACATATGTTACCAGATAAATCACTGCAAATACATATATATATCTGTGTATTACTCTTCCCTAAGGAAATGAGCCCATGAAATGACACACTTTATCTCCTTCTAACTTTTGAAATCTTTCCCAAATGTCAACCCCATTTGACAAAGGATTACGGGTCACAGAGATAACTCAGTTCCTAGAAATACATTGATAATCAGTAGCTAGGTCAGTGCAACTGCCCAAACAGAGGGCAGGCTGAGTTGTGGAATTAAACCCTCTCTAAGCAGTAGGCATCTCGCCAAAGAACATGCATGAACCAAGCGGAGAGTCGGGGCACGATTAGTACAAGAGTTGTATCTTCCTCACTGTCAGGAGTTTTTACAGCACAAGAAATTTAATGGGCAGAAGTGAGTAAATCTCAAGGCAATAATGCCTTGAGTATGTTAACCCACTGCTTACAGGCCAACTTGCTCAGGAAACGTTGATTACATCTCACTGGAGCTTGTAAATGCATGGGAGAATCGACTTTAATTATGCATCCTCCTTTGTCACAGTTCTGTCTGTGCCACATCATGTGTCATAGATAGGAATCTGATACATGCATGAAAGAAGTATGTGCTACCAAATTTGCATCCAGCTTCATAAATGACAGACTTTTTCTTTGAACAGTAAGCCATATGTCTGGTTTGAAGGAAGAACAAAACTCTAAAGTATCATGTTCTCCATAAAATACCCTGTCCATTGCTGATTTAAAAAAAACTAAACAACCACCCGAATTCAGAAAATAATTAAAACAGATGATCATCTTCCCTGATCCTTCAGGTTTATGTCGAAGGTCAACAGTGTGAACCTGTAATGGATTTGACCCTAATTAATTCGCCAAGGTAGAGCACTTGCATACCAGCATAAATTATAAACATACTTAAAGAAGACCAATAGCAAACCCTCATGAAGTCACATTATCCTTGATTTCCCATGGAAAGACAACTGAATGCCTTTTTCCAGTTAACACAGCAAAATCACCGTTCTAGACCTTGTTCTGAAATTTATAGTACCAACATTTATTAACCAGATATCTCTTTTTAACTGCTCCTGAGAGATGAAATAGAAGAAACCTTTTCATTCATGACTTTTTTTAAGATGTAAGAAGATGGATTAAAGAACCTGTCTACATTTTATTGCACTACAAATGATGCAGCCATGACAAGCACCACAGAGAGATTGTTACTGGATCCTCAAGTTTCCCCAAAGAACTAGAAAAAGTAAGTGTAACAAAAGCAGTGTAATTGTACACAGAATTGTATTACATGGGCTTTTCAGTAAGAATACGGAAAAGAAAAGGAGCATTTCCAAAGTCAGGCACGACATAAAGGAAGCGAGGCATTGTGTTGGGAAATGTATGGAAAGCTTCATCTTACATTCACCTGGAGCCAGTTTTGGCTAAAGGAAAATCTATAAGGCACCATTAAAATTCCCCGTTTCAAGCTTCCACTGTGTTATCTTCCTAGAAAGGTCAGTTTTTCAAAGTACAATACTTATACTAATGAATAAACCTAATTATACTAATAAATGTTTGACTTGTCTTCCACAGCACACATTTCTGTATATTACACAGCTTTCCCTAAGAATTTTCAGACCTACAAATTTTTCCTTAAGAAAACATTTCCTGGTCATTTCAGCTAGATTCTGATCTTTTAAGGGTTAGGAAATCAGTAAATGCTTTATACATTTATAGAAAGAAGTGCAAATCATTTTGCACAGTGAAATTCAGAGCAGAGTGAGTGAGAAAGTACAAATAGCATCAAACCTATGACTTCCTGAAATAGGACTTCAGGTTTTAATACAAAGAAAGTAACATAGTTTTCAAACTCTCTGAAAAATAATCCAAAACTTATTGTAGTCAGAATTGTTCCATTCAATTACTCTGCTGGGCTCAGACCTGCCTTTTTTTCCTTGTGATTATCAAACATAATTTCTGCCTTAGTTTCAGTTTCTTGAGGAGTGAAAGGAAGGTGATTTATGGTGCATAAATAACTTAATATTGTTAGAACATGTATGTGGTGGCTCTGTTCTGTAGTTGTGTAGATTATATAATGTAAAAGTGAAGAATAGTGTATCCTGTACTGAAAGGGAGTGCTTGCAATTTTTATTGGACAAAACTAACGTTCACATATCTTGTAGGGGGGAATACACTACAACTACCTGACCCAGTGCATTATGCAAATACAGTAAAACTTTGAAGATTTTAGGCAATTCACCCATTTTTTTCCAACCTTCCTCTATGAGGATACAGCATCCTTAGTCTCTGAAACCACTTCTAAAAGCACAGTGTATTAATACTTTATAAAGATTATTTGTGGAAAAATGGTTTCTTTGTCATTCAAGATGTGTTTTTAGGCCTATAATTTCCTTCAAGTGAGCACAATTCCGCTGACAGCAGTATATTATTTTGACAGTAAGTCAGTTGGCATAAGACTTCATTGTGTATGCCTTTTGTTTATATAATCCTTCCTAACAGTAACAAGGTGTTTACTGTTCAGCAAACACATTTTATTTTAACTACCAACAGTAAAACTGTCTGATAAAGTTTGATTTAGCTAAAGAAAGCAAGTTCTCATTTAGCCCAAATAAATCCATGGTGCTATAGACAGCTGTTTAGAGTACATAATCCCCCGAGCTCTTATAGTGAGGCAACTCTTGCTATTGAATGAGCGAGAGAGAGCAGGCTCAGCTGTTCAGGATGTGCTCCATTACAACTGTAATCTATAGCATCGTACTGCCATATTGTGAAAGCATTACTCACATTCAGCAGCAGTGAAGCAAATATTCCTCTGACAGATGCTCTGCAGACTGACAGCTGACACCCTAAGCTGAGCTCTATAGATTTTTCACTAAACGTGTCCTGCCATCCAGATCGATGTGGCCTGGCTGTCTGCTTCTCCCCACTCTCCTGCAAAGAGATCAACATCTAATACAGTTTCTGTGAGATTCTCAGGGAGTTAAGTGTCTCCACGTGGAAAAAGTTCAGATTTCAGAGAAACAATGAACACAGACACTTCTCAAAATAACAGCATTTTGCTGCTTGAGAGAACGAAGAATTCATGAGCCTAAAGGCATTTTTCTTTCCTCTTTATGGTTGACTTTATCCTGGAGAAATTTGCCAAATAAATGTGATTTTTACAGCTGATATTATACAAAATTCTGAGAGCAGCATGAGAGAAATACCTGATCTGTCACACGGAGTCTGAAAAAGTTGTCTGTAGCAAATGCAAATCAAAAAAGACTCCAATATTTTCTTCCTGCCAAAAACAGAATACACAGAAAGAGTATGTACACATGCAGATGTCAGAATGTGTATAATAAGCAAATGCTCCACTTCCATTTTAAGGAAAAAGCTGTAGAATGAATCATTTTACTGTAGCAACTACAGCAATCTTCTAACCTTAACCTCAAAGCACTGGTAAAGTAGTTTACCTCTTTTATTTCCCCTTCTTTTCTTTTATAGGACTACTTCATTAATAGTGCTCCTGCTCCCACTGAAGTCACCAGCAGAACTCCTGTAATTCACTGGGAACAGAAGCTGGCCTGTAAAGCGGCTGTGGTTTGGAAAATGCTTTCAGGAATGATAATTAGTTCAAAGCTGAAAAACAGTCACTTACCTGCGGTGACCATAAGGAACAAGAACTGTAAAGAACACAAGCTAGTTTTGAAGTGTGTCAGGGGAGGTTTAACTATAATTTCTGTACTGGAATTCAGGGAGAATTGGGTTGGGCTTTGCTCTCCATTATTTTTTGTGCCGTCTTTAGTCTAGATGCTAAGACTGTAACCTTACGTTAGCTATGTGAGTTCCTGGAAGGGCACCTAGACCCACTTCTGATTTTCATCCTGCCACAGCACACGTTGCACGGAAAGACACACAGACGCATATGCCTTCTTGCAAAAGGATCACCAGAGTAGGGTTAATTGCAATTAACTGAAACTGTTCCCTCTGACTCAGCAGCTTCATGTTTTCAAAGCAAATCTTTCTGCCATTTTTTGACTTTCGGTGTGTCATTAACTACTCCTAGAGTTGGACTTTGCTTTTAACCTCACAATGCATTAGAGTTTTGGAAATGTATATGTAAGCAAGGTAAATGATTATGTGATTCTGTGATAACTGAGTGAAGGCTACTCATTAAAGACACAGAGAAGTGAATGACTGACAATGGTGTTGCAAGAGAAGGAGGTAAAGTGTTCTAGCTCTTGAGCTCACCATTATGCATAGGAGAGCAGACTCTGTCGTTAGATAGTTACACCAGAAATTCCAGTTCTCTACAATTCCAGTCGTGATAACAATGAAAATTATATCAAAAACACTCACCCTTAGCAATATTTACTAAAAAATGTAAAAAGGTTTTCTTACAGCAGGTTTGCTGATGTAACTGAATTTCAATCAAAAATCCCAATGCACAGTATTACATACCTGTTTGGATATTTGTACCAGAACCAGACTAGCAATACTGTTGGTACTTAACCAGCTTAACCAATGCCATACTTGAATTCGTGGTGTGTCTGATTTATAAATGAGGAAGATCTTGTACAGGAACATACTGCTGTTAGGTAATGTACGCTGTTATTTAATCCATACATTAAACACTGCACACTTGGAAGAGAAATGATTTAAAGATAATTACCAAATCATTCCACTCATTAAAAATTCAATAAACATCAACACAATGTACTCAATGGATTAGAGAGAACTTTGTCAGAAAGACATTTCTCATAAACTAATATAGCTCTAGTTAGGCAAATCCATTAGGTTGTGCTGCTTTGTACAAAAATCTACCAAAATCTCATCAGTGGAGGTAGCTGGAAGCAAATTATGGTGCAACCCCAAAGACAAAGATGGTAAAGAGCATCTTTGGCCAAAATTTGGCTTTCAGGAAGGTATGAGATGCAGGTGGCACATAATCAGATCACCCAAACCATATAGCTCATCACAAAATCATCCCAACTGTTCAGAACATGTTCCTTGTTTCACCTGATCCTTTTAGAATCAAAATAAGCAGCTTTTCTAGGGTAATTTCCCCTTTAAAACTTAGTTACTGTTACCGTAGAGCAATTACATATTTGACAGTTAGTGTCATTCTGACCATACTAATGTTGGCACACATACAAAAAATTCTAGCCACAAATGGTTTAACGGCTGCAGTTAGTCTGATAACAGAGTTTGTTCCAAGTAGGGAAGATGGAACTGTCTGAAGTAAACCTAGTGAGCCTCTAAAATGATTTATGCCTTGAGGAACGCTGTGCCCATGAGTCTGTTTAGATACAGTCCTATATCAGCTGCCTTGTAGGCATAAATACGTATAAGGAAAAGTCCAGGGTAAATAATATTCCAATTTTTGAAGCAACTTCTAGATAAGAATTTCAAGGCATTTCCCAGTGATGATGTAATTTTAAAAAGGGTGAAAGAAAGATGTTAAGCATCTAACTGCTCTGAGTCAACTTTGAGCCTTAATAAGACCACAGCAACAGTTCATGTTGATTTTTGAGAGGAAGACTCTGTACTTATATCTGCCAGGGCTCCACCAATGTGCAGGCATCTCAAGAACTTATTGCCAAGGCCATCACTGGGTCCTGGCTTGCAGGTCCCTGGCCTCCCTGCTGAAGGAGAGCAGTAGATCATGTATGGCATGATCAACCACAGGAGGTTGCTGCGTGGTCCTGGAGTGCTCTACTTTGCCTTGAAAAGCAAGCACGGAGTGGCACAGAGGAGTAAGGAACTCAGACTCTGTGCTGACACCCAGTATCTTCCTTCCAGGAAGCACTCAAGAGGTAGAGACACAAATTGTTGACAGATTGCTAGTCCATATTCTCCGTTGGTCCTTCCTCAGTCCCAGCAGCAGAGCAGAAAGTTTGATGGATGATGTCCCCAACATCCTGCCACAGTGTAGCAGGATTCCAGGAAAAGGACCAGGACGGAGAGAAACAGACACTAGCAGCAGCATCACTGGGACCACTATTGATACAACAGTTATGAAACAAAGCTCTTTAGGATGCAGCTGCAGAACACATATGCACCAAACAACCCAAACAAATCTGAACTTCTCCACAAAGTTGTTCCTGAGTATTGCAGCAACTAAGAGCCACAAACAAACCAGTAACGGCTTCCTACTGGTCACAAGGACTTGGATATTAGAGGCTATTGCTCTAGGCATCTGGAATACTTTGGTCAGGCTGGCCTTGGCTGGACACGATGGCCTGTACAACACACTTTGTATGTTACTGTCTTTTTGCAAATCATTCAGAAAAGGCTCACACCTGCATGCTGTGCATCTGCAGAAAAACCAAGAAAACCTTGAGGTCACTGATGTTTTCAACCATACAAAAGTATGGCTTCTAATGTCTGAATGGCTGGTACCAGCCTTGAGGAAAGCCTAGGTTCTACTTCAGTTCTACTTTAGGGGGGCTAAAATATTTTGAAGACTTTGGCTGATGTTTTGCAAGAGGATGATTTTTGTTCTGCTGTAGTGAAATACACAATCACTAGTACCAGAGAATACAAAAATATGTCTCCAAATACCTCATTTGAAGATTATTTTCCACATAGACTTTGGTAATTACCAGAAAAGAGGGACTCCCCTCATGCTTAGAAATTTGTTAGAAAAACCTTTACACTCTTCTTTATAACCATCTACCTATGCCGTTATATTGCAGCAAATCTTGTTGAAAGCTTCTAAGAACATTCATAAACTAAATACAGCCTATAGAGATTGTGGGGAAAAAAAACAATCAGGAAAGATAGCATGCATGACTATAATTTAACTTTTAGAGGGGAATCTGGATGCATCTGCTTAATGTGCATATTGCAAACAGTATATTAGCAGTGGCAGTAAAAGTACATCAAACAAGAACCAGATACATCACAAAATTCTTTACTGTACACATTTTCTATCAAATCTTTCAATGGGCTTTCTATTACTGTTTTTTTCAAAATATCAATGAGTTTTCTGGTCCTTGTCTGTAAGATTGTGCACATGTGATTAACAGCCAGTGCATATTCAGGGAGCATGCAAATGCAACTAAATGGAAAACATTCAATCCAACCTTCAACTTTAAGCTTTAGATGATACATCTTTTATACATACTCGTTATAATTATTATATGCAGCATTTAATGATTCTTTAAAAAGGTTAAAACTGGAAAAGACCTACCATATGAAACACAAGGTTAAAGTAGTCAGTATTTCACAGCCAAGTACCTTTAAACAATTTGATATGGGGTGATTTCCTCTGGTTATTTCACCACCCAGAAGAGCAAAGCACAAGGGAATTTTCACCTGATAGTTCCCATAGGTTTGCATTGTCCAAATTGCACTGTTTCAACTTCATGGAGTTGCCAGTCCAGTCAGTAGCCCCTCTTATATCCATGTTCAGACTGCAGTAAAGACTGAAGTAAAGTGAATTCAGCGTGTTCTGTTGCTAGTGCTTCAAGTGCATAGCTTTCAGGGTGAACTTTACATGTACTCTCTCAGGGACCTGTAGTTGGTACAAGAAAATAAATGTTATTTCACATCAAAAGCTACTGTCGTTGAATTTTTTATCTCTTGCATATATACACACGTGTAGAGTCATAAACCCAATTAGACTAAAGAGGGCATATGCACACCCTTAGCTCAGTCCTGACAGTGTTATACATTTTGGCTACAACTGTGTATATGTTTATACAGGCACGTGCATGTGTGTTCTGTCATCAAATGGTATCACTGCATTCAGGACAGCTGAAACTATTATAAGCTTATCCTTCCTGCATATTTATGTGACAGAAATGTAGAAGCTCTCCTCTGATTAAACAGAAGTTTCACAATGCTCTTCATTTCTCTCCCACCCAGAGAGAAATGTTTTCTGCGTTTCACAATCATGATTTCAACATTTGCAAATGGATCTTCTCTCCCGGTTTCTAGACCAGGATTTCTGAGCATTTATTTGGAGCGTAGAATGTGCATCTGTTTTTCTTGTATGTGGCCAGCAAGGATGAGCTATAATCTTTCCCAAGCTTCTACTCACTCACCTCAGAAGTCCTGTCTACCTGAGAACAGAAAGTCTTTACAGTTTTCTACTGCTTTTTTTACCACCCTTTTCAAGAAGCTGTTGGTACAAACCTACTCTTTGCTTAAACTGTGCACTGGAACAATAACAGGGAGAACAGAGCCTGCTCTTGTGTCTTGTTTTGTATAATATCAACATTATGTTGAAAAGATAAATACTCACACGTCTACCTCTAGGACAATAATTCAACTTTCAGATGAAATCACCTCAGATACCAAGGGATGTCTTGCCACTGCTCTCCCTGGGAGCACCTCTCCATCTCCTCACTTTGTCACATCATAGGAGAGCTCAGTAGGACTTTTTTTTTCTCCTTCTTCTCCCTTCTTTCTTCTTTTTTTTTTTTTTTTAATAAATGAAAACATCACTAAAATGTAACTGGGCCAAGTTCTCTGCAGTGGAAAAAAGAGGTCAACTGTGTAGAATTCAGGGTACAGCTCAGCTTTGCATCTCTAATGGCAAAAAATGCAGCTGAATGTTATCCTTATCTCTTGTTTTAAATGTGTTTATTTGATTTTATTTTTCCAGCAAATGTATGCAAGTATGATTTATATGTAATAATACCCATATTTTTCTAATTACCTTGCCATAAAACCTGAATAAGTCCCCCTACTTTGATCTCCAACACATTCTGCAGAATACTGCAGCAGGCATGCCTAAATCAGTTAAGCCATGCACAGAGCTGTTCCTGGAGGGAAGCTTTCCCACATCAGAAGATTGTGTAATAAAACTTAACACAGCTCATTAATTTTCTCTCTTAACCAATGCATCTGACAAGAAGTGACTTTGAAAACCTAAAGGAATGACACAACTCTTATGCTTTGCGTGAAACATCTGTTTCCAGCTCCTTTGCTATTAAATTGACATCTTTTTATTTGAAAAGTTCCTTTTATTTCCCATCTTCCTGCAATTGGTAATGTATATATCCCAAAGAGCTTAAATTCACAGCTTTTAAAACTTGATTAACTAAATTCTGGGTTATTCCTGTCCCACAGGAAAAGTGACCCCTCTGCACAGACAGATTAAGTGGTACAACTATACTTTTTAATCAATTATTAAGAATTTGTTTATTCAAGCAATGTCAGACTTCATAAAGCATCAAAACAGACTTCAAATCCCCAAATAATGTAAACACCAGTGTGATTGCATATGAAAAATATTAGCATTCTTGGATCTGGAAAATCGCTAGAACGTGAGCATGTCATGCTCCCTCCCTCGTCCATGAAGGCCGCAGACAATATCATGTTTCTAACTATGAAAACCTACAAAGCCAGTCACAAAAGCAGAAGTCTTGGATGAGGAGTTAAGGTGATCTTCAGCAGAAGGAGAACACCTTCCTTACTGTGACTTTTCCTTTACACTCACATCACTTACCACCATATTCTACCAAATTCTTCAAATTATATTGCTACCTTCAATTTGCAGTTCCTGGTATATCGATAAAGAGAAGACAAAGGGACACATAAAGAATAAGGTTTTATTTTAAAAAACCCAAATCATATTTGTGTAATTTTCTTATGCACATAATTAACAATGAGCATGGAGAAATCAAGAAATTATAGATTCTAAATAAGTGTTTATTAACTTAACAAAACAGGTTGTTCTAATTTTATTTGTTGAGAAGTTGATCAAATGTACTCTTGAGGTGGTATTTTTCTCATCGAGGAAGGCTTAGCAGCAAGAAGTTGTAATAAAATGGGGCTCTTGAATTTTAGACAATGTGAGGGAAAACAGATCCATTTATATATATATATATATATTTAAAAAGGAACTATATTATGGCTTCCTCCTAGTATCTTGATTCCTTTGAGAAGACACATTTTTTTTCTAAATGTTCCATAGTTTGTTAGCTAAGACCCAGCCCTGGAAGCTAGCAAATCTCCAGAGGTGAATTTAAAGATTTATCGAGCAACATCCTGAAGTCACACCTGCCTCAGTGGAACAATTAAGGTATATAAAATCCAGAGAGGAGCCTCTGTTGGATGAGGATCTAAACCAGAAGCAACTGGGGTATAGTGTGATTACCAAGAAGGAACTTTCCCTCATCTTCCTTTTTCCTAGGGTGTGTTACTGGTTCTGCATGGCGTGCAAATCCAAGAGCAACACTCAGCTGCTGTCTGCGGGCCTGGACATTGCTCACTCTCTCAGTCCATTTTCTAAGGGAGGAATGTGAACTTTTGCCAGATCTATTCTTAACTCCTGTGAGTCCCAAGTGTGGGTCATTTTCTTACACACTGTGCATGGGTGAATAGTCCTCAAAGAATTGCATTAGCAGGTCTTTTAAACTATGTTTGCACTATGGTATAAGTGGTGCCCACTATCAAATAAAGCATGAAGCATTGTACCAGACTGGCAATGCTTTCATTTTACAGACCCAGTTAAATAAATTGCTCAACAGAAAGACAAAAAGAAGGAAGAGGAGAGAAAATATGTCCTGCCTAACGTTGCCAAGCTATGCAGTAAGTGGGAAAATAAGACAGTATGCATCCAAGATGAACACAGTGTACAATTTATAGGATCAGGGACAGAGTGAGCCAGAGATTTTTGACATGTGTGGGGAGGAATGCACTTCTTAACCCATGCAGTTTGTTTATTTCGAGGAACAAGAAATTGGTTGAAAGATATAATATGAATTAACCTTAATATTTACATTTTGGTACTGGCTTGTTCCCTCACTGGTACTTTTTGAAGCATAACTTAAATACACATGGAGGAATTTACTTGCATCTGGCAGGGAGTGGACCACATGCTATCTCTCATCCTTCTTTGCTGTGGTTCTGATATTCCTCTCTCCAGAGCCCAGTGGATTTTCAATTCCATTTATTCTCACATAACAGAAATAGTCAGCATTGCTAATCCTACATGTTTTATACCAAAATCTCAACAGGGATGACTCTCCAGAGGACCTAAGGGCAGACGAATCCCAGGGCATCCAAGTGGTATCAGCATTAGCAGCTGTAGCCATTTGCTGTGGCCCATAGTGGAGCTTCACTTTGCCCAGAAGTCTCTGTGCTAGCCAAACGCAAGACAGAGACCTGCTTTGGGAGTCCCATATTAACTGCTTAAACACTTTCAATCATGTTACAGATTGGCCACCCTTGCCCCATGAAGTGATTAACATCACCATATTATCAGTGCAGAAATAAACAGCTTACCCATGTTCACACAAACTGGTAATAAGATCCAGATTTGTTGCCTCCCACTCTGTGCACCACAGAAATGTGACATATTTCCACAAGCTGTGCCCTAGAAGACAGAGGAAAGAGACAGGGAAAAATCATAAAGGTAAAAAAAAAATAATCACCAAGTCACATATGGAAATACAAGTATCTCTTCTGCGGTGGTGGTGTAGTGCTTGCAAGTATTAAGGAAAATAAAGGAACTGTCCAAACTTTCCAGGAACAATTTTCCTTTAGGGGGTCTGAGAAAAGAGGTTCATAAGGCAAAGAAGGAAAGCTTGCATCTGGGTTATTTTTCCTATTGTATAAAAAAGAAGATAGCAATTTCAATTTGGATAACTAGCAAAGGAGAAAGGGAAGTAAAGACAAGCTGAATCTTGTTTAATGAAAAAGGTATAGTCATTCCTAGCAGGATCCTATCCAGCTGGCACATCACGTCCTACCACAAGCTGCACTCAGTGAATTAGAGGGTGTGTTATTGCTCCAGCAATATCACCTGCAGACCTTTTTAACCTCACTGTAAGGACAGCGGTTTTTTTCCTAGTAAATCTAGGCTACCAGACACTACTGTGTCATGATTAAATTTAATTTCACATGTCCCGCTTTCTACCGGATATTCCAGCCTGAAAGGACCCAGCCTGGTCATTCATAACAGAAAAAAACAGAATTTTAAAAGTAAATACTCGACAATGTCAATGATGCTGAGGACAGAAAAGCACCAAGAAGAACATGGTGAAACAACTATGCAGAAATGTAGGGCCTACAATTTATGCATCACCTTTTTTTTTCCCCCACTAATATACCAAAAGTAATTCCTTGTAGTGTGTAGAACTGGGTACAAGCCTTGTGCAGGGGTCTTGAAGAAAAGAAAGTGCTTCTCCAGTCCCTTTCATACTTTGTCTTTGCGTTTCTCTCACCACTAACCATTTTCTTTCTCTCCTATTTCATCATTTTTCTCCTCCACTAGAGCAGAAATGCAAAACATGGAATACAGTGCTCCTTTCAGTTATTTTTAAACCCCCCATAGTAGAAAAACTTTCAGCATTATTCATAAAGCCTTACTTATTAAGCCTTGGGATTTCACTTGTATAAAGAACTAACACAGTCAAAGATTCCAACACAAAGAAACTATAGATGATAAAATGCACAGTTTACATGGCTTATGAAAAACCACATGACTATACAATGTGACTATACAGAATGAGTTCAATTGACAGTTCAGGAATTACGATACAAGGCGAGCATATGCAAATTATGAATCACTCCTCAGTGGATGTCAGGAAGCGTAATTAGTTCCAGCATGAAGTCATCCAACAGGTCTGATCTGACTGGAGAAATAACTTTATTACAGGGCATCATGCATGACTTAGGCAAGTAACTGCATTTACAAATGAAGCGAGACCAGCTTTGAGATCCACATGAATGGAAAGGTTTGAAAAATTGCCAATAACATGTACAGACAATGCCAAGTTATTCTTGAATCTATATATCTGCCAAATCGGTTGCATATACTGCATATCAGCCTGGTGATACAGGAAGAGAGTCAGTAAAGCTGGGTCTAAGATGTGGGTGCCATTGGAATTTTGCAGCTGTGCTTGAGCTGTAATTGGAACCAGCACTGCCCCAAGCCAGCTAGCCCTAGAAATGGAGAGACTGTCTCTGAGGTCGCCTGTGCCATCTCTTTACAGTTCTGGCTTGTTTTTCTAAGAGGGCCTTTGAACCTTCCTGTGCAATGTGGTGCTTCCCAACATATGGGACTGCCTCTTTCGCCGACAGCAAAAGCAGCTCTCCATGGCATGGGGACTTCCACATTGTCTTTGAAAGGCTCCATGGAGGTATGAGGTCCCTTAGGCTCAGGGCTGAGGATGCACAGCACTGAAATATCAAATTCCAGTTTATGATCACGTAGACAAAACTAACTGCGTTTCTTTCCTACATGTTTAAGCAAACACAAAGTTAACTTCCCTTGAAGGACTGTTGCAAGTGCTAGTTCCTATCTAGGTTCACATTACATGACCAACAATTACTAATAAACATCTTAAGCTGCTCCAAACAAACAGCTCTTGATTTCTTTATATGACTAAATTAAATAAATTAACAGGAAGATGCAAGCAGCAATGCTCATTAAATGTTTATAACGTGTTTGCTTTGCACTAAAGCACAACAGCTTGTAAAACTGTTTTTACAGTTTTTGTGGTAACACAAGCCAGGAAACATTTTAGTGCAGTTAATTCTCTTAGATTGGTTAGAAAAGCAGCATCATTTGAACTTTTCCAGTGACCCTTTCCATGAAGGAAAGTAGTAGAAGATCTGTGTCTTCATTGGATATAAATGGAACAAACTAAAAAATGCTTGATATTGGTGTGGCTATTAAAATATCCAAAGTCAGCTAAATTTTGTTTTCCATCTGGAGTTGTCATTTGCACCTATGAAAACTGAACACACAAAAAATGCTACCATTTTGATTAGGTGTTTTTTTCACAGCCGCAATGTGCAGAAGTATAGGACTCTGTTAAGCAATGAGGAGCTAAGCTAACTCTGCATACATTAGAGGTATCATTTCTCCTTGGAAGTGTTGTCACACTTAAGTACTCTTCCACACCATCTCTGAAACATTTGGCAAATCACATAACCATCTCCACATTTGGTTTCCCTGCTTATAAACTCAGGATAATATTTTCCATCTTTGAATGTCACAAAACAATATTTTCCGCAAGAAAATCTATCTTTTCTTTTAACTTTCAAATCTCTACTCAATGCAACAAGCTCTACAGCTTATTAGAGGCATTTGTGTAGTTATTCCTTCCAGCAGGAAGTCTGTGCATTTCCTTACAAGCAGAGAACATTCCCATCAGCACATTAGTTAAACTAGGTTTAGTTTAGATGGGGCGTGCCTTTTTTGGTTGGTTTGTTGGGGTTTTTTGCCTTTGGTATATTATAGAAGATATAGATAGATATGTGTATGGTATTGTCATAGAAAAAAAATCACAAAAATGCTGTTGTGAATTCACTCATCCTTTTCTACTGACAATTACACCCATACTTCCAGCTGTAGGTATAGCTGAGTGTGAAGACTTGGGAAAGTGAAAGACAGGTGGGATTTGAGGAAGCAGTGAAGCCAGCAAAGGGAAAACAAGCTAAATAAAGAAGTGATCAGGACTAGTAACCTCAGAGGGCAAAATATTAAACTATAAAAATTATTTTTAACTAGAGCTAAAGTTCAGTGTTGTGAAACCTGACAGGAACAGAAGAATTTGCTTTTACCATCATGTTTGATAATGTCATTAGACCACTTTTCCAGATATGGTCTATTCATGAAGCAATATCATTTACTCACTGAGACCTGCAATTCAGGTTGGCTCAAAACTCCCAAGATGTTTTTCACCAATTCCTATTTCCTCATTTTACTAAGGTCCATGGCTGGAAAGTTCCCTTATGCCAAGCAGACAAAAAAACCCGTTTCCTCATGAAAAACAATTGTGAAGAATTTTCTACAGAATATAACTCTTAATAAAGATGTACAAAAGCAGTACTGTGAATGTTAAAAAAAAAAAAAAAGGATTAAATTAAAATCTTTCAAACATCATCAGAGCTGAAACCAACAGTCCAGTGCACTATTTCTACTAGGCTGTGGCAGAGCTACTAGGATGACAGACATAGCTGATGTGGGACTTCATATGTCATTTTCAGAAGCAGAAAGCCTGGTCCATCCAACAAGGGGTTGGACATGTTCCATCTCTCAACTGTATTTTGCCAAGCAGGCCCTATCAGTTTTGGCCCTTACACCCAAATCTTCCACATACACAGGAAAATCCCACCCTATCCAAGAGCTTTCCATAAGTGTGTCTTGAGGTGTCCCACACACAGACTGCTATTTGTCAGCCTCATGTCCTCTCTTATTTTACTGTGTAAATTAAGGAAGCAACCTTCTGCTCCTTGTTTTCAGGGTTGCCAAATCATTCCTCCTCATTTTATTTCTCTCTATTTTAAGACCTGCTAGGAAACATGAGATGTTTTGTACCCAGGATGACGTTAACAATTGCAGACATTGCTTTGCTTCATCATTTTAACAGAAAACTGACAACAGTAAATATGGTGTGACAGCTGTAATGACAAAAATTACCATCCTGAAAGAGAGCTCTGTAAGGTATATAAAGCTTGAAATTTTTAAAAAGAAAAATTATTTTGCACTCTGGGGCATCTTAAGACCTCAGGGTAAGTTACACCAAGTACGAAAAAAGCATGTGGCAAGGTTTGCCACACCTCTGCGCTTTAGCTGACTTTTAAGTAAAAGGGATGTTCAGAAACTGGAAACAGTTCAGAAAAAGTTTAGAGGGATGGGTCTGTGGCTGAAAATCCCATCTTTTCCAAATGACTGTAGGGAGTCAAATTTATCCTAGGTAATTTGAATGCTTGACTTTATCATAGTTTATGTGTTTATCCATGCCAAAAGTATTTCCCTTTTTATAAGTCATCACGTCTACTTTAAGCTTGTAAACAGGGATATAAAAAAAGTCCAATGTCTAGAGTAGACAAAATCAGACTAAAAATAATATGTGTTTTTACTAGGGAGGTAAATTAGCACTAAAATAATCTACACAGTGTATTTGCTGTCACTTGAAAACTTAATAGCAAAACCAAACATCTTTCTAAAAAGTTAAGCTTTGGTTGAATTCAGCTCTATAATCTTGCTGTGCGAATGGCTGGCAGAAACAGCTAAGATGTCATCATTAGGATCTGTCCTCGCTCTTCAAATCCAGAGATCAACACAAGATCTGTGGCCCTGTGAGGGTATTTTCACACTTTTAATGGTACTTGTCTGCTCATGGAAGTACTACCACATTTAAGCTGTCTGGATATAGAAGAAAATAAACATGATAGATCGCAAGATAGATCATAAACATGTACATGCTATACAGCTTTTAAGAAACTGAAGAGACTGGCATATTTGTGGGAAAGAATTATGGTATTGCCCAAAATATCTCATGTGCAAGTAATTCATTTGATTTCAGTCCAAATAAAACTAATGGTCACTCTGCTTTGTCAAGACTATGACTACTTGACAAGACATTGTACCAGCAGGTGACTTTGCCCTAGAAAGCATACTTTTCTTTCTCACCACCTCGGCCAAATGAATTGGACAAACTTTTCTGGGCACTTTTTTGTGGCATTCTAGAGGTCATATTATGACTTTTATAACTAGTCATTTAAACATTGGGTTGGCTTTTAAATATGTGTCCACCTATACTGTATATAAATCTGATAAATAGTATATCACAGAATCACAAAGTTGGAAAAAAAAATTAAGATTATTGAGCCCAACTTTATTTGTCCTCTCCTAAACCATATCCCCAAGCACCTCACCTACCCATCTTTGAAATACATCCAGGGATAGTGACTCAACCACCTCCCTGGGCAGCCTGTTCCACATCCCAGCAACTCTTTCAGCGAAGAGCTTTTCCCTAGCATCTAATCTGAACCTGCCCTGGTGCAGTTTGAGGCCATTTCCACTTGCCCTATCACCTGTCACTTGAATGAAAAGACCATCACCCACCTCCACAACATCCTTTCAGGTAATGGTAGGTAGTGATATAATTTGCTTCAAGAACATTGCCAATTTGAAGATAATAGAATATGATTAGAATTTATCATCTTTTGGCTCTTTTTCCATTAAAGACTTACAGTTTCTCCTGGTAACTCTAACCTGCCAGAATTTTAAAATAGTGGGTTTTCCCAAGAAGGACAGGGCTAAAATGAGACCGTTGAGTAAATCAAACAAAACATTATTAACTCACATGCACAGTTCAGACTTTGGAGATTTTTTAGGACCATCCAAGACAGACAACATCCAGGTCACTGTTTATTTTAGACCATAATTTGAATACATGTAAATATATTTAATATTTCAGCTGTACAAATCTCTAGAGTATTTAAAATAGAAAAGTTCTGAAACTGCACTATTAAAAATTTAACTAGACAATAAATCTAAAGGATGGTGGGAACATTCAAAAGACTTTTATTACTCTGTTCTTGCTTTCAACTGAAGGATGATTATGAATATACATATTTCATTAAAATTTTGGTTAGATCTGAAACCAAAACAACACTAGAGTTCTGTAGCTGACTGTTAGTTTTCCTCCAAGACACTGCTTAGGAAAAAGCCTCTTCTTTATTGAAGTTTCATATTTTACAAACAAATCCGAGTGTTTTTAAACAATATTTACAATTTCCTAGGCATACACACTGTTCTAACAGGAAAATAAACTCTTGGTATTATAGTGAGTCAGTCTGCTACTTGTTTAATATCTCATAGACTTCCCATAATGAGATAAAAAAGTCACAAGAAAAATGCAACTCTCATTAAAGAAATTTCAAGACAGTCATCCCTGAGAACTCACCTGGGAACATTTGTAATCAAATAACTTAATTCTCCACATTACTAATGCATATTTCTGGCTTGCTTTCTTTTCTCAAAAGGAAACTGCTCACTACTAATATATAGCTTTTAATTTGTGAAGGGTAAAAATTTAGTACTTAATAAGCATACTTACCAAAGACTTTTAAAAATTAATAGAAACCAAATAAATCTTGGCTATTAAAAAAAAAATAAATCTGACACACAGGTTGAGTTATACCAGCCAAAACAAGTACACAGTAAGATTCCAGATGTGCTATTTTCCTGTACACTGACAGCTATCAAACCCACCCCTGCAATAAAAAAGTCCTGAAATGGGTTTTTAATCAGGTCTAGATTTCCTTTAGCCCATGAGGACTGATGTCTGTGTGTTGTGGTTTTTATTCTTTACAGCATATGCCATTGCTCTTAATATGTGGAGAGCACATATTAAGTCTAAAACTTTTTTTCGGTAACTCCTGAAATGGATTTTTTCATATCTAAGTTGAAAGCAATAAACATTATTAACAGCTGTGTTTTTACGAATTATTTGAAGGAGGGGTTAAACTCAGGATTGTTCAATTAACATTTCCCAGGCACCACGTAAGACCAGCATGTTCAATGGATGGACAATGTAAAAAAAAAAAAAAAAAAAAGACTCTGAAGTATGAAAAAGTGTCAGGGAAATTCAAATAACTTGACATGTTTCAATACACATAAAATAAACCCCAATCTTTCCCTTCATATAACATTCGAGGCTGGCTTTGCATTAATTCCCATCTTCCTGGAAACTGTTAGATAGCTATCAATTTCTTCTTATATATTTATTGTAAACATTGGTACAAGATGTTCTGATTGTTTCCAGGAAAATCCTATTAGTTACAGTTATATAGAATCAATTTTACATAAAATCATACAGCAAAGCTACAGAGCAAATAAATCTGTAGGCATCTAGCACAATGAACAAACCACTGTGGTTTATATGCATTGCAAAACTTTAGCAGAACAATTGGCACCAGTAAAAATATTGCAAATTAAAGATACTAGAAAAAGCATATAACTGCAGTTAAAAGGTTAACAGAAAAATTCAAACCATTACTATTGTTTGTGTTCCAAAAGGATGTAATTGACCTCAATCTCATAAATAAAATAATCCCGCAGACCAATATTTGGACTCAATAAAAACCCGACATATTCCTTTGCTTTGACTCGATGCTGAGAATTTGGCATTTTATACCTTTGCAGTGCAATGATCATTTGCAATTACAGCCAGAATAATAGCCCACTCTATGGAAAAGAATGGTTAGTAATGGGAAGCTTAATAACCAGTCTGCCTTCCTGCTTCCCTAAACTAAATGTAAATACCCAATCCTTCAAGAGGCAAAAACAAAATGTAAAAGAAAAAGCTTACTCAAATTGTCTGTTTAAAGGCACTGTATGAATGACTGGATAGCAAAGTTGAAACTGCCCCTCATCAATTTCAATACACACTTTCTTTTTGGTGTGACTATGGAGAGATGTATCTGTTCAGTAACTTTAAAGAGCAGAGTTGCTATTTTGCTATGTTGAATGAGTCATTCTACTTAGTTTTTGTGGCTGATGCTGGACTGCAGTAACACCATAGCTCCCTCTCATCCATGTCAGTGCTTGGTTTTCACTGCAAGGACCAGTGACCATAGGTAGCAGATCCATGTCGTAAATCAAATTCAAAGTTTAAGTTGGAAATTCCCAATCCTGTTGGCTTCAGTTTTTCAAGCTTGTCTTTTTCCCGCTTGCCAAAGGCAACGAACATGCTGTGATACTACACGTGCTGGACTACTTTGCCTATGATGTCACCTGTCCCCACAGATGCAGAAAAGTTGCTGTAAGCAAGTAAATTCAGGATATAGGACTGGAAGGGCAGAGCATGGGCAGAGCAGCTCCTCCTCCTTCTTTGCCCAGGTGCTGCATGCCTGGCACTGCCCAATGCTATGAAATTTAAGCAGAAGTCCAGTTGAGTTTAATGAGGTAATCAGCTTAAAAAACAAAGCAGGCAAATCCTCACTTCATGGAAATTATCTTTGAACTCCAACAAAGCTACAACAATTTACAATGGTTGAAAAGCCACCCGAAGAGGCCTTTTTTTCTCTTATTTCTACTCCCAGAGCTGTTCACAGCAAATCTAAGTCCCAGCAGTATCTGAGTCAGGATTTTCATACACTATCTAAACTCTGAGTGATGAAACATTAAGAGAAACAGAAGACCTAGCAGCACCAGCTTAGCTCTATAGGCAGCAGCCCCATCCAGAGCAGAAGATGCTTTTATTACCACTGACCTGAGCAATCAAAAGCAAGCAGTACCTGTGCCCAGGTCACCACTACCCAGAACTTTGTGTTCAAACAAGTAAAAGCACAAGACCTGCCTTGCCTTTGTATACAGGAAGGTTTGCACCCTGGGAGTTAAACCTGGAGCCCCCCAAATTTCCCTGGGATGCTACAGGGAGCCTTCTCCAAAGTCAGAGGATGCAGAGGTCAGTTTCTAATCTTCCTCATGGTCCCACTTGCCACAGTCTGGCAAAATTTCACATCAGTACACCAGTACACTGAAGAGCTCAAATTCATGACACAATGGAATTCCTTCATGTTTTTATCCACAGCAATATTGTTGCTTTAGTTCTAGTCAAATCCACAACTGGGTTTTTCTACTAAGTGATGGAATACCATTGAAATACTGATGACATCCATACTAATACCAAAACAAGTACACGATGATTTTTGTTTCTTAGAGAAAAGAATATCAAGAGAATTATAAATGGTGCTACCACACCTTTGGAAATAGTTGAGAGCACAAGCGTAGAAACTGCAGGAGTGGATTTCAAGTATGCAGAGCAGACTATGAGGTGTTGCTTTTGCTAAATAGTGGTCTGTACAAATACTAAACAAAATTGCCATGATTTTTTTTTTCTTTTTAATTTTAAGGTTTTTCTAATAAAAGTTATGGAATCTATCTTTGAAATACTGGCATTAAAATCCATTAGTTAATCTGTGTGTAGTTCTAACAGAGATTGAAACAAGTCACTTCCATTTTTCCAACCTTTCTAGTTATTTCTTTTTGCTTCCTTTACTTACAAAACTAAACTGATTATTGTCTTACTTGATCCTGGAGTTTAAATAAGCCAGAATTAAAAAAAAAAGTAAGAAGAATCAGAACTAGAGTAAATTCTATACCATTATCTGAAGGAATCATTGAGCTCCTTTTCTTCCTCACAATCTGAACAAACCAATATTTTGTCAAGAAAATAACAAACAAGAAACCTCAAAACAAAAAGTAAGCACAAAATATCCCCGCAAACCCAAGCAAATTATCAAATTACACAAAACCTGATGCTTTTCCATACTGAAATCTAGCAGTACAGACCCAGACCTTCAGCTTTTCTGTCCAACAAAGGAGGACTATGAAGCTGCCAGAAGAGACCTGCTACTTGGAAAGGATTTGCATTTACAGAATACAGCATATGAGGTAAATCAAGGAGTCCTGTCACAGCCACCCATCCTGATGGATGTATCTTTCTGAAAAATCTTCTCTTGTACTTTGGTAACGAATTTAGCTTCTGACACTCACCTGATTTTTATCCTTTGTTTATAGAAAACTTTAATGTTTAGCTCACTATGCCTGGAAGGGCACAGATGTGTGTGTGCACCTGCTTTTATGTTTGCATGGAGCTTTGAGATGGAGCTGATTGTGAAGGCACTGTACAAATTGACACACTGTGGTTAAGTCAGAGCAAAAGGAAAACAGGCTGCCTTGATACTGAACTTTCAATTTAAGCCACAAAGGTAGATTGCAAACACTAATTCATGAACAGGTGGCTTTTTGCTCATAATATTTTATGGCTTTCATTGCTTTACAGTGGAATGTACTAACCCATTGCTCCCCTTTTGACCTACTCCAGCATCCTCAAGTTTAGTGAAAAACAGGTGTTTGGTATCTTTGCCGAGCGCTGCCACAAACCACTAACTCTTTAGCAGCCTAAAACCCACTTTATTTCACTTAACAACAGAGCATGTATAAAGTAACAGGTATGCACTCAGCAACTAAAAACTTCACCCACAAAAGCAATACTCATCTTCTATAACCTGCTCAGGTAAAAATGCAATAAAAGGGCATCAGTTCAGAAACTCAGAAAAATCTTATGGAAACGCCTGTAAAATCAGGCAGTTGTGACGAGCCTGGAGCTATAGGGATTTGTGCACTTAATGCTGAGTGTCCCCACTCCTGGCACCAGGCCTGAGTTACCACCCTAAATCCAAACTTGAAAACTCTCATAGCAGTTTAGGCAGAAATGTTTCAGATGACAAGCCCTTATATTTTGTCTCCCTCAGATGTTGCCTTCTATTGATATCATTATAATATTTATAATATCTCTTCTAGGACTCTGAGCCTTGCTGAAAGACAAAGCCAAGCAATAAGAAAAAAAGACGACAAAAAAACCCCTCCAACCTTCTAAAGGAATAGTCCTGTTAATGCTAAAGCAGTTAAGAAAAAAAATGGGGGGGGAGGGGGCAGTAATTTGATATAAAATCCTAACAAGCAGGTTGTATCACAGAGCAAGAGTCATAGCGACTGACAGTCTTCTCTCAGTTGGCAGAGTTTCCCCTTTCACACATGGTGAAAATGAGTGTGAAGAGTTACTCGCTTTATAGGATTACCTGGTGAATCTATATGAGGGGAAAAAAAACCCACTTTTAGGAAAGTTTTTTTTTTAGTAACTACCTTTGTAAAGATCAGTTAATTGATACTTAAATAAATGAGTAAATTAATAAATCCCAAGATAAGACTGTTATGCAGAGAATTTGTGAAAATTATATACTGCTCACCAAGGCAGTTCTGACATTTATGATGTATATTCCATATGGATAAAGTTGTATTGATTCAAATTGGTACTTAATAGAAATTAAATAGGATCTATTCATTTGAAATGCCTAAGGTTCTGCATATGATAAACATGGTCACAGAAAGAGTTGCTTACCATTACATGAAATTGGTACTTTGTTTAAAACTTTTGATTGGACTTAGTACATTCAGTTTAAAAACTGTGTGATCTCAGAAAAGGGAAAAAAAAAATCTGTCTTTTTATGCTACATCAGTCAATGGGGGTCTGTAATTCCTTTTTTTTCCAAGTCTTAAACATTCAGGAATAATGGAAGGGCAAGCCATTAAAAAAACTCAAACAAAATAAAAGCTGAAAAACGTATATACATAAAACAGATCTGTGAAGTTGAAGTGAAATATTTCAGATTAACTGGCTAGTTGATTAATGAAGCCAGAAGGAAAAAGTCCAGATCAAATTTAACGTTGGGCACGTGTGTGCACATGCAGGCACGTGTGTGTGTGTATATATTTCATGAAGTTCAAGTAACTGATATTTATACATTCTGATTTCTCTTATTCACATCAATAGCCCACATCTTGCTTTTAGGATTAATTTAGAAGTTATTTCTTTTTCTCACTACAAGGTTCAGAGTTTATGTGTCAGTATTTGATTTTAGGGGCCGGAGTCATCCTCTTGTTTTTCAAACTTTTTTTGCCAAAGTATTTAAGTGACAGTTCACACAGAATCACAGAACATTAGCAGTTGGAAGGGACCTCGAGAGATCAACTAGTCCAACCCCCCTGCCTGAGCAGGATCACCTAGACTAGATCACACAGGAACGTGTCCAGATTGGTCTTGAATGTCTCCAGAGAAGGAGACTCCACAACCTCTCTGGGCAGCCTGTTCCAGTGCTCTGTCACCCTCCCTGTGAAATTGTTTCTCATGTTCACATGGAACCTCCTAGGTTCCAGCTTGTACCCATTGCTCCTTGTCCTATCACTGGCCATCACTGCAAACAGTCTAGCTCCATCCTCCTGGAACTTGCCCTTTACATATTTATAAATATTATTTGGGTCACCCCTCAGTCCCCTCTTCTCCAAGCTAAAGCGACCCCACTCCGGCTCAGCCTTTCTTCATAATAAAGGTGTTCCACTCCCTTAATCATCTTGGTGGCTCTGTGCTGGACTCTTTCAAGAGGTTGCATGTCCTTCTGGAACTCAGTGGCCCAGGACTGGAAGCAATATTCCAGATGCAGTCTCACCAGGGCAGAGGGGGAGAGGGACCACTCTTGAACTACTAGTTATACCCTTTCTAATACACCCCAGGATGTCATTGACCTTCTTGGCCATGAGGGCACCAGATCCACCAGGACCCCCAAGTTCCTCTCACCTACACTGCTCTCCAACAAGCCAGTCCCCAACCTATACCAGTACCTGGGGTTGTTCCGCCCCGTCTGCAATACCCTACACTTGCCCTTGTTAAATCTCATTAAATTTCTCCCTGCCCAGCTCTCCAGTCTGTCTAAATCTTGTTGAATGGCAGCACAACCTTCTGGTGTGTCAGCAAACATGCTGACTGTGCATTTTATTCACTTATCCAGGTCGTCAAAGAATATATTGAACAGCACTGGTCCCAGTGCCAACCCCTTAGGGACTCCACTAGATACAGGCCTCCAGTTAGACTCTGTCCCATTGATCACAACTCTCTGGCTTCTTCCCTTCAATCATCTCTCTCCGAGACATTGACTTCCCTGCATGTTTTCCTTCCCTGAGTCTCAGATTGGTCTGGTACATGTCATACAGAAAAATGCCTAGGGGGAAAAAAATGTATTTTGAAAGTCAGTAGAAAAACTTTCAATATTTTCAGAACAGATAAGGTTACAGTCCCAACTGAAGAACAAATAGGATGAATACAAATACTACGTTGGTTGTTTCAGCATAACAAGGCTGTAAAATGCTATCAGACTAAGGAAACCTATTTTGCAACAATCAAGTCATACAATAAAAACAGACTCTTCCATCACTATGTATTGTGATTGTGTGTATTTGCATTTAGACATTGGCACACATGGGACTGGAAGTTGGGGAACAGTGTGAATATTTGACAGTGTGTGCATATGTGCAACTGTGATCAAAAGCGTGGTAAGCATCCCTGAAACAAAATATCATAGAGGGAGTGGACATACTTTCTAAATGAACTCCCGGGGAACCTTCTGAATATAAACCACAGAGCAGAATAGAGCTGTCTTTATGAAATGTCACCAATTGTATATAAACAAGGACTCAAAGGAGCTATGCAGGACTCTGCAAGGTATATCTGATTTTTCTGATACATATTCCACACAAATGAGCTATGCAAAGTCAGATGAACAGTGTGTATAAAAAGGGTTTGAAATGATCATGACAAAAATTATAGAGAGGAAAAGAAATGTGAGGAAACCTGCATTAAAAAAAAAAAAAAAGAGAAAAGGATTGCTGTCTTGTCTTGTAGGATTCAAACTTAAAAACTTTCTAGATGTTTCTAAAACACAAAATAAACTGCCTCCTCTCCTCAGAAGAGCTTTATGAGGCAGAGGAGTAGAATGTTAACAGCTTCATTTTCTGGTACCAATCTAATAAAAATGCCTAGTTTTAAAATATGTTCATCTTAAAGTCACAAATCAAGCAGTATAGTATATTTCCTACAAATATTTGTAATTATTATGAAGTAGTACAGGAGCCTTAAGAATGTGAAACAAAAAGAGGTCCTGAAGTAAAGCCTATTGACATTACCTCATACTTCACTGCTACATACAACGATACAACACACAGCATAACTTCTTGCATGTGTCTGAGCTCAAATGGCCTGCTGTGCACAAGAGATAAAATAAGGCCAGAAAACTGGTATCTAAGAAATCAAACCTCTAGGTTAAAAGGTTTTCACAGTGCTTTCAAATCAATCTACCTGGAGCTATTTTTCTGTCATTGAGGGTATATTAAAAAAAATAAAGTTTTTCTGGACCTGCCGTGGTTGAGTCAAGCACTGCCTATACGCTATTCTTTCTATTTAATGACCTCCTGATCGTTATACAATCTTGACTAATTTCTGCAATTATAGAGGCTCATTTTCAGAGACCAAGATGCTAATGTTCTTGAATTAGTTTTTATGGTTCGGAGCTTTTAATTTGAGATTTAAAAGCCATCATAGCTCACAAACCAAATAAAGTGCAGCTAATGAAATTCACAGAAGTGGAGTGCTCACAGAACATTTCTCACCAGCCTTCCTGGATGATTTATTGACAGCTGGTTGTAAAAACAATTTTATTAAAGGTCATAATGTTTGGTTAGAAAAGGAAAAAAGTTTAATTTATGGTGTAATTAGCCTTCCTGCAATAGGCATGTTGCCAGACCCATCACTTACAAACTTTGGCTTTGAAATAAGCACTTGGTGTTTTTAATTATATCTTTGAGAGCATGTTCAAAGGCAAGACCCCAGTGATGTGGTGTTACTTTCTCTCTATAACCACTTTATGGCCATTATAATGGCCTCAGTAATAGATTTACTTGTGCTGATTGATATGTAGTGATCATACAACTGTACCTGAGGAGCACGGTCAGGATCTGTACACAGCAGCAAGAATCATCCTCCCTGTAGGAAGCCATTTGGGGTCTGCTCTGCATTTGAGTCTGCTCCAAGGGGCCAGTATAGTTTAAAATGTGCAAGAACGGCCACGGTTTCTAGTAGTTATAGGGGTTTGGTTTTTTTGTTTGTTTGGNTCTATTATGTTATCTCTGCCCGCATGTTCTGTGGCTGAAAGCCAGCCAGGAGCCCTAGGTCCTCCACTTGTAGAGGAGCACTGTGGCTCCTCTGGAAAGCAAGGCTGGGAATCAAGATACCACCTACATATTTTCATGTTTCTCCATTTTATTTTTCAGTTCCCAGCTTTATCTTTCTACTTAACAAAATTTAATTTGTGAGGAACAAAACAATTAATAAAAATAGATGGGATTAAGGGAGAGAGCTTGTTGTAGGCTTCCAGTAAGTCTGCAGCCTCTCCCAGGTGGGGTTAAACTGTTCAGCATGAGGAGAGCCATGGATACTGACTGAGCACTGACACAACAAGGTGCCTCCCAGCAATTATCAGCCTGCACTGTTTTTTCTTTCACCTAAATCTGGAAGGAACACTATGAATTTCCCTACAGAGGAAACATCTTGGAAGAAGAGTGGCTGTGAGGATAACTCCTGTGACAGATATTAGGAGAGCATTAAGAAGCCCAATATCCTGAAGTTAATCTTTCCAACCTCCAAGTTTTTCCCCACACAGCATACCTTCACAGCATATGTTGTCAAGTAGTGTTTTCACGAAAATCTGTGTAACACCATAGAAAAATTGTAGATCTAACACCTAAAGATCTGCAAATCATACTTGTTTTTACCAAGTACTGCACCAGGTCTCACTGCACATCAGTCATTCTGCCTATCTTTGTCACTCACAACCCTTTGAAAAGAATTTATCAACATGTCCAGCCACATCTACATCAGTTGTGAGTGAGGCAAAACAGAAAGGGAGCTTGAGAAGAAAACAGTTTTGCTGCAGAAACACCCCCAGGAGGGACTTCAATTATCTCCCAGTAGGAGTCTCAAACTGGGCAAGAAAGGAGCCATATTAAGCCAGAAAAATCAGAAACGTTAAGATAAACCCAGCATTAATTCCACTTCTTGACCAAAACACTGTTGAAAAGAAAAAAGGCTCACAGCCATGGGGCACCTGAAATCTAACACAGAGTTGTGCAATCCAATTAACATTTTTCTCATTTGTGATCACATTTGAATTCTCTACACAAAACATCTCAGAAAGCTTTATTCATCAAATCAACCTAAACACTGAAGTACTGCTTAAAATTAGACAGTAATCAAAATACACCCACAGAGATTCAAGGGAGAGCTGCATTGCTTGTGAATATCCTGTCTCAGGGCTAGAGACATTTGGCAGTACAAATCATTGGTGTTCAAGATTGAACGTCCTGCCATACCCCATTCTTAAATTTTGGTGGCACTGTTTAGCACTTCTTTGGAGTAAAGGCCCCAAGGAGGCATTAATGAACAAGATGACTCTCCCTCAGGCTCTGTGGTTACCATTTAGCTCATAAAGATGTGTCTAGACATAGCTGAAGCCAAAGCAAAAGGTAAACACAACCCTTTCTCACATTGAAAAGGTTTCCTTGTGTATTTTCCAACTCTCTCAAGAACTGTCATTCCTTCTCTGTTGCTCTGTTTTCTAAGACATGTCATCACTTACAAGACATAATCAGGGCCAGGAAATGCAAAATTGTTCAAAAAGAGTAGTTTCTCCCAGCACCATAAAAAAAAATCCCTGAGGCTCAGGTTGGGGAAAATCAATGGAAGATACAGTTGAGTAACTGCTAGTTAAAATTCTACTCTGCCCTTTCTTAGAAAGTCTGTGATCACCAATTAATTCTTTTTATTTTGCTTTTACTATAATAATGTAATATAGTTTTACAGAATCTCATGAGAACACGAGACAGCACTTGTAATCTAATCTGAGAAAGACACATACTTCATCAAAAGAACAGTTGGTTTCAATGATCTACTAAGAGTCCCAACGGCTTCTTTTTCTAATTTTTGAATACTATTATTAAATATTATTTGGCAGCATTGTGCTTTTTTTGGCTCAGCTTCTTCAAAACAAATGCTTTATAATTAATTTTGTTTCAGTCCAGTTGAATGATCTAGAGTTAATTCCAATATAATTAAATCCTTTCTTTGGAATCCTTTTAGCCCTGAGTCCACACACACACACATATACACACCCCCACCTTCTTCCTCAGTCTTAATTTAACCTACCACTACCCTCTGCAGAGGGATTGAGTATAATTTTGTAAGGAGTCCTATTGTTCTTCTACTGATGTAAAAGAGATATAGTAAGCTTAACTCTTCCATATTGCATCAGTTTTGTTTTTTTCAAAGCTAATAGGCGTGTGATACGTACACTGAAAGATTACAAAATTTAATCAAATGAAATAAACATATACAATATATTAAACGTAATTAGGAATCAGCTAATCAAGAAAATGGTATTAAGATATTTCCTAAGGAGCCATGGGATATCCAGAGGTAATAAATTACATAGACTGCTCCCTAAATCAAATAACACCTCATGCCTGAGATTTCCAAATAAATAACCACCAGTTCTGGTAAACGCTATGAAAATTAAATGTCTACATTACATAGGGTAACTGTCATTCACAGTACTGCAAGCAGCAACCTCAGCAATTTCACCCTAGAGTTTAGTGCATAGACATCTGCAAGACCAATATCTCAGGGGCTATGCTAGACCACATTACTCAATGTGAAGACAGTCAAGTCCTTCACTGAGAGTTGTTTAATTACTAAGTGCTAAAGCTGCATGCTGAGCACCATTTGGTATTTAGTTTTCGTTCAGGTATTAACACAATGTATTTGTATAATGTCTTAACATTAATACCACCAGAGTGCACATTTCAGATAAGGTCTATTGCAATTACAACAGGCAGCATTAAACACTCTTTAAAGCCCAAAGTACAAGGCTGGAAGAGGTGACAATGAAGAAGAGATTTGCAGATTTTGCTTTATCAAAATACATCGCTAAAAAACTTCACAAATAATGGAGTTTTCTATCACATATTCACGCTGATTCTGCACCTTCCCTGTACCTGTAGAGCTGGAGAAAATGAAAGTGCACTCACTATATTAAAACAGGACACTTATTTTTAACTGCAACTCTAACACACTAATAAATGTTATACTTGTTCCCAGCTTTAGAGTCACTTGCTGTGACAAATTTATTGCTAATTGCACAAACAGTTTATTATGCAGGACCATAAGAAATCTTGGAGTCTCAAAGATATGTACTGAGAAATTATTTAATCTGGCAAATACTGATGAATCAAGCCTTTATTTTCCCAGAATTTGTTTAACCGAAAGCTTTATGCCCTACAGTAATTCTGTGGGTGATTACAAAAACAAATCAGCTTTAGGGCAAAAAGTTAAAATTTGGCTAGCTAAAATTAGGTAAGCCAACCTATACCCAGATTTTCAAGTAGGTTGACAAATTTTCAGATTCAGCAACTACTTCCATCTCCCATCACAGAGATAAACAACTTTTTACTTCAGTACCCGACCTCTTCATCCTTTGCATTGACACGTAGCCATCTTTTCTGACTTGCCCAACCTGGCCTTTCCAACTCATCCAGCTTTACCTGGTTTGACACAGAGGAAATAAGGTTTGTTCGTTCCTTCTCTCTTTCATTTTAGAGTTTGTTGCTTAGCCAGAGACAAAAGTTTTCTAGCTTGGGTGTTCCTAACTTTTTTTCCCATTCATGCAAACACCTGAACAGCATCCAAGCCACTCTGCAGACATTTTTCTTCCTCTCTGCCTGCTTCTCTACTAACAGCTTCTCAACATTATTGACCCTCTTCCAAAGTCCATCTGCACGTGATTCATTCTTTGCCTTCACTGAATACTTGCCAGCACACAAGGAGGTTGCCCCTGCGTACATGAGGCTGAGAACCTATGCGTAACAGATGAAGGGATGCCCCATATCTATGAGTACAAACTTCAAAGGCATTCCCAATGCCAAAGTTATTGCGACAACAGATGCTGAGACAAATTTTAGGTTTGACTTGTAAGGATTGGTTAATTTCCATGGCACAGATAAGGTTTATGATGAAAGATTGTCATTCAGGACATAGTCTTCATTCCATATCAACAGGCAAGAAGCTTTCAAAGAGCAGCTATTTTCAGATCCAGGTCTGGGGTGTATTTGCATGTGACCTTGAAGCACAATATCCTGTTTCCCCAGTCATCCACACCACTGCCACAGGCTCACACACATCCTTTAGCTTGGCACCAGTTTTAAACAGTCAACATTTCTAAATTCAGTATAATCCCATTTCCTGAAGAAATTTTGTAACTGAAAAGGGAATCTGTTAGAATTCAGATCCCAGTTTGTGACTGATTGAGAAAATAACTAACAGGTGCCCCATATCTAAGCTCTGCAAGTCTGTTTTTCTTAAAAGAAATAGCTGTTTCTACCTAAAGACCCAAAACGGCAATATTCTACCACTGATTTAAGAAAAGGAAAGAAACAATTGTTAAAACAATATTTCATACTATGAAATGTGAATAGCTGCTCCCACACTTACCAAGTTGAGTTACAATATTGCTCCCTTTTAAAACAAGCCTTCATTTCAGTGTATCAGTGAGCTAATCAGCTTTCTACAAAGTAGAGAGACCATTGGAAAGGCGATACTAAATGTAAATAAGAAAATATCAATAAGGTACACCTTTGACCCAGATACATTTGTGTAATCCTTATTACTCATAGGAATTACAAACTCTATCTTAAACTATTTGATCTCAAGACATCTCATAAGCAGCCTAGAACATGTTTAACGAGAACTTGTACAAATGGCCTTCAAAAACAAGGTCCATTGATCCTGATGAATCAGTAGTTGTGTGCTTCCTTGTGAGTAAGTATGTAAGTTTCAATCAAATGTATTCTTTGAACTATGAAGCTGAAGTGCTAACCAAATCAATGACATAATCAAATGTGTTGTTAAAAACTTTCCACCTTTGCAAAACTGTGATGAATAATGTAAAAATATTTTACATCTTGATTTCAGTACCATATAAAATGGAAAATTCCAATACAGCTGAACACACTTTAATACTATTGTTAGTATATCATGTTTTTTCCTAAATAAAACTCTGAGATTGACACTTCATTTCAGCTCCAGATGAAGTTAATTTTGAAATTTCATCTACCATTACAGTCTGAAATGATGGCTTTCATCTAGATCTATCCACTCCTTCTGCTGGGTATAATATTTACTTTGTTTACCGGTAGCAATTACTCTTAGCTTCAATTCCATGAGCAAAGACAACTTCTAATTACAGTGTGTTTACTAGAAGTGCCATATGGTTTTTTTCTGATTATTTTCTTTTCCTTCCCAGAATATGCTGTGCAGCTTTTGTAAATAGCCCTTGGATACCTCAGGTCAAATGGTACTACAGTAACAGAGAGTATTATTATTCATGTCAACCAATGCTACGTACATTAGAGAAGCAGTCAGACTCTGTGTGTTTTATAACAAACACCAATGGATTATTATGCTGGGTTAGCACTGTGGTGAGGAACAGAAAAGAGCCTGGCTCTCTTCTGCATGCTGCTGTAGACACCAGTCCTGCCCTTGTACAGGCCAGAAGTGACCTTCTAAGAAGACCATTGAAGTCAGCAGGGATTATCACTTTGATAAGCACCCCTCCTGCCTTCTCCTTTGCAAATAATGGTTTTTATTACTTATCTTACCTCAAAAGGGTTAAATTAACTGATGTTTGCAGAGGAGGTTGAAGTATTAATATTTATAGAGCATGTTTTCTTCTTGGTTTGTAGTTGTCATTTTTGGAATGCCTTTGTTTTTCTGTTTGGTTCTTGATCTCTGAAAAGACCACCTGAGTAGTACAAAATTTCCAAGTGGAACAAGAGAAGAACCTCAGCTTCTTCCTTATCAGTTATTTGTGCTCAATTTCTTTAAGAAATTTCTCGAGTATATTTACATTTGCCAACTGTGAGAAGTAGAAGTGAAGTTTCAAGATGGGTTTTATCCCTTACAAACTTGGGTTGTGTGAAAGCCACATTAACAACAGTTCCTTCCTGAAGGTCTGCTTGCCAGATGGAAATTTATCTTTAAAATCTGTACAGTAGTGTGATATTACTGACATGTTATTTCTGTGCAGTTTGTCTGTGCATTGGTGTTCTCTAAAAAAGGAATAATCAATCCATTTTAAACTCAAAATATAATTGCCCATTAATATCCCCTGATACTGTGAGAACTTTTAATCATAACTAAACATAAAATAACTCACACAGAAGTTTGGTTATTCTTAGTTAATAAAGCAAATAAAAAACAAAGCAAGCCATTAGGCTGATACAGTTCACTTACAGAGTCTATCATATTTGTATATTTGATTGAAGACACTAATTTATACGTTTAAAAGAATTAACTACTTCATTTGAATTAAAGCTTACTATATTAAGACTTGTGTAGATTAATTGATCATCACAAAAAATTACTTCCCAATACACAGTATTGTAAAATAAGTAAAAGTTTCAGGAAGGCCATATTTTATTTTTCACTTTCATCCAAAACACCTGGTACAATCAACCACAGATTCCCTATCAGATTAATCTCTTTCTGACTTACCTTTTCTGGTACCCAGCACTTTAACTCCCAAGAACTTTATCTTTTTGTATATCAATGCACTAACATGAGCGCATCTGCTAGATTTATTTCTTTCCCAGAATACTCACATCACAAAACCTAGCTCCATCACCTTATTCTGGTAAAGACAAGTTCCTTCTGTTCTGGCTTTACCACAAGAAAACTGCCATGAGAAACCTGGCTGTCAAGCAGTGCACACACAAGAGCTAGGAAAATTAAGAATTGCCATCAATCTCACTGAATGAGCATTAAACAAAACTACACAACTCACCTCCTGACAAGAGAACCTTCTTCATAGCTTTGTCTCTGAACCCTAAAGTCTTTACATATATCTTCCATTGTGGAGATAAGGTATGAAAGGAAGAGTATCAATGGCTATAAAGAGAGGAGGAGAGGATGAGCACTGATTAGTCGCCAATATGCTGATTTCTGATTGTCTACTGTCTCAACCGTGTTGAGAGCGTTTTCCCCTGTTCATGCACAACACCCATCCCAAACTAAAAAGTGTGGAAGAAAACCTATGCTGACCCTGCAGCTCTTGTTTTTTCATACTTCTAGGTACATCAGAATAGTGTCTCTGCTATTCATTCACCACAGAGGAGCAGAGAACAGGATCCCAGCACAGCAGAAAAACAAAATTAGACTTGAGAATATGCAAATATTTCTAAAATCAAGCTGAGAGAATGACAAAATAAATTATGAACTTACTGCTTTTGTGGAGTGATGTATGTCTCTTCTGTTACTTAAATGATCAAACTATCTACATACCTTAAGGGCTAACTATCTACTCTTCGATATCTGGGGAGATGTACTCTCTCTCTTTCCGGCATAGCTCTTCCATAATTCAATAAAGCCGCACTGTATGGCTGCCTTCTATCAGGATGTGCTGCTGAGTATTTTTCAATCCCTTCCCTCTCATCTCCAAACTAGGCTGTTCCATGGGGTGAACGGAAGGAGAGCACATGGGCTGAGCCACATTTGAGATGTGACACTGCAGCAGAAGGAGATGTAAAAGGGGAAATAACATTCCGCAAAGTTCGACATTAATCCCAAACTTTCCCCAAACAATTTTCCTCTGGCATCATTTTGTGCTAGGGAAAATACCATAATCAGGCAGAAAGAAGGTTTTCTTGTGAAAGTTAAAAGGGAGGGACTTGTAATATAAAACAGGTTAGAAATGGAACTACAGAATCATTATTGTACTTCCATAATGCACAAACCACAGCATTCAAGTTTTATACAAACTATCAAAATCTGCACGCGTTTCCCATCATATCCATTTGTAGGCAAGCCTCACAAAAAGCATTTTCCCATGTACTTATCAACACCGCTCTTCTTACTATGCCAATCATAGGCACATCTTTCTTTAAAGGGCACAGTAGGCATCTTCACAAGGTTTTCTTTTTACTCTTCTGGTGCCCTCCAGATTAATGAGAACTGAGCCCTTGCTCCTGCTGCTGTCAGACTTCTCCTTTGGTTTTCACTGACAGCCAAACCTACCCTTCCTCCTTTCTATTTGATGAAGAATTTATGTCAGCCACATGGGAGAAGGAGGAGCAGCTTCAACCTCTGCCTTTAATCTCCATGTGAAAGGCAAGGCAACGATGGGGCAACAAGGAGCATTGAAGTCTTCAGTGTAAATGTTGTTGCTCATTACAAGCGCCCTCTCTAGGGATAAAAAGAAATCTTCAAAGGGGAGTTGCAGCAGTCTCACACAGGCCAGCGGTTCCTTCTCACACACACGCGCCTTTCGCATCTCATACATGTGGTTTCCACGCAGGAAACAATTATTGTAATTAATAGACCCAAATAACCCCACTGTTCATTTAAAAATGCACTTTAAATTGGCAGAGGCATGAAAAAAGTGGCTGGGTGCTGGGGTCTCATTACCCGTGTGGACTAAAAACCTGGTTGTGTATATAGACTGTCAGCTCTATATTTTTCCAGACCTATCACATCAAATTCAACTCCGGCACAAAACAAAATATGCTCAAGATCTGAATGTTCTCCAGGAGGCACTCAGACGCCATTGTTTGTTCCAGCAACACCTACAAGCTATTTTGTCTAGACTGAAATAAAAGTGACTGACACTGGCAAGAGGGAACCTTTCTGCCTCAAGAGGTGCTGGTATATGTTTGCTAGGGACTATAATGCATCTCACATAGAAGATTAAATAGAGGATTCTCATTTGCCCAATTGGGAAAATTTATATTTGCTTAAAATGTTAGTTACTCAAAACAAGTAAATAAGTAAAGCAGCATATGCTATAATTTTTAATGTTTACATTCTGCCATATTAGACACAAGACTATGTTTTCCTCTTTAATTACCTTCAGTAAGGAACACACTACGATCACATCAGGGAACAGATACTAATAGAAATAATAGAACTATTAGTTATAAGCACTTTTTTCTTCTCGCTACTTGGCTGCAGAGGTTTCTGTATCCCTCACATTTGCAAAATTCATGGCAAACCCCAGTAGGTCTCTTTGCATGTGACTGTGAGATCAGGAGTCTTTAAAGCAGTTGTCTACACAACCAAGAACTACCTTGGGATCAGACAGTAGCATCCAGGAAACTGGCAGCAGAAGGGAAGAGGTTTATTGAGGAATAACATACAAGCAGAGAGCTGCAGCTGTGGAAGCAGTGGGGTTGCCACTGTGAGTAAAGGCTTCACAGGGCCACCAGCACTGAGCAGCATTCTCTTCCTACAGACCCTGTCCAACCCTCAGCTCCTCCATGCCCAGGAGAAACTAAGGAAGCAAAATTTGGCTCAATAGCTATGAGGCTAAACGCCCTCACTCTCACATAGAGATCTCATCGTAGAGGGTCTGGTTTGTTGAGAGCCTGAGGTATGGTGACACTTGCATGGATGGAATAAAGCAGCAATCTATTTTTACTTTTTTCACTTCTTGTTTCTTTTCTCTAATGGTGCTGAGAAAACCCAGGCCATTTCAGCTGGTACAACAGCTTGATGTGTTGTTCAATTCACATATCTCACATGAATCATCCGTTTAATTTTGAACTCTTACTTTAGCTTTTCAAAATAAAGAGTTTGGGGTGGCTTTTTTAAAGACCCCTGGGAAGAATATGTTAGATTTGACTTCTGGTATTTGTCTTTCATATGTTTCAGTGAAATTAGTTAGATCTGGAAAATGTTGCCCTTTACCTGGTAATTCAGGAAACCAAAGCAACTAATACATTTATCAAATGAACAGAAATGGCTCTCTGGATTTCAACAAAGTTTCCTTTTGTTGTATATACTAAATTCCAGTTAATCAATTTTCTACACATCATAATGTTTCAGAACAAAGGTTGAAATGACAATGAAACTTGATTATTATAGCTCTTTGCCTGCAGAAGAGAGAAAAGAGAGTAACATTTTATAGTGTCAATGTACACAGAAATAAATCCAGGAGCTCTTTTTGACAGGAAAGGCCACAGTAGTTCAATTCAGACACTTAAAGGCTTTTATATGGTTTTAAGGGCTGTGATCAAGCAACACATTAAAAAATATGTAATGAATAAAGAGAACATAGTAAGGTGAAAGCTTATGTTTTAATTTGTATTGGAGTAAAATGACCTCATAATAGAGGCTGACAAAAGATTTAAAAATATGCCTAATAATGCACATATACTCCATCAGGCATTCCTAAATCAACCTGTCATTTATAAGCAGAAAAATGCTGTTTCTCTCTTCTTCTTGCTTGAAATTTGGGCTCAAATAGTGATATCTGCTGGCAAAACAGCTCATGTGTATTTGCCAAAACAGCAGATGGGGATGTAAAAGCCCTGGATACAGTCACTCATAAGGGGCTCCTTTCAATCTACCTTTCCGCTGTGGTTTCTGCATTTCTTCAAGAAATCTGGGTGTCCTCTCTGGAAGCTAAACACTATTGCTTTCCATGGTAGTGTTCATTATATATCCTCATATAAGAGAACAGCAGCAGCACTGCCAACTTGGTATTTACTGCAAGGCTTAAATGTTTGCTGTTTTTCTTTCATCTTCAGCATCTGGAAGCAAGAGCAGGTTTTTAGTTTTGTCCTTATCGCTTCACAGGTATGTAAATTTTAACCCATGTGGTAATGAGGAAAATTTAAATATATGACCTGAATACACCTGAAGGCATCAGAAGAAAAACAAAATGAAGGGAATAATTATACATGATCTAGCTTGCCAGGAAAACACCGCTAAACACATACTTTCATGTAGTCTTAGTGAATCCCTGCTGATATTTTAGTGACAAAGCTGACATATATAAATACACGTGGATGTGAGCAACCACAATGCCCCTGTAAACTCATGTGTTGGAAAGGAACTATATAATTTCACTCACATAAATGTGGATGCAGGTTTCATTGTACTACTAATTTCTGGCAAAGATCTATATTTTCTTGTTTTAGTTTGTATTGGGTTTGCATGGCAAAGTTTTGGTAGTGGGGAGGCTACAGCTTCTGTGAGAAGCTTCTCCCATGACCAACAAAGCCAGTGGGTTTTGCCTTGGCCAGCCAGCTCCAAGATGGACCTGCTGCTGGCCAAGGCAAAACCCACCAGCAATGGTACTAGCACCTCTGGGATCCAGATTTAAGAAGGGCAGAAAAAAAACCACCTGTGCAATTGCAGACAGAGAGAGTGGGAAGATGTAAGAGGAAGAACTCCACAGGCACTAAGGTCAGTGAAGGGGTGGGGGGTGGTGCTCTGGGCAGAGGATAGATTCTCATACAGCCTGTAGAGAAGACCGTTCTGAGGCAGGCTGTCCTCTTGCAGCCCATGGAGGTTGATGAGGAGTAAGGATCCCACCTGCAGCCTGGGAAGGTCCCCATGCTGGAGTGGACACACCTGAAGGAGGTTGTGACACCATGGGATGCCTGTGCTGGAGCAGGCTCCTGGCAGGATCTGCAGCCCATGGAGAGAGGAGCATGCACTGGAGAAGGTTTGCTGGAGGCCTTTTGACCCCATGGGAGACCATGCTGGAGCAGTCTTGTCCTGAAGGTCTGCATCCCATGGAAGGAACCCACACCGGGGCAGCTCATAAAGAACTGTAGCCTGTGGGAAGGACTCCTGTTGGAGACATTCATAGAAGACTGTCTCCTATGAGAGGGACCTCATGCAGGAGCAATGGAAGAGTGTGAGAAGTCCTGCCCCTGAAGAGTAAGGAGTGGCTGAGACAACATGTGATGAGCTGACTGCAACCCCCATTCCCTGTACCCCTGTGGTGCATGGGGAGAGGAGGGAGAGAAAACCAGAAGTAAATTAAGCCCAGGAAGAAGGAGGAGTGGGGAAAGTTGGTTTAAGTCTTTGTTTTATTTCTCATTATCCTACTCTGACTTGATTGGTAATAAATTAATTTAATTTTCCCCAAGTTAAGTCTGTTTTGGCCATGGCAGTAATTAGGGAATGATCTCTCCCTGCCCTCATCCTGACCCATGAGCCTTTCTTTATATCTTCTCTCCCCTGTGCAGCTGAGGAGGGGAGTGATAGAGCAGCTTTGGGGGGCACCTGGCCTCCAGCCAGGGTCACCTCACCACATAGTTTCACTGATTTTCCTTTGTGATGCAGCACTACCCACACAACTTTGTTTTCTTGCTGCGGGGAGATAGGTTTGCAAGAATGTGCCAAGTTCACAGGACAAATCCTGCAGCTCTACAGACTAAAAACTTGCTTGTAGTTTTACTTCAGGGCTCCAAAGTATTTCAAGGGACATTGCTAAGAAAATTTATAGGCATTTTAGGGAGGAGACTTTCATATACCACAACATACTCATAAATATCTTCAGAAGTAACATTTTCTGCCCTGCTGTGTGAAATACGCTTTCTTAGCTCTCTCTTGCATTTGCACAAAACAGGGGAAGGGAGACCCCCTAAACTCCCAAGTCAGAATACACAGAATCATGTTTAGATTGATCCTTGCAACCTTTTGAACGCTAAAGGCACTGGGAAACTGATGATGCATTTCATTTGGCACTATCCTTGGGAGGTCATTCAGCTTTGGCATCTGAAAGAAAGGTTTGCAGTTAGAAAGTTCAGTATAAACCTAGGGAAAAATTCATAGGGGAATAGATGAACTTCAGCTCATCTTCAGAGATTACTGCTACCACACTACCAAGTTTCTCTCCTCTGGTCCAGAATATACACTTTGGCCTAAGAACATACTTACTGAGCAATTAGGCGTAACCTGTCCTAGGCCACTGACCTCCAAAAACAGCATTAGGACTTCCCAAAAGGAGAATTTAAAATAAAACCAACACAAACTCCACCCAAAAAAAAACCCCAACCAAAACCCAGAAAAAACTGATACTGGAAGGGAAAGAGGTTACAGGGGAAGGTCACCTACTATGAACTTAGTATCTGGATAAAAAGTCAGGCTGTTAAGCAACAAGACTCAAGGAAATGAGTTAAGTTCAGAAAAAGGAGACACGGACAACTTAAGGCAAAAAGCTGAACGGCATAGATAATGCTCACTCTACCAAGATAAACAGTTGCCTTGTCTGTATATGGCTGGCTTTCTCAAATGAGTGTCAGATATGAAAGGAAACAGGAGGCAGAGAATGGGAAAGGACGCTGGCTCTGAGCACTAAGGAAACATACACAGGGGAAAAGAGAGTTGAGTCCGAGAGATGAATCTTGCTTCATTTCCTTAGGCAACACTATTATTAATATCCCAAATACTTGTCTGGGGAGCAAACTTATGCCCACTTGCATGCCCTCAAAAAGGGAGTCTGTGACGCCCCCCGCCAACTTGAATAGTTCCTCTGGGCAATGGCAGTGAAGGGGGGGCAGGATTTAAAAGAAGGCAGGCTTCAGGAGAAATGGCTCCCACATACAGCTGCTCAGGAACTCCATCATAATACCCACCTACATGGAGGACTACATCAGGCAGGTGGATCCATTCCCCTCATACTCAACCTGCTTACATCTTGCCCATCATTGTCCAGTGACATTTTTCACAGATCTATTCCTAGAGAAGTGACACAATTCCATGCAGTAATAAATGAGCACTTCAGTGGCAGTTTACATCATAAACGTCCAATGAAACTAATGAATAAAGGTTTATGAAAAGACCTGTCTCACCAGATTAACATCTCTGGCAGAAAACAGTTTCAGCAGATGATTGAATTCTGGAAAATCAAGAGCTATGGAATAATACTCCTTATTCACATATACGAATGTTTTCCCCTAAAATATGGAAGTAATAACATGAGCTACAGTGGGCAAGGACAACATACTTCTTAGTGGCTGTATATACCTATGCAGTCAAAGAGAGGAATGGAGAGGTCAAATTACTTAACTATATGTCACATCTTCTGATCCACAAGTCAAAGGGTCTTCAGCAGGATGGTGGCATCACAAGAGGAGATTTTTAAGGTGTTGTCTTCCACAGGGCAATGGGGAAGAATGTATGGAAAAACGAGGGAAGTCACATTCCATAGCCATGGAGTTAGTCACTGTATGGAGAACAAATTAGCCACACACTGGTAAATATCTGTGACTACTTCTAGCATCCTACATCATTGTATGGAGAAGACCTAATTGTTCCACAAAACTGTGGAAAGATTTCTGATGTAAGTTTGGTCATTTTTAATCTTGAACCTGGAATGGCTACTCAGATGGCCTCTTTGCAGAACTTTCATCATGGAAATCCTTATCAGTGTAGACACAAAGACCTTTGCCACTCCATTTTATGTCAGGTTGAAACAAAGCTGCAAATATTATCTGATACTATCTGCACATAAAATGTGCAAAATCTACACAATAGAGTTTTTCTCCTAAATAGGTGTTCTTTGGGATCTCTCAAACTTCATGTCTTCTGCATGAATGGCAAAGAAAAGGAGTTATGATCTTCTCAGTTTTCTGGGAGTTAAGGATTTTCAGTTCTCAGTAGAGTGGAATTGCTGACAGAGCTTTTGTTATTTTGGTTCTCAGCTCCTTTAGCATTATTAAGTTTTGATAAAGACAGCAGAATTAATCAATTTTGTCTGCTCCTACACTGACAACATTCTCTCAGAACCTCTCAGAACTGAAGGTATGGATGGAACTTTACTCTGTGGGTAGCCCATGTACACTAATGCCACAGTCCATATTTACCACACCCAAATGATATGATCACTGAGCTCTCCAGAGCAGGCTGAGATTTTTATCTTGTAATTCATATCAGACAGTCTTGACAACATGGGCAGGATGTCAGAGAGGGTAGTGATCAACCTGGCCAGAAAGTCTGTAAATCTTTCCATGGCATTCCTGTGAAATTTCCATCCGCACAAAACTGCAGAGGTAGAAAGAGTTTACAGAGCAACTGCAGTAAAAATGAAGTCATGCTCATTCCTCTACCCAGTGTTGCAGAGACACATCATGCTAATTCTTACACATCAGTGCTCAGTTATAATCATTTTGTTTGGCTTGGCAAAACAGCTGGAAAATCAACAGAGAAACATCACCAAGGGAGAGGGGGGACTTAGATCATGTTCCCATGTCATTTTTTCATTATTTCCGTTAAAAGCATAATTCCTGCTAATAAACCGTTAAGACCTATTAAAACTATGCTAAGAAAAATCTACAAGATGGAGAAAGAGAACATAAAACCCTTCCAGCTAAGTTGGAACTTACGTGCATAAAAATATTCCTGTTGCCATTTCTTTGCTCTTCTGACCTTCCACTGCTGAAGCAGGTATACTACTAAGAAATATATATATATGTAAATGCAGGTATATAAAGGTGAACACATAAAAGCAAATAGATAGATAGATAGATAGATAGATAGATAGATAGATAGATAGATAGATAGATAGATATAAAGAATGCTCTTAGATTGGATATTAGGAAAAATTTCTTCACCAAAAAGGTTGTGAAGCATTGGAACAGGCTGCCCAGGGAAGTGGTGCTTAGGGACATGGTGGACTTGGCAGCACGAGGCTAACAGTTGGACCTGATGATAACAGCTTTTTCCAACCTAAAAAATGCTATGAGTCTAAAGAAAGAGTATTTTGGTACTGGGCACAAAAGGTCTGGAGAGCATATTATGGTTCTGAAACTGGACAGCTCAATAACTTATCCAAATAGTGCTTTTATACAGGAGAGTTCCAAAAGCTCATATTTTGTTCAGAATGCAAGGAAAATGGAAGTTCCTTTTCAGCAGAAATCCTGGGCAGCACCTATTGCCTCATGAGGGTTGTAAATCACAGGTGACATGAAGGCCAATGCTACACAAGAGAACATTTCAGTACTATTTATTTTTGTCATACTTATCTCCATCAAATGTGTTATTCTTTGTACTTGGCATAGGAATGTGTGTGTAAGAAGACTGTTCCAAAAAAAAAAAATTTTTTACATTTTCACTGGCAAGGCACACAAAGAGTAAAAGGCCCCAGAAAGGTAAAGCACCCGCCTGGGTGTGCAACAGAACCACAAGCTCCTTCACGAGGAGTCCAGTGTTCTCTGCACTGAATCATTCAGCCGCCTACGGAAACCATCCCCTCTGTGGGTAAGTGTTGTTAGCATTTCCATCCATCACTGCAGAGTTCTTTGATTGAGACAATAATAAAAGTGTTGGGGGGTGGGAGAAAACATTAGATTTTCTGGTAACAATCCTACTAGCTCTAACTCATGTATTCTAACATGAATAAGGTCTGCATGGTTTGGTCCAAAGCTCTCTTAGTTCATGTTTATTACTGTTCCAAGTTCCTTAAACTCTTATTTAAAATGCAATCTATGCTGCCTACCCCATCACTTTACAAAACACTGTTTTCTGTATGAAAAGGTTAAAAATTATTGAAAGTTATCATAGAATCAAAAATCAAGTTGTTTAGAGAATCAATTCTATCCAAGCCCTGCTAACAGTAAAAACTAATTAACAGTATCTGCTAGCACTAAAATAAATCATAACTGTTCCTTTTCCTCTCCTGGGCACTGCACTGGAAAATATCAGAACAGCAAAAATACTTGGAATGTTTCTTACTTTTTTTTTATTATTTTATTTTATTAATGATAAAATATTGGATGTCAACGTGAAATGCTTTGTGCATTGCATCAGACAGCTCAAACAGTAATTGTGATGAATGGGAGTGGAAGGGCCAAGGTTACAGGCATTTAAGAAGGCTCTGTGGATTGAAAATATTAGGATTGATTAAAGGTCAAATACTTTATGGATTTATCAGTGCTGTATACATTTTCTCATGACATAGAATCACTTACACTACCTACAAAATGAAATAGAAAAGAGCTGCAAATCAGATAATTTTTAAGTCTTTAACCCACATACAGTCTTAGCCATTGAGCATAATTAATGGCACTGAAACGTTTTGATTAGTCAAGCAATAAACTAGCCAAGCCACCACACCCCACCCTCCAATAATTCCTCTGGCTTCGCACAGGCTCATAGGTAACAATCGTTCTCAACTAATGTCTAGTATTTAGAAACATACCATCTGGCAAAATATGATTTGTATAATGTTGTTTACAATCTGTATTTATTTTAACCAACCATCTTTGATCTAGAGAGGATCTTGATGGTCCACCCATATCCTTCCTTCTTGTTTTCTGGGAAAACAGCATTTGAAATGGATATGTATCCATTGCATTTTTGATGCATCTTTGATGCGAAGATTTTTCTAGGATCCAGACAAGCAAATGGCTGTCTCCATTCTGTGGTGGATTCAAAGTGGTCTTCCTGTAGTCTGTATGTCAATTAGGACATCGTAGAAGACGCTCAAAATGCAGGGCCTTGGATTTTGGAGCTTTTCTTTAAGTAGTGCTGTGAGACAACTCTGTTGGTCTTACTAACATCAGGACTGGACCTTTATCTCAAACTCCACAATGCACCTAAGTACAGCACTTACTTTAGGCAAGTGAAATAAGGTTCAGGCCCTGGTCTGGGATTTCCAACATACTGTCTTTCAGACTCCACTGAAAAATATGGAGCTAGAAACTTGATAGGAATCTCACTGTAGTCTTGCAACCAAATTTAAAATTTGGCCTGCAGTACATGGCAATTAGTCAGTAATTATGATTCTATTAAATTTTATAGCAACCTCTAGTGGGTGGACATATGAATACTCCGATCTGTTTCTTCAGCAAGGAAACTTTAAAGAATAACACCCATTAGTAGTATAACATTTGATTAAAGCAGGCTCAAATATCCTAACTGTAAAGGTTAAGCACAGACATATGTGTCACACATGATGCAGTGAGTAAATGATGTAATGTTGATAGACCCATAACAACAAAAAAGATTCCAGCAGCACATTTTGGCAGAAAGTTTGATACCACATAAAATACAATTAAATGTCTATAACTTGCATGGCGTGAGAATCAGTGTCCTGTAAAAATAATACAATATTTATCAGAAACTTTCCAAAATATTTAATTGCATTTCAAAACAACTGCTCTGCTTTAAAAATTGAAATTCCTTAAGCAGGTTTGTACTGTTCAAGCTAGCTTTCATAGTTTTATTTTGGCAGGGTAATGTTATAAGCTGCAGGCTGTTTCAAGTGAAATAATTTATCATAGCCCTGGAATATAAAAAAAATCCCAACCCCTCTGCTTTTGCAGAAAAGGAGGTCTAGCGTGACTGTGCTTTTCTCTAAAAATGAAATCTAGTTTATGTCACCGTATCCTTGCACTACTGAGATTTTTCAGGGGAACAGAGTCATACAATGGTCCCAACCTTTTACTGGTTTATGGGTACCAAGTAAGTTGCAAATTTTTAAGAGGGAAAAAAAAAAGTATTATCTGGAGTTCTATAGAAAAATATGGTCATAAACAGCATGGTTTTACCAAAGACAGATCACCCAGACAAGCCTTGAAAGCTCATTTAGAAAGTAAATCAGTCTCCCAGGCAATGGAAGGTCTCACCTGCCTATACTGTTGTGAACATTCAGTAAAAGCCAGAGGGTAAATCATAAGGAAAGCTAGGTCAGAGAAAAGAACAACATAAACCTCCAAGCAAGCAAACCAGCCAGGATTGACAGGGAACAGCTAAGAGAAGGTAGTAACTGAGAAGTACTATCCGTTCCATCAGAGGCTACTGATGCAGTTGTTCTCAGTTGGGACTGAGCATGTTTGATATTTACAGCAGTGCCCTTAGCATAAAAACATGAAACTGTGCTGACATAATTTTCTGATGACCATGATACTGGCAGTACAGAAGTGTCAGAATGACATGTCCAAAGGCCTTGGCATCACCCAACTAGCAGAAAGGATATTACATTGCATTGTACAGATGTAAGTTGTAGCATATGGAAGGAGAAGTTACAAGAACTTCTGATGTAAGTAGTGTATTCAGTTGCCAGAAACAAGTCCTTTTTGGATGTTTCTATGGACCCATGTCTTCAAACCAATCACATAATGCTATTGAGCTTTCACTGTATGAACCCATTAAAAAAGCTAAATGGGATGTTATGCAAATTATTTTCTACAGTGAAATGGAAATACATGGGCATCGCACAAGCTATTGCTGTGATCTCTTACATCAATATGTATTGCTCTTGTCAACTGCCTAAAGAGCTTGTCAAAGGAACAGTGGTGAAATATGTGGTGGGCACAGCCTAGGAGGAAGAGTTTGTGGCAACCCATGATATCACTCTCAGAAGGCAACAAATAAATGACTCGACTTCAGGGAGAAATCTAGATTGGTCTGTCTGCTCGATGCAAAGCCATGCTTGAAAGCTGCTCCTATATGTGCACAGCACAGTTAAATGACAAGGAAGGCATCTTACTTCACAGTTCACATAGCAGCTTTACATGTGCTCACAGACATACTAGACACATATTTAAATGTGATAATGCAAGAAAGAAAAACTGACAAATCCACTTGTGAAAAGAAAGATTTTGAGGGCTGTTGGTTCCTTGCTTTCAAATGAAATCATTTTCATCCCCAGGCAGCTATGAATGGTGATACCAAAATCCATAAAATGGGCACCGTGAGAAATCCATAGCATAAGTCCAACACTAGAAAGGCAATAGCTAGCACAGGATAACAAGGAGTTTTATTGTCCTGGTCATATCATATGGAGCATGCTTGATTCGTTTATTTATTTTTTTCTAATAGTCTTATCCTTTTATGTTATTACAGTGCTTCAGAAAATCTCAAGGTCTAGGGGGAAGTTTAATGTTTGCTGTTCTGGGATCATTTGAAGCCATGCATTCAAAGAGGACAAAATCACTTTTAAGTCTGCCTGTAGGAAATCTATCTTGGCAACCAGACAACTAGAATTAGTTATTAAAGGCATGTCAAATGAATAAAGACACCTCTGTAAGGAAAACCGCAAAAGCATTTACTTTTTCTAATATGAATAGTGGGCTAATACCAAATCAGCTTTCATTTTCCACTCTCCCTTCACCTTCTAGACCAGAGGTCAGATCCAATGAAGACTAACGCAACTGAAAATCATTTTGGTTTTTTGCATCTATTACATAGCAGATGTATATTAAATAACTCTGACTGGAAATGAAGCAAACTCGCATAATCTGATGTGGCAATCTCCTTGTGGAACTGGTTCACTGCAAGGCAAAGAAGTCTGTGGTATTATTAAAAGTCAGGGGGCACTCCAAAACTGGGGGGGTTTCCCCTTCCAGAAAAAAAAAAAAAAGAGGTACAGCTTTCTAGTTCTATAATGAAAATTAAGATACTGAGAGAAAACTATGGTCAGGATTAGAGTCTACACTTCTTTCTCCCACTGGGAAAACCTCCTGGAATCACACAGTCAACTAGTAAAGACAAAATAAGCACTTTCATGGTAGTCAGAGTCTGAAGGAGTGGGAACAATTCCTGTTTTTTCTTAAGATTTCAAATTCCTTAGTTTGAAAGAATCATAGAATGATTAGGGCTGGAAGGGACTTTAGATCATCAAGTTCCAAGCTCCCTGCCATGGGCAGGGACACATCTCACTAGATCAGACTGCTCAAGGCCTGATCCAACCTGGCCTTGAACACCTCCAGGGTGAGGGTAACCACCACATCCTTGGGAAACTTGTTCCAGCAACTCACCACTCTCATAGTGAAGAATTTATTCCTAATATCTAGTCCAAGTCTCCCCCCTAACAATTTAAAACCCTTCTCCCCCGTCCTATCACTACACACCCTTCTAAAATGTCCTGTCCCCATCCCTGACTTCTTGTAGGGCACCATCAGGTACTGGAAAGCCACTATAAGGTCTCCCTAGAGCCTTCTCTTCTCCAGGCTGAACAAGCTCCCTCAGCTTGTTTTCATAGGAAGGATGCTCCAGCCCTCTAATCATCTCTGTGGCTCTCCTCTGGACTCATTCCAACAGTTTCATGTCTTTCTTATGTTGGGAAGAGACAAGGATTTTCATCTTTACAGTGCCCACATCAGAAAATCAGGACCTCTGTAGCTGCTTAGCTGTTACATCTCTCCCCTCAACTTTACTTGGAAAATGTAGAATTTATGTACATACCCACTGCTTTAAATCTTCCTTATCAGAATATGGTCAGGTTTGACCAATGTCCAAAGGTAAGCATAAGCTTTCTCTAGACTTTTTTGTTAGCTGCTGGATAACATCTAATAAGAAAGGAACTAGAAAAGCCTTGAGTGGGCAAATGACTGTCCCAACGTAGTATTTGTTGAAAGAAGAAACTAGAGATTGTGGTTTTATCTTGATCCACTTAGTCAGTAATATTTATTTGGACTAAAGTAGCCATAAAAAACAGCTTTAGTTGTAGCTATAAAAAAAAATAGGTAAACTGTTTTGACATCAGGTAGTATATACAGTTACTAAATTTGTCAGGACTGAGCACTACCAAAAGCCTTCATTTTAGGAAAAATATTCTACTTACACAGTAATTCACCTGCTTAATCAGTCACAGGGAAAGTTAAACAAAAACATGGGAAAAGGAAATCTTGTGGACAGAAAAGTAATTGTACCACATATAGAATTCACAGGTTAGCTATCAAACATTAGTTCAGAAGACTTTGTAAAAGGATAAGTTCCAAATCTTATAAAAAATAAACACCTTTCAGTTTATGCAATTCAGTAAAACATAGCCCAAAGGAACTTCTGGCCTGCGACCTACAAATCAGACAGAAATTCTCCATATTTGCTAGGTATTAGACTCTTCTTCATCATTTCTCAGAGGAGAATTTCTCAACCTTCTCTACCTACTCCTTACCAAGTCCTAAAGCCTGTTGTCATATTAGCTACCACACCACTTGTACCGTCTCAGGAAGAAAACTCTTCATTCTTACAACGTACCAAGTTAAATACTGGAGAAAGACATCCCAGATTTCTCATAGCATGTGTTGACTTTTCTTCACATTACACTCACAGCTTAGCTCCAAGGAATTTCTCTATCACTCAGGCTAGATACAGCTAACAGAGCAAATCCAGCTGAAATGTTTATTGAAATTAACTCTTTAGAGCCAGACACAACCACAAGGGAGGGCATTCTCTTAGGTCTTTCTCATAGTACCAGAAACTTCAAGAGACCGCCATAAAGTCACCCAGCTTGACTTCCACATTATCTAACCAGTTGCTCTGGTATTGGAACCATCACATTCTGATTTACCAGCAGATATTCTGTATGTCTCCAGCGTCAACATGAGAAGTCAAAAAATGGAGAAACCACCACTTCCTTGGTACCTTGTTAACTCTGATGAACATTTTTCGTGAAATAGAATCACAGAACTCGTTAGGTTGGAAGGCACTTTTAAAGATCATCTAGTCCAAACCCCTGCAGTAAGCAGGGACACCTTTTTGCAGCAATGATCATCAATGCTGTGGAGGCAAGCTGATAACTGGCCAGCATGAACCTTCACCTCTGTATTTCTTTGTTATTGATTATGTTACCCGATGCAAGTGTGAGTTACAGAGGCTTAACCTCAGTTGTCATCCCCATCCTGGAAAGGCACAAAGCCCGTTTCTAGATCCTTAGTGCTTTGATAATATGGTATTCACTGTAAAAAGGATTTGGTACTTACTACAACTCCCAGGTTGTCAGCAAGGACATTCATGTCCTCTTGGAAGCATATGGATATCCAATGCTGTGGTAATGGCCACAGTATATCGAAAGAGTAGCCCACTGCTCCTATGTATTCTTTGACTTAGATTGGGGAAAAAATAGCCCAGTCCTTCAGCAGGAAATTGTATATTCAGATTCAAGATGAGTTCCTTCCTAAAATTTCATAAAGGTTGTTTCGTGTTCTGAAACATGAAGATTTAAACCTCTATCATGATTTTGAACGTGCTTTTATTCGTAGTAACCATCAACATTCATAGTTCATGAAGCTTCTTACCTGTTTTGACACCTTTGTAGGATACAAATTTCAGATGAACCATGGGTATGTAAATAAATATTATGTCCTTGATGACTTCTTTCATGGGCGTCATTGCATATTTACTTGAAAAACACAAAGCTGGCCTTGGATATTTCTGAAATGCCTTCTTATAACAACGAAGGTCTTTTTTGCTTTGAAAGTACACACACAGAGTCTGCTGCATGCTGGCAGCCCACAGTGCTATTTTGCTATTTCTACTTCAAAGCAGTCACCTTTACAAATATTGGTTAGTTGTGCTCACAGGGAGAAAACTACTTGTAGTAAGGAAAGAGATATCCATTTAAGGAAGCCTGAAGGAAGTACATTTATTGAAAGGAAAATAATCTAATTTCTCTAGTGAAAAATAGTGAAAGTGGTGCTCCACTGTGCAACACTTCTCTTTATAGTGATCTCTCCATGAAACGGCCATTGTACAAGGCATCAAAGGAGCAGCTGCAAACTTATTTTTATGTTAACATGCTGCTTATCACACACTTATTTTTTCTGTCACATCTGATTCACAGCCAATCAGATAAATCACATGAAATCAGGCAAGGGAAGAAGGTTCCAACCATTCCCTCCTTTTACTTTTCATACGGCGTAGCACAAGGAATAGCAGTCTTTCATTTCAGCAGATTACACAAAACTTGCATGTTATTACAACTCCACCACGGAGCATATGCTTAATTTCCTGTGCATCCCCAATGTACTGGGCTCTAAGAAGGCCGAGCCATACAGCCTGGCGTATTTTCTCACATACCAACACAATAAGGAACCGCCTAAGTTGTCCCACAGATGTCTGCTGTTAAGATATGTTTTTAATCACAGAAGGACAAATCTAATAAACTGAGAATTTTTATTATGCGTGTCAAGTTGTCGTCTCTGGTGCCTACAGTGGCATAGCATATCTGCTGGGTTTCTACCCCACAGCAGTAAACTGGAAAAGAGACAAAAGGAGTAGATCCAGAAGTCAGTGATATTCCCCTCATTAGTATTTAGTGGATTTAGAAACAGAATACTAAAATTCATGTGAAAGAGCAGATATACACCATATTGGATTAATAAAATTAATTTCCTAGCCTTCTGAAGCTCCTTTACATTCATTGATACATTTCCCTCTAACAAGTTTAAAGCTTGGTTTTGGGTTTTTTTTTATTACAACCTGCCCTGCTGAAAATGAATCCATGCTTGAATTTTAGACTACTCTGGCTCTAGTTTGTTTATCAAAATAAAAGTAAATAATAGTAGAAGGAGGAATATGTGCTTGAAACAATTTTTTCATAGAATTATTGATTGAATATGACACCTCAGAGAAAGCAGTACATGAAGAACTAAAACTTGACTTTCAGTCACAAATATAAAACTGCATTCTGCAATGTAATCTGCCAGACACACGAATAGGGTAAGTACAAATATGTATCATTAGGGAAAGAAATCTCAGGACCACGCATCATCAGAGCAATAAAAAAAGGTGTACACAGTTTTTATCCTGCACAAAAAGGGTTTTTTTACCTGGTTTTAATAAAATGGTCATTGTACACTCAGAACTAAAAAATTATTTCTATTATTCTCATCTCAGCCTTTTCATTTTTACTTAAAATATGAACATTTTCTACAAAAAAACCTTCAGAATTTTCTAAACATATACAAGGTCATATATATCATACCACCTCTTGTCATTGCCACTGGAAAAGAACAAATGACATCTGCTAATCTGTAAACGTGAAAAGAGGGTGCTAATGGTAATGAGAAGCCAGCACTGACACTGATGGGAAACCAAAGGATTTCATATGCAGAGTGTTTTTCTCACATTTTTAAATCACAAATTGTAGCTGCAAGGGACTGTGATTCTTACCAAATACATTCTTACTGGAAACCTTATTTTTAAATATTTTAGGCTCTACACAACCCCTAAGCAAAAAGGTTGAAAGCAAACAGTAGAGATAAGTACCACTGACCACAGAAGTCCCATGGAAGCAAATTATCCACAGATTTTTAAAAACTAGCTACAAACAGCTTTGCATTTGGGTCATGCATACTATATTTCAAAAACTATGATTCCAGTACAGTTTAGCACACATGTAACAGAAGTTGGGTTCTCCAAAAAAGAAAGAAAACATTATAATTTCCATCATTTGTAAGTTAGCACTGCAACCAGAATGAGGGATTTCTGTACCCATTGCTCTATGACTGAAAGGAATTCTACCTTACTGATCTTCTATTTTCCAAGTGATAGTTCATTCCTGAACTTTAAAAGAGCCCACAATGGTAGTGGAGCATCATAAGAATTAAATTTTTCAATACCTGTGTGTTCCTAGTCTGGCGAGTTTTTTACAAATGCTCCCCAAAGTGACAGGGATTTCCATTAAAGAGATTCCACGATGTCACTGGAACTTTCACAAACTTCAATCTTTTCACAGACTGCCACAGTACCATGGAATCTCCCCCTTGAAAAGCCTACGATTTCCAGCACATGCTACAGTCTCCTTTATATTTTTGCATTTGTGAGGCTTATTCCTAGCTTAGCATTTCACTTCAGCCCTAGATCAACCAAATGGTTCAGCATTTTCATTAAAAATATACAGCATAAATCACGGTTACTTTGCACTTCTACTCAGTTCTTCCCTGGTGGAGCACCAGCAGGCACTCCTTGATGCTACAGGGAGAGCGGGGAAAGATGACTGCTTCAATTCAAACCATGTGAAAGTCTAGAGCTGCACTGGTGCCTCTTGTTCTGTTCGACAGCCTGATTTCAGAAGAGTGTTTGAAGAAGTGATGCAATCTGTTTGCTCAGTTTCTAAATAACGAGAACTGACAGTCCTGTGCTGCAACTGCTGTATGTAACGCTAGTGCCGGAGCTTTACTCACACCAATGTATTGCGGGGGAGGTGGCAATGAACCTTATTTTTAAGTAGCTCAGTGCTCTTGAATTCATTGTTTTTCTTCCCTTGCATGCATTCCTTCCTCAGGAAAACATGAGTAGCCTGCCAAAACAACAACAGAGAATGAAGATTACGAGAGCAGATCAACACTGCTGGCAAAGCCGCAACAGCCATGTGTGATATCTGAGAACTACCAGAGCTGTTTTAGCAGGTGAAATGGAGGGATGACAGCCATGCTTCAGCACCTAGATTACAATGCTCTGCTTGTTTACATGCTAATATTTTTCTTTCCCATGTTCAGCTTCTCACACTGTAAAAGGAAGAAGGTTTAAATTTGAGCAGGAGCATGAGACAGGGTTAAAAGAAGGTAAGGACCTGCACACTAAGACACATTCAGGCACACTGCCCATCTATTTGTCAGGCCCTAAATTATTTGGGGAGAAAAAAAAGAAAAAGAAGCGATTTGTCTCGCTCTCCTCTCCAGTGGCAACAGAATTCGGTGAACGCCTGTGACAGTTGTTCCTTAGCACTGTGTTTTAATTTTCTCCTGTTACAGGACTTTATTTTTAAAAGATCCATTTCCTAACTTGGCAATGTGCTACTTTACAGCTTATGCTCATCCAAAGGAGCTTTTTGAAAAGCAGTATTGTTACATGGGAAATCACAAATGCTGCTATGAAATAATAGTCTGGGAAATAATAGTGAATTAATTCTAACAAGAAACTAAAAGTGCTTGAGAGAATTTAGTATTAGCATCTACTAACTTTGACATTTGCCATCTATAATAAATTGTACTGCATCTGTCATTTCATTAGACACTGAAAAATACAGAACTGGAACTGTCCTGTCATTTACAATTTAGTTTTCCTGTTCTACAGAACTGCAGTGTTTCTACCAACTCTATATATTGCTTTAAGATTATGCAAAGTCTCATTTCTCTGTAAATACTTTTTGTCATCCAAACAATTGAGATAAATTGCAGTAACATCAGCAACCTCTAAAAGTTGCTGGAGAACTGTGCTATGTGTTGAATAGTTCACATTGTTCATGAAACATTGCCACATGTCTGGTTTAACATGGCATTCCTTATTATCCTACAACCCATACTTAAAGGTTGCCATGTGGCCCATCACCCTTACCAGCCACACAAACCAACTGAGCACTTGGTGGCTGTTACCACCCTGTTACTATCTTTCCCCTCACCCTGCATGAGACAACGTGCCTCAAAATTACGGTACCTGTATCAATTAATCAGCGGTGTTGCCAGGGGCTGCAGATTATGGAGTTAATGTTAGGCATCAGCAACACATCCTACAGATATAGGTACTCCACTTCCAGAATTCATGTAAAAGCACCTTTGCTCAAACCCATAGGCAATTTATTTTCCCTCACAAATCCTGTTCTCTTTGAAATTATTATTTTGATAGATCTCCTCTCAAAGATTTGATAGATCTCAAAGATCTCATCAATGCATATGAATACCTGAAAGGAGGATGCAAAGAAGATGGAGCCAGGCTTTTTTCAGTGGTGTGCAGTGATAGGACGAAAGGCAATGGGCACAAATGGAAACACAGGATGTTCCCTGATGTTCACATCAGGAATTGCTTTTTTCTTTTCACTGTGAGAGTGACAAAGCACCAGCACAGGTTGCCCAGAGAGGTTTACTCATTCTATGAATCTGTGACCAACTTCCCTCAAACTTCTGTGTAAAATCCATTCTCAAATCCACCCAAGACACAAATCAACTCTGCAAAGAGTATGTATACAGTCTGTCAAGAAGACAGTTCTCAGTTTGATTCCCATCTGCCCAGAGACTGACTAGCTAAACCAAGTGAGACAAACTGACTTCCTATATGCCCAAAGAGGTTCTGCTTTTACAAGAGCACATAAGGAAAGGTAAAAACAATTCCCTATTCAAGTCCCTGAGGCTTAGTTCAAGTGCCCAATTCACTAATGGTGTTGCAGACAGACATAAATTATATCTCTGCTCTGAAGTGAAAGGAGAGACACAGAGTTTATTCACACTGTGGCTTTGCCTTCATCATGGAGAAAAGGTTCATGTTTTACTGTGGAGTGTACACATCAACTCAGTGAGGTTTTGCTGCTAGAAAAATCACAAAGAGGTGGAACCATACAGGGTATACTTAGCTGGCAATAAAAGTCACAATTATGTTGTCTCCATTGGGATTCAATGCAGATAACTAAGATGGAGTGTCTAATAACTATTTGTGGGGTATGTATTTTAAATGGTGAGGAGCAAATTTATATCCTGTTTTAGGATGGCTAAACAACTAGATAGGAAAGGTTGTTGTAAAGATAAGCTGAGAATGAAGCTTTTGCCAAGTCTTGGCCATGATATCTTTATAAATTAGTATATAACCTTTGAGACTTCATTGACTTTCTGAGCAGGAGAAGACATAGAGCTACTTATTCTTCTGCATCATATGTGAAACACGTCTGGAATTACAACTCATTGGCTCCCCATACATCAGTCTGATGCTGAAAGACACAGGTATGCTCGGTTACTTGCCCTTTCTGCAAGAAGTCTCCCCTTACCTAGTTATAAAAACAAAGATGTTGGTTTCAAAACAACTATTTGGAAAAATTTAGAGACAGAATTGGGAAAATCAATTAAATATTATAACTCCCAATCCAATTGTAACTCAGATTATGGGAAACTCTCTACCTCTGCAGTTATGACTAACAGTAGTGTGAGAGGAGGGACTAGTTTGTAACTATAACTTGAAAATGTCTTTCTTGTGATACATCAGAAAGCTGATCTGAAAGAAGAAATTTTTAAAATCCAGACTAGTCCCTCAAAAAGATTTGCATACATTTGTCACACTACCACTTTGATGGAGCAATTCAGTCATTACAACAGTAATGGTTTTTGACCTTTTAATCAATTCCATTTTGCAAGTACTCCATCTGAGAACCACAAAGGGTATTTACGGGTCCTATTCTCTGGAGTCGATGGAAACTTTCTGTCAAATAACCATCTGCAGAGACAGATAAAATGCATAATGACAGGATACATTTACGGAGAAACTAAATGCATTGGAAAAATAAATCTGGACCTGAAAGCAGATGAGTTAGAACAAAGGGACACAAGAAAGATGTAAGGCAGCAATTAGGGCTGGAAAATTAAAAATACTGAGGAATTTAATCAAACAGGACAGGCTAATCAATGAAAAGCATGCCACATGCTCTCCGGGTAATTGCATCCCTGCCCCTTTTTTGTCTTTTTTTTTCTTTTTGTGGTGGTGGTAACAGCCCATATTTAAGATAATTGCATTCCTATAAAACTCAGAAGTCTAGTACTACCATCATTTTCATATTTGTCACACGGGACTTCATGCTTATTCCCCTGAAGTCAACAGCAGCTGTCAGTGATTTCAGTGTAAGCAGGAAGGGCAGTGATGATGAACAAGTGGCAAGCAGAGTTCCAGCACAAATAGCTCCATGATCATGTCTTTTATTGCCTTTCCCTAGAAGAAAGAATGAGCCCATCTGATGACACAGGCAACCTGAGAACGTCTCCACGGCAGTGTGTATTCAGACACTACCCAAGTAAGTCTCCTGTGCACCACTCCCCATCTCAATCTGGTGTAACTAGGTCACTTACTCAGAAGTTACGAGTAGAAAATAATTAAGTGTAAATCTTAAAGTCAGGCTGGGCAGAAACATGAAGACAAATCCACTCAATAAATGACCATATCAATGATTGCTGTTTCCCAGTTCTGTATCACTAGTGCTTTTATCCAGAGAGATGAATTAAATCCTTTAGAGGTGCTTCTAATCTCACATCTAAAACAGTAAAAGTGTGCTTTTAAATCAAGTTATTTAGCATAATCTAATCAAAACTTGAACATACAATAAATAATTTTATTTGTGTGTATACCTACACTACAGCCTTTAGAGGAAGACACTTATGTTTCATAGGTGCATCTTACAGACTTGTTTTGTCATGTGCCAGTAAGTTATGCTAGTCAAGCACTTCTATTGTGATGCAACCACATCGCACGAGGATGAGCTAGGCCAATACAAGAGCAGTGTTTTGAGAAGCCTTTAGGACTTCAGGTCCAGAATTTAGGAAGAGTTGTAATTTTACAAACCCCCACCACACACACTCCTGAGTACATCAGGCCAGCCCTACTGTAAACCGACATCGAAATCACAGAATCACAGAACATTAGGAGTTGGAAGGGACCTCGAAAGATCATCTATTCCAACCCCACCTTTGATCAAGCACTCCAACAGACAATCAAGTGCTAATAACAGGGATACTGTTTGGCCTTACCATATTTTCCTGGCTAACAGGCTAATGTCATTTTCCTGCTGGGAGATTATAAAGATTTAATTAAAGCTAGCATGTTTTAATAATGGACTCATTTAATAGAAAAACTGCTTTGGAAAAGGACAGTCAGTCTAAATGCCAGTCTGTGCCTGGGACCTTCATAAAGTTCTTTTGTGTGTAATACTTGTAGCAAAACCAACAATCAAGTCTTTGTTAATAATGTCCCTGCAACAGAAGAGTGACAGTGAAATTGTAGAAGTTAACTCTTTCATTCTGTGTCTTAATATTGATTCCCAATTAATTACTAGTTTTTTTCATGTATAGTAAAATAATCTATAACCTCCACAGAGAGCTTTCTGGACCTCACCACTGCTTAGCCAAGATTTGAGTCAAAACTCTTTGTAGGACTAATTGAAAGTAGGCTAGTGAGAGAAAATTAGAACTGGCTATATTAAGTTTAAGAAATACCTCTCTTAAAAACAGTATTATGTCTAATAATTGTAAGTATTGGTAGTAATCAGAAAAGAGCTTGTATAAGTCTTTTTTTGTTCTTCAGTGATAAAAGGCAATATCATTAGGATACNCATTACCTCCTACAGGCTTTCTAAAGCATACTTACCCTAGAATAATGAACATTATGTAATGCCTGTATGGGACAACCAAGAGCAGTTTCAACCATCAATTGTTTATACCTCAGTGTATCTTCATGCATTAATTTACCTGTATCTTCTCTTTTCCTTGATTTTTCCCACCACAAATGGAGAAGACACGTTTTATTTTAAATTTTTTACATGAAAGTTGTTTCTCCCTGCTGTTCATTCTGTTCCATTGTGCAGTTCAGATCCTGATAGTCTGACAATATACTTATTCCCACACACTTCCCTCATCTGGGATTGTGTTTCCAATAAGTCTCCCAAAAGCACTGTAATATTTACTAGCATACATTTTGGCACACATGAAATGTGTGACTGTATTTATATTCATGCCTTTTGCATATATACATCTATACAGACCTTGAAAATATCACGTGCTTTTCCTAAGTTTTTTAGCAATTTGACACTATTGGTGTTGCCTGCTCAAATCCCAGTATGACTCTTTTTTCATCTGTATTGTTATAAAAAGAACACAGACACTTTAAAACAACCAGATGCAAAACCTCACCAACTGACGAATCCTCTACTTAGTTTGAGGAAAAGGCTTGAGAAAAAAAAATTATAAATAAATCTGAATTACATCTCAGCAAACTTCTATTACCATCCCTAACAGCAGTAAGACAATTTGCTTTGAAATGAAGCATAGTGAATTAATGTCTATAGCATTTATTGATATTAATTAACAATTACTTAAGACAAAAACTTTTAAAAATAAAGTAGTCCCAAACACAGTCATACTCTATGTAGGATTTATGTAAGGAATGCACTAAGAGCAACATGTGACAGTAAAATAATGTCACATGCTTAAAAAAAAAAAAAAATTAAAACTGAGGTTCCATTCCAATGACTGTCTGTTCAGGGTCTGTCTTCCTTAGCTGCCTACATGGCAGCATACGGGGATTAATATACAAAAACACCCAGAATCATATGTAAAATAAATAGAAGCCAATCTGAGTGGATATAATAAAGTAACATTTTAAAAGCACCTATTTCACAGCAGCTTTTAAAGCTCCCTCAGTCCAAAGAGAATTTAGAGACTTGACTCCAAGGCCCAGTAGAAGATAGGGTAGTTTAATGGATAAGATTCAAGTCAGGCCCTTGACTCACCTTGCAGGTTACTGAACCCTTCACAGGACTCTGGAGGAGCAGCTGCCTACTGCTGGGAACAGCAAACACCTGGAGTGGGTCATTTGGTTAGGGAAGACTTTTAAAAATGTTGCTAGAACATAAAATAAAAATACTGACACATCCTTTTCAAAACCGTGCTCCCTGTACATAGCCACTGCTGCCAGATTGCGTAGTAGATACACGAAAAACAGCAAAATAAACCCATTTGGAAAATGCAGCAAAATGGTATTAAGTTGTGCAAAGCAATTAGAACTGAACCACTGCATTCTTTTCAGATTACTGAACCATGTATGGCTATTCAATTTTTTTCAATTACAACATCGTGCAGAGCTACATATTTCAAAGTGCTTCTCTAGGAACTAATATATAGTTCAACCAGGGTGGTATCCAGAGTGTCACCACTAAGGGCAAATGGATAAAGTTACGAGAGGGAATTATTCTTTTGTGGCAAGTTGATTTAGTCTTTTTTAAATGACAGCAGCTGAACAATCATCTCTTATTTGTTTCTGTTACTAATAGGGAGGTGTTAGGTGGGTCCACCCTGTAATAAAGTGGGTTTTTTCTGTGAAAAGAAACTGCCAGTCTTGATAACAAAATTACAGCATCGATAATATTGAATAGAGAGACCAAGCATCCCCTGGAGGTGTTTGAATCCATCACTGAAAATAATGTATTTGCTGTGTTTGGGGACATTGCTTTAGTTAGAAAAACTTTTTTTTTTACAGTTAATCAAATCTGATATTGCTAGTAAATATAGACCAAGCTTTGAGATCAGAAACAAGGGCTTGAGAAACATAGCAAACATATGTAGCATTAAAAATGAATCCTAAAGCAGGAGATCTGACAGAAACAACACGTATCAATTTACATATTTGAAGAGTAACTATAATGTTGTATACAGAGTATGCAGTGTAGTGCCCTGCCCCTAGGACAGCAAATCTCAACAGGCAAAAATAAAACAAAATTAAACTCTTAGTAGGATAACCACAAACAGATCATCAAGATAGCAGCTGCCAGTTCATCAGCAGCTTGGAATGGAACAGTCACCTTGCCCCAAGTTGAACTTAACCTGAAAAGTAACAGTCTGGAAGACTCCATGGGGGAGTTGAGTGCAGTGCATGCTGCACACCCTGTGCTGTGGGAGGGAGGAAAGCTGCTCGGCTGCAGTTTTGACACACTGGATCACTTCCTGCATGGACCAGGCTGAGACTCCCACCAAAGATACAGGGGAGGAGGTTTCAGTCGATATTTCTGCACAGCAGCACTGTGATGCCAGCAAAAGTTCAGCAGATGAAGTCAAGTTCATTTCTCTGGCTGCCTAGCAGAGACTCCCCGAGAGCTTCTCCCTCAGTCCCTGTTCCAGCAGTGCTTCTGAACTTAATATGATGTCCTGTCAGACAGTTTGGTATGACTGGCCCTTACTCCTCAAAGGAGTACAGATATAAGACATTCTCCCACTGGCCCCAGCACTGTCTCTATCCCTGAAGACAACTGGCTCACAGAAAGGCCTAAAAGACCAAGTTCTGTTCTCAGGAGCAGTCCTCTGAGCCAGCCTGGACCTCAGAAACCCCTACCCCATGCTAACAAATTAAGACAAATTACTCCATTTTTGCATCCAGTGAGGCCCACGTTTGTCACCATGACACCACAATTTGGTTAATTGGTCTTCTACAAACTCTATGCAAGACACCTACCAGGCTTTTTACAAATCTCACCTCCATAGCAAAGGAAGTCTTCTAGAGACAAACCATTCCTTAGACCACTTCATATCCTGCTAGGAGCATCTGTTACCTGAAAAATTAGTTCAAAGATTTTAGTAGGTTGTCCTCCATATTTCCAGTGAATATACCATCTTTGTGTGGTTGCCTTTGGTCTAGTAAAAGACATTTTTTTCAAAAATTTAATTGCAAATTTTACCTCATCAACTTTTTAACCCATATATGCTGAGAAACCCTTATTCATCAATCCTGTGTTTCCATTTCACCGGTTGTTGCCTATAGCCTTTCCTGAAGAACCAGTGTTGATCCCACCATCACACTGTCTACACCTAAATTAGAACTGCTAGTGTGTTAAAATCACTTACAGATAAAAGTAACTGAGTTAAATACAGAGTATTTCTCAATCGGTGTTCTGCTTTCTGTAGAAGTTTTGTGTCTAGACCAGACACAGAGAAGGCTCCTCCATCATGCTTTACACAGCTACATAGTTCAGCTGAAGAGAAGCTCTTGCCTCTGCATTCAGGCCCTGCCTCAGTTATACCCCCAGCCAACAGCTAGCAAATTGTTTCCAGATTAATTTACCTGCTGCAGTGGTGTTCATTGCTCCCTGAGGAACCCTGCTTGTTTACTGGCACTTTTATCACTCCCCTCCTGCATGCTGCGCACTCCTCATGAACGCTTCCAAACGCTCTCCCGGTGATGGTGGGTCCTCCAGTTCCTTTGCCTGCTTCAATATGCCAGGCATCGGTGGGACTCAAGATTGCCACAAAACAAATGATAGGCTGCCGGCTTTACCTGCTCTGTGATTTTCTGCCTTTTCTTGGTAGGATTTTTGATTCACCAACATATCCAGAGCTGCATCTTTTATCTCCAGAAATATCATTCTGAATCTGCCCAGCAAACCCCGAGTGCTTCCCTAGGACCTCTTTCAGACTTCTATTTCTCACTCAGCTTTCTCTCCTCTCTGCCAACATGTGCGTCACCTGCAACTGCTCAGGACAAAGGAGATTCTGTTAGAGGTATACTTTGGTCCAGAGAGGAGTTTCTAACTGATGACAAACCAAGCTTACACATTACACAGTAGCCTGTGTACATGGGGTACAATTTCCATAGCCTATCAGGTGACTAACACGTTCGCAGGGAGAAGGCTTTGTGCATCATCCCTCCCCAGCCACAACTACCAAACGTTCTGACCACTGCAGTGACAAACAGGGTGAGGTCCTTTCCCTTTTTTGCCTTTTGAGTAAGGATAAAAATGACCTGGTCTTGTAAAACTAAATACTGCAAGTGAGACATCCTCATGTTGTGTCACGCCATCCAGGATTAGTCAGAACCTAGAGAGAGGGAATTATGAAAACTTTTAGTTATGGAGTGGTGCTTTCCATACACACACTTTTGGACTCTGCACATGGAATCCATTCATATCTAGCCTTTTCCTTTATAATTTTTTTTTAAACAAAATATCAGTTTGGGGCTTGGATATATACTGACATTTCAGTGGATCCCTTGGGACTTCTCAGCCCTGCCCAGCACTTACAGGATCAGGGTGGAGAATGCAGGAGAGTATTGGGTTAAAGTAGGATATAGCAAAAATCACTGAAAACAGAAAACTACAGGAAACCTGTATTACTCACAGCCATTTTAAGAGCCTGGCCCTACTATGTAGAATTCATTCAGAGGGACTTTAGAGGTGTGATGGCGAAAGCCAGGCTCAGTTATGAAAACCTGCACAAGCGGCAGAGGCTGAATAGTCACGGCCCAGCGTGGTGATTCACCAGCATCCCGTGAAGCAGGAGTGGCATTGTTTCTATTTTGTGGTTGCATGTAAACTGGCCAAAATGAAAGAAAATCAAAGCCAAGGGTGAAAGGGTGGAATAAAAATAAGATATAAGTCACGAGAAAGACTGAATACCGGGGATTTTATCGAGCGCTAATGGATTTAACAAACCCAAATATGTGACAGACTAGAGCATCCCTGTTGCTTAATTGTAAAACCATGTATTTTCCAAAAGCTAGAAAAAGCTTCCATAAATATATATCATTATAGTGCAGTCTTTCCTTGTAAAGGAATTAAATTGCATGATGAGGAAATGCTATCCCTGAAATACTAAATTTATATAGAGAACTGGGTGTCAATCTAGGATTTGAATTTACTGTAGTCTCCTAATAGGAAGATCTTTGAAACCAAACCCAAATTTTAACAAGACAGAAATACTTAAATAAAGTACTTTATAAGGTGTTACCATATCCAACTGAAGTTCACATACAAATGATGTCATTTGCAGGAACAGTTCAAGAAAAAATAAGGAATCATTTAAGAGGTGTTTTATGATAAGCTACATATCAGAAATGCAGATGATAATAACACAGTGCAATTACTCTATGCTTTTCCAAAATCCTCAAGTGTCAGTGAAACACTGAACAATGTGTGACAGCACAGAGCAGGTACCCCAAGGCAAGCTCAGGAGTAACTTTTTAGTGCATTAACTGCTCTTAGAATAACTGTCTGTGTAATCAGTGTTGTGCATAGCTGTGACAGACTGACCCTTGAGCAGAAATATGGGGTGGGAGCAATTGGAGAAGAGATGATAGGCTGATGTGCCATCAGTCTCAGCTAGGCACACTCACCCTGTGAGACATGGTGACCACAGCTACCTTCTGCCATTCATCCAGAGCCACCAGCCTGAGTCACAGGACAGATCCCAGTGAGAGGTGTTGGCTTGAGCTACCTGTACTCCACCACATATGGTGGTAACCTGGGTATCCCTGTCCCAGAGACTGTCATGTTGTCTTGTTCCTGCAGTTTTGCTGTGTGGTTGAATTATTTGCAGATTTCTGCTTTCAGGTGCCAGTGTTGGGGAGTCCACTGCTGGAGTTAGAGGCATTACTAGAAAAGTGGCTTCCTTACCAGTTGAAAGTACCACAGAAATGCAAAAAACAACTGCAGATGAGTTCTAATTAGAAAAAAGAAGATACAAAACATTGTCCTGCTAGTCTGTGTGTCAGACCAGAGTCAGTGTTCATCCCAGATCCTGAGATCTGATAATACTGGATTACCAGTTCCTTTTTTTAAAAAAATATTTTTTCCAATTATTGTAGTAATTTTCACAAAAAGGATAGCCAATATGGCATTTATCTAATGTAGTGTGATCTTTTTAAGGTCTAAAATAGAAGCAGCCATTGCAGTGAGATCTCTTGCTGCAAGGTTTCTTCTAGCATCACCTCAATAAAGGGCTGCTCAAACAATACCAGGAGAAAAGTGCTGCAGGCCTGGCCAAGCCAAGCCTTCAAAGCTTAGGGGAACATAGCTGCCTGTCTTCCAAGAAATTCCCTGTCTGCAAGGAAAAGGATCACTAATGCTGCCTGAGAAGGAAGCCTTCCCCACACTGCAGTTCCAAAAGCGTGAGAGGGAAGGAATGAGAAGGGGGGCAGGGGAAGCACACAGGATCTGTATGCTATAATGTGCCTCAGGCTCCGAAGAGCCATAATCTGTCCCTTGATTCCAGTCTCTCAATTCATATCTGTAATTTCCATCAGCAAAAATCTTGAAATATCTGCAGTAAGTTCTTTTGCACATTTAGCTATTAAAATCAGTGACAAAAACCATCCAAGCTGCACCAGATGCTTCCTCAACATGCAGTGGGCGTTTCTGAGAGGGAGCATCAGCTTGCTGTATGTTGATTTACAGAATTTCTTTTATTAACACTGTGTTTTTACAATGCTGAATACATGTTCTGGTTGGTCTAAATTAAATGGACTTCCAAAATTCTATTACATGCATTGTGCAAAATACAAATTTCTGTTTGACTACAACAAAACCAAAACCAAAGTAATTAACCATTGTAATAAATGCAGCAAGGCATTTAATTCTAAGTAATTCAAACTTTCTATAGTGAAGGGCCTTGCAAATCATCATGTAAGATACTTCAGACTCAGCTGTTATCACAATTTATCTATGGCAAGGGCTTATTTTTATACAGATGATACAACAGGCTCATGCCAACTAAAAAGGGTTAACTTGATTTGCCTGGCAGGGTTGGGGCTTCTTGTAATGGTGGCTTTCTTTTTATTAATAAAACAGAGCTTTCCAGGCAATTCGTAGTCCTATAAATTATAAGCCCTGTAGTCTGGTAGTCTTAAATGGCTATCCAGGGGTTGAAATAAAAGGAAAATAATCTCTGTGCCACTGAAACAACACAAATTTGCGGTCTGCACTACAGTTTTATTGTTTGGAAACACTCCCAAAGCTAGAAGAACATAAATTATATTTAATTTTGCTAATTAGAGTTAATAGCCAAGATGTGCTCAAAATAATTAGCTAGACATAAAGTCATTTAGGACAACAAATTCCAAGTTGTTTGATCCTAGATTATACATTAGTCTGTGATGTCATACAAGCCAAACAAACCACAACTTTGAAATATTTCTCTGTTCTGATTGCTTTTTTTTTTTTCTTACCATGACACATTGGCTTCTTTGGCAGCTGCAGCACCGAGCTTGATGTTATGTTTCTGACTGAGGAAGCATTCTGATTGACTGATGATCATTTTAATGTGGGACTGTAATCTAGTTAAACCACAGGGCTCAACCAGAAAAGATGTTCAGTGTGTTTCTGAACTGACAGCCCTATCTCCTTTCAGAAAAAAACTTACACACTTTTATTCTACTCCCAGAATCTTCAAATATCATATTCTAGGAGACAAAAGCCCAGGTTGCAGCAAGGACATGGCTGCACTCCTAGCAGCAATTAGGTACAGTTTTCCTCATCTGGGCTTTCAAAAATCCCAACGCAGGCATTTTGTTATAAACAAACATCTGGTTGTGTCTCAGTAACAGAAGAAGATAAAGTGGTTTTGACAGAACTTTGCCCTCTGGTCAAACCTTGCTTTTCACTAGTGTCTTTCATTTACTCCTTTTTGAAGACTATTTGTGCAGGCCTCTAACAGGATGTCAATAAGCAGAATCACTGATACAGAGAAAAGCTGTCTTATGCTCTGAGGAGAGGTTTTTTTAGAGCAGAGGAAAATTGGGAGCCTGTCACAAACAAAAAGTACATTATGAATTAGAACTGGTCAAAGCTGATATAATGTAGTGAGCAATGGCTTTCCTGGCTGCTTTCGCTGAGGTTTAAACATGATTATTTTATCTCATCCAGGAAAAGAGAAAGATACAAACTTTATCACGGCACAGCCAAACTGCCACTCCTCCACACTCAGCAATATTCTTTGCATGAGAATCAGAGGTTTCTTTCCTTATCAACCACAGCAAAACAAGCTGGCATTTTGGAGTTCAGAAATAAATCCCATCTTTACATATCCAACTTTACACACACCATTTTGCCAACAGGACTGGTAACTCAGAGATCTCCAATGAAACTGGGAGGGGAACAACAGGAGAACGACAAGCAGGGGTGCTGCCCTCCCCAGGAAAGTGTTCTTCCACATCCCAGACCTCTCCAATGTTGCCTGAATGAAGAAATGCAAGGTAACCATAAGCCTCTGGTAACTATAAGCCTCTGGTTTGAAGAGTACTCACCGACAGAACACAGGAACTGCTGTTTTACCCACACTCCTTTAATATGCAGGCTAGTCAGAAATAACGTAATTAGAGTACCCTTGAAAAGACAACTGACAAAGCATTTACTAGTTTCTTTAACACTGGGAAATAGCAGATGCCAGTAACTGAATCCAATTGGATAGGAATCCAATTTAAGGATGCAATCCTTAAATAGCCCCTGAAAAGCACTTTGCAAGCCCAATTATTTCAGACATTAAGAGGAACTGAGGGAATTCATCAGTTTGTACCTTCCAGAAGGCAGCACTAATGATTTCACAGAAGACTCAAGTAGTATTTTTATTTTAAGTGAAGTTATTAGAGGTGGCAAAGCATAGGAGGAGTTCTTGGGGTAAAGGGGTTGTTGGGAGGCAGCACTGCTACTGTGCTGTAGTCTCCTTAAGGCATCCTGCATGCAGAGTTGGGGGAGGAGGAGAAGCCCATTTGATGTTACTTTATTATTTTCCTTTCAGAGTCTTCATTCATAGCAGTAACTATCCTCTTGGCTCTTGAAAGTGTTTGAAGAAAAAGAAACAAATAAACAAACCCAAAACAACCCCCAAAAAACAAGAGAGAGATGAGGTTGAAGGCACAGCAGTTTTGGAGCAACCTTTAGACAGAGTGCAGCTGGAGAAACTAAGAATTGTATGTGATTCAGTCTACAAACTAAAAAAATACTTTTAAGCTCACACAGATTTCTCTAACTGCCTCATTGGCTGTTCTCTTAACATCTACAGATGCAGCCAGAAAAAAAAATCCAGTCTTTTTAGTGCAAACCCATACCATTCATCTCCCCTGTGCTTGAGCTGCACCACCACATTGTGTTTTCTCTTTAAGAAATAAAGTAAGCAGTCTGCAGCAGCCAATTGGCTAATGGTAGTAATCAAACCAATCTGCTGTACGTAATTCTTGGAAGGTAAAGGTATTCCCCTTAAAACCACAAATAAATTATTTTCTTTACATATCTTTCTCCCAAGAGAAGGGATAACAAAACTCTTACACCTGCATGATGCTGGGATTTCTCTCCTGGGCTCTGTAAACAATGCATTATAAGAAGTTATCCACAAGTACTGCAAAATACAACCTGCTTTTACAACTAAGCTACTACTAGAACATGAATGATAAGCTAGTTTCTTCCATGTATTCCCGACATTTCTCTTTTGGAAAATCAAATTTCACTGGCAATGAAAACTGATATTTTAACCAGAGGTGATTCAGCCTTTGGGGCTCAGTGAGAAACATCCAATTATCTGTAATGCTGCAGTGCTCTGCGGGTTGACAGCTCCAAGTGACTGGGAGTAAAACAGCCTCCAACAGCTCCTCTGCCATGAACAGAAGAAAAGAGGCTACACCTATCTACACAGGCTGAGGTCCAGCATTTCCCACTAGAGCGATGTTCTGCCATGATTCGGAGGTTCAGCTGCTCCTGCACAGATGTCCACTCACATGTCTAATTAACGTTAAAGCTCACACAGTAGCAACACAATTTAATTCCACATCTTGAAGTTGTTATTCTCACTTAGCCAGGAGACCACGGATGTTAACTCCACTGCAGGGATGGTTTCTTTCTTGCCCAGTGGTGATATTTATCTTGTGTATATAGTACAGCATAGTACTATATATATATATATCTATATATAGTATGTATGTATATAGACAGCTGACCAGGCTCCACCCAAGCTAATATGTGGGAAAGAAAAGCAGCTTAGCTACAATAATGTGGAGCATATGCTGTATACACCCTCATGCTCTGCCAAGGACCTAGCTGAGCACACTGGCATGGAAGGTCTGGCTGTGTTACACTAGGTAGTGCATTTAAAGGCAGTTCTGTTATATCCAAGATTACTGCAGTGTGCAACATCCTATATCACCTTACAGCCCTGACACTATGCTGATGGGCACCAGCTGAGAACCTCAAGTTTCAGTTCCAAAGAAGGCCAAAGGAATGCTGTATCTTAATTTTTCAGCTCATATTTTTTGTATTTTTCAAGCTATAACAAGAGGTAGATGTGCTGCTCCCTGAGAGATGAGAGGGTTTTCTTTGTAACCTCTTTTATATCTTTAGGTATCACGTCAGCAACACGCCTTCCCTCACCACATACAGTACGGCTGACTGAGTGTTAGTTCCTGTCTGGAAACATAGACGCTATCACATAAGTTAGATAAAGTTATAAAGCTCATAAATTGCAGACAGACATCAATATGCCCTATAGAAGGTCTCAGCTCTGCAGAAACCCACCTTCCCCATTAATGATGCAAGTTAAACCATTAATCCATGCAGCTGATCCACTCACGAATATCAACATTTCAATACAACTGCTCTGGTAAGTTCTTGCAAACTGAATTCAAATGTGGCTATTCTGGGATGTTGTCTGAGAGAAATATATATCTGAAAAGAAAACTGCCAATCTGGATAGAAGATGCCTAAAGGAGTAAATGCTACCAGGTGAATAGTCATTGTATCTTGTATCTTGCAACGGCTTCCTTTCTTGCCAAAGAAGGCCTCTTAAAGCATTCTAGTCACATCAGACTTGCCATCCACTAGAATAAATTAGCCTTTAAAATAATTTGTCAATCCATCTACATCAGCAACAGTTATTTCATTAATTGGAAGAATTAGCTCTTTGTAGCAAGTCGAAGACTATGAAGCCAAAATATACGGTACTTTTCCCAAGTGACCCAGAGACCCTTGGATGAACTCCTGGGGTGCCATTATAATGAATAGTTATATAGAAAAAATAGCATTTTACTGTTTATTTAACATAGCTACCTTTCCAAAAAAAGGAACTTTCAACGTTTTTAAACATCTGGTTGCCTTATTTTTTAGTTTGTTTCTGCAGTGGTATGAGCAGAACGTCTTCAATTTAGAAAAGACAAGTCTGTATTCTTAGCCACATGGATGCTCTCAGGTTACAAGCAGTGTGGAAGAGGAGGAGATCTATAAATGCCTTTTAAGATTATTTTAACACTGACATATTAAATTTTAGAGCATCAAGTCCTACTGTCCATTATGCTACTGAGATCAATGAAGCTAGACTGGAGCTATAGTTGTATACACAATGTCACACCAGATACTGCTACATTTAAAAGTAAAAATATTGTTAAGGTAAAGCAAGGTGAACTACAGCATCTTAATTAATGAATTAGCTTGCTCTTTCAATAGCTAAGAATTTTACACACACTACTGTAATCAAGAAGGTATGTTGCCTCAAACTTCCCAAACATGCACACACACACACATACACACGCTTCATTGTACAAGCACATACAGAAGTGGAAAAAATGATAACAGCCAAAATACTGGTATGTACTAATTGTTATACATGTAAGCCATACACTGTGTATGTGAAGATCTTAAAGATCTGTAGTATCCACAGACCCTCAGAGCATCCCCAGAATTTTTTTCCCCATGTTTCCTTGGTTTATGGTCATTTCCTAGCAAGCACCAGAAATTAGCCTCCTGTTGTAACACACAGCTCATCAGTCCTCTCTATGAGAATAATCACCTGTCCAATCCCACACAATATTCTCCCATCTACCCATGCAATAACGTAGTCATGCTCTTGAAAGCTCATGTTAACTCAGGTGACTATCATCAGCTTAACTCTGAGGATCAAAGATTTCTAGCATTAAAACAGCCCCTCTACCTGGTTAGCAAAAAGGTTCTACCAAGTGTGATTACATCAGAACATTTTTCTAACAATAACTTCACACTTATTTCCAAGTAACTGGAAGAAAAGTCATTTGAATAGCACTGGGCTAGCGATCAGCCTTGCTGACTTCCCGAATTAAAAAAAACCCTCACCTTTCTAACTTTGCGATGATGTTAACCTTTTAGTAGATACTTCTTAGAAAGTACTTTTAATTCTTGAAATATGGAGTGGCTTTATCTCCTACTGATTATCTTAGTCTAATCTAATCAAGAGTGCAGCTTGTCATCTCACATAATTTTCCCAAAAATATTTTAAATTTAATCTAGTTATTTTGAAAGAGCAAATAAATAAAACTATCTTCACTGGTGACAAATACTTTCCAATCCTTAGCTAACTGTCTGTGCTAAGAAGATTTAAATTATTTTGTTCAGAATCAGAGTCAGATTAGTCTGCCTGCACTCATACAGATCCATCTGTTTATTCTCTTTAAACATGGTCTCCCATAGGCTTTTATTTTTTACTCCTGGGAATTTCATTGGTGCTTCAGAGGTAACATTTACACTGAATTACTGTAAATAATCACAATGGAATAGCAGTTCTCACTCAGAATCCAAAGACCTAGATGTGCTAGTATTCGTAATGTCATGGCTGTTTTCTGTAAATTTGTACACAATTTCTCGAGGAGTCCATTCTTGATGGATAGCATGGTATTTCATAGTCGCCAATATGAGAGGGATAGAACCACCTGCTTTCTGGTTCATTTCTAATAGCTCTGCTATCATTTTTAGAAAAGCATTAAAAAACTCACACAGTAAACTATATTCGCAGCATTAAACATCTCACATTACTTTTGAGACTTAAAATTGGGTAAATCCTTTTTGTTCTCTGCTGTGAAAATGAACAGCCTCATTGGTGTAGTTACCTCGAATGCTGCGATAATTAAGCGATATACTTCATGGTAATTCAGCATTCAATGAAATAAATTATTTTATGGCTAGTTAAATGGTAAGGCAAGGCTGGGGTGTTTAATAACCACAAAAAGCTGTTTATTGCACATTCCGTACATTGCCAATGGCATCATATTTTCATAGGAGAAAGCATTGAAAAAGCATTTTTCTTTCTTCCCAAGAGGGAAAATGGGGAAAAAATAAAGCAATTCAGGTTTGAAAGTGGTTTGCACCATCTTTCCTAGCCCTCCTACATTCAGATTTTCACCTTTCTGGAATCATAATATACACATGTAAAATTTGAATCCACTCCACTTTGTGTGGAAGAATTTGGGGGCCTTTAAATTCCTGCAGGTGGTGTAAGCTTGTGCCATGCTATTTGTGTTCATGCATCAAGCAATATTTTCCAACCGTGTGCTCCTCCTAGCAGGGCAAGCAGAGTTCTCAAGGAAGAGACTCACTAAGCCACCACCAGCCGGAGCCTGGAGGGAGACTCTTCATGTCTATGGGCTGAGTTGGGACAGAGACTATTGCTATGTCACAGGTTTTTGACAGCTGAAGCAACCATCCACATGTTGGCACAGCAAAAGTAGTAGGAATGTGACTTTATCTGTGTGAAGAAAATCAGTGTTTTAATGTTAATTGAACCATAGAGCAACTCAGCTTCAAGATGTGCCAACTACATTAAGGATGGGGATTTCATGAAGATGTTTGAGAGTTTGTGCTGATCTGATACCATTTCTTTAGACAACCTGCGGCCCTAGCTGCATCACCAAGTGAGGAGAGAAAAGAAAATTGGTGTTTTATTTGCCAGACAAGATAACCCAAAAGTATTGCAGGATATACAACCATACATAAATTTAAATTAATATATAAAGTGAATAAAGTGAGCTATAAAAGGACATGTTTAAAAAATTATTTTTTGACATTTTTCCCCAGCGTGACTAACATCTGTTGGTCATTTTGTCAGTCAGCCAAAGGAGTTTCAGAATATGAAAGAGGTAATGAACTGCGAGCAAGGCTTTGCTGTGCAAAAGTGTTTCTTTGATTTTATTTAATTTTTTTCTGGTCATAACAGCAGAGGCCTCTGTCCAGTCAGAATATAAAAAATATTAATTGGACCCTTCTTGTTCTAAGTCTAATCTTGCAACCAGCAGAACCATGTCCTCCAGCCCATCCTCAAGCATGAGTAGCAGACGAAATGCTGCTACGAGGAGAAGCCATTTAAAGCAGATATCTATTTAGGGGCTATTATAATCTCTCATATGGAGTAACAAAACCCAGGTGCTCCACATAGCAGCTGCTTGTCACCCTTCCTGATAGCTTGGCGGGTCTGAAAGTGAAGAGAGATCTGAAACCTTCTGCAGACATAATACATTTCATTCCCAAGAAAATTAAACCATGCTTGGAGTTTCCCTAAGCGAAGGTTGTAACAGGAGACACAGCACTGTCAGCACCTGTGTGGGAGCACCACATGATGCAAACTGGGAACCTTTGTTCCATCTCTGTAGGCCAAATGTGATCAGCCTCCTAAGAATAAAATATTTCTTCTTCAAATCACTGCTTTTTAGGGATGTTCTACCCACTCTAGGCTATACAGAAAGGCTGAAATAACTGCTCAGCTGTGCCAGCGTATCCTACACTCACACAGATGACTTGGTAGTGCATAATGATCTGAAGAAAAAATGGTCTTTTATAGAAATATTCATCCTTTAAAGACAGAAGATGGTTGTGGTTTTCTTCTGATGCTTTAACCCAGCGCAGTGTAACGGCTACTCCTTTATGAACCCAGGGAAGCTCCATGCACTAGAAACCAAAGGAAGTCATCAAGGTCCTTCTTACCCCTCCTACCTTCGCCTCCGCCACACATTTCAGAGCTGTCGGCACAGCTCCTTGTGTGGTCTTGAAACTGATGCTGTTCAACAGCAGCCAAAAGAGAGGGGAAAATCTGCTTTTTTATTTACATAAATCTGGCTAAGAGTTTTTATTTATTTAGAATGGATTTTAAACTGTGCTTGACTCTAAATAAATAAAACACGTTATTTTCCCTCCCTACTGGTTGCCACCAAGCCATGTGAATTACACAGACCACACAGACGGCAGCGGCTGCGCAGTAAGATGGGGACCAATGCAAAGGGAGGCAGCACACCAGGGGCTGGGGTTTGCAAGGCTTGCAGGTGAGGGAAGCACTATGAAAGACACACTTCAAGAGCACGGGGGAAGCGTAGCTCTGACAGAAACACCAGTGCCTTGGGTATCATGCTTGTCCTCCCCAGTGCATTTCTCCTCCACAGGACTAAGCCTTACCCAGTCACTCCTACCCACCACAGCAACAACTCTCTGGGAGCAACAGCAGCCCTGTGATAGTGCAATGGTGGGGTGACAGGCAGGAAGAGTGGCAGGATGATACATTCCAAGCTTCACTTAAGTGGAGAAGAAAGGAAGAAAATATCTTTAAGATTTATTCCAGGCTGGCCATTACCAAGGACAAATTGGTTTCAGTCAGAGCCTTGAAAAAATAAATTATATGGGCTAAGTCCCAGAGAAGTGAGTATGCTGAGACAAGGGACTGGACCCTCCAGTCAGACCCAGGCAACACCTCTGTATTATGTATGTCTTGAGACTTAAGTCACAAATACAGCCTACCAAAATACAATTAATTTTTGGAGTACCCCCGGGATGAATTTAGATCGAGCTTTAATGGAAGTAGTGTCAGATGAAAAATAGATTAAAATAATACAAAACAATCCTTTATCACCTGCTCCACGGGTGAGCCTTACCTCACTCAGTCCTGAGCAAAGAGACTGACTCCCAGGGTCCACACTTGAACACCACTTATTTCTTCACATGGTCAGTAAATAATAACTTCAGACGAGTTGACAAGTTCAGACAAGTTCATTCCAGATCTTGTGGAAACACCAGGGTCCTGAGGTTTCTGACAAATGAGGCACCTGCTAAAGCTGCCAGTGTTTGGAGGAAGGGAGAAAATCAAAAGGGAAAAACGCTAGCCGCTCTTCCTTTTAGCATCCAGCTACAAACACATCTATTTGATGTTCCCGCACTACCTGCTCATAGCAAATGCCATATAAAGCCATGCATTATTGGAAAGCTCCCATTTTAGACCATCAGACAACTAAAGAATAGATCCATACAATACCCCACTTGTCCCTGAGCTGCCACACCACTGGTCTGCATTCTTATTTCTCCTCTCCTTCCAAAATTTCTCCTTTTGAAAGCCAATACAGAGGAAATCACATACTCTGCAAACATCTTATTGTCACTGACCAAGGACTTCACCACACTATGTTTTGCTTCTCTTTGGTTTTGTGGTTTACCAGTTGTAAACTGGAGGGAAAGATGATTGCAGGCAAAGGGATTTTTCCCGTGGTCTGCGTTTGGTCTAATGGGTTTAGCCTTAATCTCACTGATCTAATGAAGAGACTAGCATTTGCCCCCCAAATTACAGTTACATTCACCAATACCAACCTGAAAAGCCTGCCTTTGGAATGTGAAGATGCAATGGACTGTTTCTCAGGAAGTGTCTACGAAGCCTGCTTGCAAAGAGCTGAATCTGCCAATTTATGCTAGAATGCAGCAGGCAGCAGTGCTACGAGGCAGACCAGTCTGTACTCATGATTGAGGTAAACTGTTTTATAAGCTTCAATACAAACTTCAGCAGAAGCATCTTCTGACCTGGTGTGAATGTGAATTTGCAAATGCCTTATTCCTGGGATAAACATCAACCATCAGCAGAAGGAATGGAGTACAATCAGCAGCAGCTACCAAACTTTTCCCTTCTTTTCTGGGAGGAGGAAGAGGGATTAGTGAACTCTTACATGTGAAAGAGAAAAAAGTTTAATACAAAGACTGGCAAGGCAGATATAGGTCAAATGAGAGTAGGAAATTTACTGGGAGGTCAAGCCAACTGAAAAACCTACATTTTTCTCCAATAAGGCAGACAAGAGTCCATAGCTTGTGATGTTCTTGGCCAAAGTCATAGTGAGACATACAGAACTCTACCACAAGACAGACAGAAAGAAATTAAAACATCCATATCTCAGCAGAGCAGTGCAGTTGGCTCAGAATTTACTGTTGAAGGAAATGTCAGCAGACAGCCTCATGCGGTGATGACTGCTGAATATGAGGAGACACAACCAAGGGGCAGCTAAATTTGCAGAAAGTATTGGAGCAGCAGCAAACCCTCTCCCACTAGGAATGGTGCTGGACAAAGCACATATCTCCTCTGCTCCCATGGATACTAAAAACCAGAAGCAATTCTGAGAGGGGAAGAGACCAGTAACCCAATCTGGAATATCAACCTCTTTCCAAGTTCAGCTGATTCAGACAATGATGCTGCACAAAGAGTTTTCTGAAAAAAAAAAAAAAAAANAACAAAAAAAAACCAAAACAAAAACCCAAATTGGCATTTCAGGACTGGATTCTACTGACAGGCATGGCAAATGCACTGCTGCATGCTCACTGCAGGGGGACTAGCAGAATCCCACAAGGACTCAGGATGCCTGCCGCTCAGTTAACACTTCTGGCACAGTTCCACCAAATCTGTTCAACATGAAAGCTTCCTATCCTTTCAGCCCCTTATCTTCCTGCTTCCCTGCTTTGATGTTCTAAGTGTAACACCTGTCAGGCTACCCCTAGACCCATCAGTACTCTCTTGCCCCCATCTCTCAAATTTTGCACCTTGAGTGAAATTAATGCATAAATGCAGTCGAACAAGTACAAAATATGAGCAAGGGGTGCTCACTACAGCTGCAGAGGACAAACGTAACCCAGTGTTCAGTGGCCTAACAGACTGGGTTGAGGGTGTGTGTTGTGACTTTCTTCTTTCTTCCTTTTTTTTTTTTTTAAAACCTTTATGCTGATTTCTGGGTGGCAACAGAGAAAAGACATTTAGAATGCTTTAGAGATTCTATGAGAAACCCCTTTATATTTGTGTGTGGTCCTGCAGTTTTGTCAGTTGTCTGACATTTTAATTTCCTGTTCCCCTCTTATGGTGGGATTCTGATTTCCTCTCAGTCTATCTCCATTTCTACCATCTGTTTCCTATTCACTTTTCTAAATATTGAAACAAATAATTAATTTGGCAAACAGACATGATGTAGCCTGGCTCATCTTCTGTCAATATATAACTCCTACCATCACTTTCCAGGCTTCCAACCTCTTACAGGTATTAGCTCCTTTGGACCAGACTACTCGTGGTCTAATTCATCAGTGAAACTGGTCCAGCTTTAAATGGTTTAATGCTCTTTCATTAGAAACAGCCATTCAGGGTCTTCCATATCCTCACAAAATACTGTGTCAACACAGTCCAGTTGCAAAGTACTCCAATAAACTGCCTTTCTGTGTCTGAACAATATAAAACACGAAAGAACTATTCATGAACAGTCTGATTAAAAAGTGGCGCCGAACAATATATACTCTGCCCGCAGTGACTGAAAAGGGAGTCCTCTGTGAGCAGGGATATGATGTTACTGGGAACAGAAAGATTTGGTCTACCTTTAAAGCAGTTCCAAGCTGCTCAAATGGATATCACGAAAGCCTGTCTATACCTGCTTCATACGCCAATGAAGCTCTTGATGTATTGGGAATGTCAACCCATGAGATTCTTCATGAATATTCAACTGCCATTTCCATAGGGCAGAGACTCTCCTTTTCTTCTGTGGTCTGCTATGGCTTGTGCCAGAGCTGCTCAGTGTCTCCATACATCAATTACAAAACCCTAACAGTACCTAGGATTACACCTATTGCTGCAGGAGTATACATATCCTGAATGTCAAGGACCAATTTAATAGATTTTAATTATTCTTTAACACTGCTGAAATATTCAATCATGCTTTTTAATGTACTGAATTAGCTTTACAGTGAAAGACCACACTAACCCACCACCCATGACAGGCAGAAATTTTACATGACATTTAAGATCTCTGTATTGCAAAGTGCCGAAATGTCATCTGTATTATTCACTTAATCCCCTCACACTGATAAATACTAATGATTGTCAGAACTAAGACAGACCTCAATGTCTTGCAGCCATTTCTGCACCCCACAGGCAAAAGTGAGTGCATTTTTTTTTTCCTTTTTGTAAAATTCCCTGGAAATACACCACCCTTTTAGCATCAACCCTGTAAGGCCACAGGGCCAGATCAGCCAGGAGACCAGTGCTGAGCTGGCACAGCCAGACTTTGCCTATCACCCACAGTACTGAGACCTCCATGACCAAACCTGAAGGAGAAACTGCACCATTCCCAGAAGAGCTCAGCACACACATGGACCCCTTCAGGATGGTGGTAGGGAGTGGGGGCACTGAAAGAAGATAAAGGACCAGTCTGCCTTTTTCCAGTCCAGACTGGGACTGGGCCTTGCTCCCCTGGACCAGGGTTGTGCTGCCCTGTCACAAACTACCAGCCAGCAACATGCCCCTTCTCCTTTCTACAAAGAGCTACGTGGACATACCAGACTATGGGGGTGGTTAGCCTTATCTTGCTAGCCATTGCTGCACTCAACAAACCTCACCCAGACCATCTTTATTCTCCTCAGACTTGTGGTCATGACTCTAAATTAATCTTCTGAATGTTTTCCCACACAAACATGCCTGTATCTTTTCCTTTGGGCTTAAAACAAAAAACTTTTCAATCCATTTTCCATATCACCACACACTGCCCTGGAGATGTCTCTGAGGTAGATATATTGTGAGGTTACACATTCCTAGTCCTCACTGGGAATGGAATTGCAAAAGAACATTCCAATTATTTTGGGTTACGGAAAAAAGTAATCAAATATTTTACTCACCACGAAAATGTCACCATTTTATGCATTTCACAAAGAATTTTCTCATTATATTAGGTAGACCTGGAGACACTCCAGTCTCTGTGGGTTGGCACACATTCCCCTGTTGTGTTCAGAAATTAAAAGTCTTTAGTCTGTTTTTTATGAAGGCCAAGTCACTTGGTGTCCTGCTACTGACACAAAACTTGATGGCAATACACCTGATTTCTCTTACAAACTGATTTGGCCTTTTCTGAATCCACTCCTCACACAGCTGTGTGCACAGCATTCTCCCCACAGGTTTCTATAAAAATAACAATTGCACATGAAGAAAAAGGAAAGCCCAGAAAAATAACGACATCAGCAACCACTTGAGAAAAATTAATGAGTGCTGTTGAACAGCATAACCATTCACTGACACTGAATAAACAAGACAGCAGGTCTGTAAGACCATTAGTACCACAATTTTCAACTAGACTTTTTTTTAAAAAAAAATTTGGCACTATGCTGTAACAATACAACAGTGCTACACAAACATTGCAGTAACAGGGAGAAGACTCAGCCTCTGAGCAAAAGAGTACATTAACAACACACATTTTATGTATGCAAAAGAGCAGTTTTCTCTAACACTGCAACACCTTCATGAGAAATTCAATGCCATGGTAGATATAAAGGTTGAGTAAGAAATGTCTGTGCTGAAAGCTCCATTTGCTTTCAGTCTCTGTTGATTTGGTCAACTTCTGGTTCATCACTGGATTTCAGAAAATAAAATGCATTTCCTGATAATTTGCTGCGAAGTTTCTCCTTCTCCACAAGATCTTCATAAAATATCTTTATGCAAAATCAGAGAAATAGAGGAGAAAATACATATAAAGAAACAAGTATAACACGTCCCAGATTATCTGGAAGAGCAGGGTAAAGAAGTTACATTGGTTGCATCTTAAAAAAAGTCATAGTTACTTTTGAAATGTCATAGATTTCTTTTGAAAAGAATGAGTATTGGACAACAGACATTAAGGAGGCACCGAAGATCTCTCTTCAGCAGGGCTAAGTGTAAGCAGTAGCTTTTAGTGCAGGCATTGGTCCTTTGACCTAGTGAAGCTGTGGTGATAACAAAAAGTATCTGATATTACATCTGATCCTACAGACTGGACTCATAAGCAAATCCCATTGCCCTGGCAGGTCACGCTCCCATGCATAACTCAGAGAAGAAAAGGTGTATAGCTGGAAACAGGTATTGAGTCCCTCGAGTTGCCTTTGGTGGGGAAGAGGGAAGAAATTGTGAATTATTCACGACTTTCAGTGTATCCCTAATCCTTTAATTCCGTCATTCTGAGGGTACAGACTTTTGCTTAATGGCAGTGCCAGAAATAACAAGCTAGAATTGCATGTTTATGAAATGGGGTCTTAGTTAGTTATTAGGATCAACTGGGCTTGAATTAATGTTGGCTCTCGTTCAAGAGCACTGCGTGGAACTGAATAAGCATCACAGTTTTAAAATGCATTGATGGTTGTTTGTTGTACATAGTTAACATGCTAGAACTATCCTAGCATACAAGCCCATAGTTTTCTTACGAACATACAGACACAGAGAAATTGGGCTAATACACCTCTACTGTCTTTGGATTTGTAGCTCTGCTTACACTGGTGATTGACAGAGGAAGATAATCCTGCATTTAACCAGATACCTTTTGCTCCCAAATTTGAAGTTGCATTGGTGTGGGTATACGTATGACACTGTTCTCATCTGTGGTTTTATCTCAGGAGGTAGGCAACTATTTTACAGGTGATAAACCAAAACAAGGCAGAATTAGAGTCTATGTAGAAATGAAGGTGTTAATGTAAGCAGAAGACAATCCAGGCCAGGTGAAAAGAGCAGCTGACACCATGGGTAGCACAGGGTTTTGAAAACCTTACTGTGCTGAAGGCCACCGAATATGTGAAAATTACTCGATATTTTGAACTGATAAAAATTACACATAAGATCCTTGCTCCAGATGATTTATAAATGTTGTGAAGTACAGGAAAGGCTACAATTCACACAGCTTTGAGGCACATTGCACAGGACTTCTTATAATATTAGATTTTTTTTATTTTGTTTTGTTTTCTGCTGTATAAAGGTACATAATGTTTAAGCCTGCCTGGGAGCACAGCTGCATTTCTGGAGATTCAGCTATGCAAGGGGTATTTACATAGAGGGCAGCGTGTCAGGAATCACTGCACACAAGAAATAAAGAAAGTGTGACCACACTAGCTTTCTGTTTTAAATCAGGAGCAAGCATTTGAAGATGTCCTCATCGTCCCAACTTACCATGCTTTGGTTTACACTTCACACAGCCTTAAGACTCACTAACTGGAAGATCCACTCCAGCGGTAGAACTTGCTGCTGTCCAGCAAGTTACAGGTATGCAGTCTACAGAACCAGGTGAGAAATAGTTCAAAGCAGAGAACCTGAAACGTGCTTCATGCGGACACCAGCTTCCCAGCACCAACTGCACTTGTTCACACAAGCATAATGTGGGAGTAGAGAGAGAGGAAGCAAAGTGCAACCTTTTGAGCAACTCCTCAACTCTAAGACCAGTTCTGACACCTGAATCAAGTACCACTTGAGCCATTTCATCCCTATTGACAGACAGTACATTACCAAACAAGGCCCACAGAGAAAGAAAAGAAATCACTTTCAAATTAAGATCACAAGGCAAACACTTTCATCTGAAAATAAAACCAAAACAAACACCCAGGTTTAACTGAAAACAATAGCAATAACAATAACACGTGGCAATAATAATAAAATAAACATTACAGAATCTGATTTTTCATCAAAACAATGGAAACTTTGACTAAATGATTCATCTTGTCTGAGCACAGAGGTTTATTGGGTTTTTTTTTTTTGAGGATTTGGGGGTTTTTTTTTGGTTTTGGGTGGGGTTTTTTTTGTTTTTTGGGTGGGAAGGGGGAGGTGTTTGGGGTTTTTCTGTGAAAAAGCAATTCCTGTCTGTCATACACAACCACAAAGTAATGGTGAGTCAGGCCAGTCTTACCCCATGCTGAGATGCATACACAGTTAACATGATCCATAGAGGACACAGCCCTTACAGAATCATGAGTATTTTTTACCAGAAGCAAAGGCAATTCTGCCTATTCTAAGCCCTATAGCCAGAAGAAATGTCATCCTCCTTCCCTTCTGGGAAACATGATACCAAAGACATTTTCATTGGCAAAGTCTTTCAGCCAGCATCTCTGGTAGGAACATTATCATAATCAGACATTATTTGGATTGTTGAGGGGGACTCTCCTGCTCTCACAGCCCTAGAGGATTCTGTATCAACAGAAAAGTCCCCACGGTAGATTCAGGAGAGCTGAGAAGCTGCCACTGAAACTCCCAAGTCAGGTCTAATAAAGCCTCATAACGTCTTGATGGCCCCAGTACGGAGAAAGCAAGAGTAAAGGTTGGCAGTGTCATGTAGATTACTGATATCAGCCAACCCCAAATACCATCGGGTTTTGAGGATGCGTGAGGCACAATACTGGTGCATGACTGTAGCTGAACGGGTGGGAAGGAGGTCTGATCCCAAGCCACCTTGCAGCAGCCCATCACTGCTCTGAGGCTGAATTGCATTCCCCTGGGTGTGTATATGCAATGTCACTGCACCCTACAAGGCATGCACTAAATGTGTTACATCTGTCTGATGGGGGCTTTCCATCATACCTGTCTAATGGGGATTGTCTGTGCTGGTTTACATTGCCAAGGAAAAAAAAAGCCAGCATGATTCAAGTTTCTCACAAATTAAAAGACATCATGACAACAAAACCTAAGCATATGCAGAAGATTGCATGAAACACAAACGCTAATACTAAAAAAAGGCAAACATCACCTTCCTGAAAATCACTTAAAGACCTAAGGGTTTTTTTTTAATCAAAGTGGATGAGATATTCACTCTGCAACATCTGAGTAAAGCAGCAGATTCCTTGTGGTTAAGGGGTTTCAGAAAGGACTTGTCAGACCTAGCATCATTTTGCAATCCCACATAACATTGATTTCTTCATAATCTCATCTTGATTCCCTCGTGGTTCTGGCAGCACTAAATCACAGCATTTTAAAAGAAGGTCATGTACACATTTTCATTTCATACACGATCCTGTCACACAAGACAAATGGTCTCGGGGTACTTTGCTTGAGGGTTGTAAAGTCATCAGTTCACTTTGGATTGACTTTAATAAGTCTCATGGAATTCTCTCAACCTTTTCTCCTCCAGAAGGACTCCATTTGTTCACTAGCTACTTTCTGAAAGGCCCAAAACACATCCTAAATTTAACAGACCACAAAGCTTTCTCTTACAGCAAAGCATAGTACATGAGATCATGCCGTCTGCCTCACTCCTAGCTCCTACATGGGATCTCTAACTCATTTAGACACCTCAGGTCCCTGCATAGTTTGTGAAGAGGTACAAGCACCTCAGAGTAAGACACAAACCCTAGACACACCTAGCATCTGCAACTCGCTAGGGACCCCTGACCTCCCATATTGCTCCTCAGCAGCTTCCATCCAGCTGCTTCAGCCCACTGTTGCCCAGCAAATCCAGCCTCAAGCCACCTCCTCAGGGCAAACCTGTGCCCTCTCCATCAGCCCTCTCAACAGTGCTGCTCTGGTTCTTATATATTTTATAAGCTCAGCACAACTCAGGGCACAGGGGGATGTAGTAAGCAGGAGTGCACGTAATCCCAAAGTGTCCGGGTCACACTTAGGGCTGGTGGTGGACTAGAATTACTGATTTCAGCTGGATCAGACCTGACTGCGTGCTACATCAGTCTGAAGCTTTTGCTCCCTTTGTGCCCTGGGGAGTTTCTGTTACCCTGTTTTTCACATCAACTGTGGTACATCAGCGCTTCATTAAGGAGAGCTGTGTGTGACTTTATATGCCTGGCAAGGGTCTGATATTACGAGTCTACTACAGAAGATCTTTTCAGGGCAGAACCTAAGCCTGAGCAGATCCATCCCTGACATCTCTTCATTCTTTTTCGAGTTTGATTTTAATGTGTCTCCAGGTTTCATAATTGCAAAATCAGAAGATATTACTCTGTATCTTTGCCACTTAATAGCATTTTCACACATGCCCTTACAGTTATTATTAGTTACTATACTGCTGCCTATCTGGAGTTTATTTTGTGTTGTCACATTATCATTATCACGTCTCCTAATGTTTTCATTACATTTGTAGACCTATATGAAAATCAAACTCAAGACAACATAGAAAATGAGCACCAGTGCTTAGAATACATCTTATTTTAAAAGAGATGTGTGGATTTCATTATTTTTTTGCCCTTTTTAATGCTAGAACCAAAACACTTTACAAGCTACTAACCTGAGCAGCAAATTTCCCTGTGGCTGAAATCCTGACCCTTCTTCCCAACAAAATTATCACAATCCACGCTATAAACCTCAGAACTAGCAACAGTTATCAATTAGCAACAGATTAGCAGCCAAGGGGATCGCTCCAGAGCCCGTTTTCATGCTCCAGAGAAAAGCTATTGTACTATTTCTGCTACTGCTGCCTGTAGCCTCCTTGTTTCAACACATGGTCGAGAACCCTCCCTGCTTCCACTCTCTCACGTCTCCAGCCAGGCAACAACTTGTAATAAAAAGCTGACGCCAAAAATTAGAATCACAACCATATATTAAAACACTCCTCTGAAGTGCTTACATCCCCAACACCATATGGACCCAGCAAAGGATCTCAGAGAGAGGGAGGGGAGGAGAGACAAGAGCTTCTAGCTGAGAAGCACGTGGATTCATGCTAGCAGCAGCACAGCGAGCTGCTGGAACCAATCTACCACTAAAGCTGTTAACCAATAACCGCGTTCCTCCAATTATTCCTTTCTCAAACAATAATCAGGTTAAAATTAGTAATCTGAATATAAAACTTTTCTTAAAGGAAAGGGAACGCTGTCCTGTGGGGGAAGAAGAAGAGGGAAGGCTCAGGAAGGGAAGACATGAAAAAGCATCCCAGAGGTGGGAAATGTGTTTCCTATCAGGGCAAAGCTGCAGGACATCATACAGCACACTTTCAGCTCCCTCTCTCAGTTCAGGGACTGCCAAATGCCAGTGTGGTGACAGCAGGGGTGAGCTGGGAGCCAGAGCAGAGACTATGAGGCCTGGGGACGTGTCTGTGTGTCTGTATAAGAGAGGGAGACACAGAGGTATGGAGATTCAAAGGCAGAGATTAAAGTCTCAAGTATGTAATCCAGTTTTCTATTACTTTTCCTACCCTCTGTTCTCAGTTTGCAATTACAGACCAAAACTAACAACCTAGTCTACCACATGCATGTTGACTTTCTTTGATTTAACCATTGTACTGCAAACATTTACCAAACAGCCAAGTCAGCTATAAGAAATACAGCATCACTATGAGTTGACAGATCAAGGAGAAGATGCACAAAAGTGAGGAGGTCTTGATTCTGGGGTGATGTTTATCAAAACCCAGAGACTTTTTTTTAAAAAAAAAGAAAAAAAGCCTTGGTTTCGGTGGCTGTAGCCAAATACAAGAGAGAAAACTGTAGCCTGAACACAAATGTCTGGCTCCCATCCTTTCCTGAGACCACCATGCTGGATTACCACCACTGCTAACAGCACTTCCACTGAGAATTGGCAGCTGGGCCCCTGACAAAATATGGAGATATGTTGATGGGCTTTGAGTTGAAAACACTGAAGTATTCCCTCCATTTAATAAGGAAAAGCATCTAAATCTTTTAAGTCATAAGTTCTACTGGGAAATAAGCGACAGGCATTACTCTGTTCCAAATGTCAGGACTTCCATCCTTCTCCTATAAATCGTAGGCAGGGCTTAAAACACAGGGGGAGAAACTCCCAGCACAGTCCTGCACGCCACACAGATCGAAGTTCTGGAAAAGGACAACACTGAGCAATGACAGTATCCATATAATTTTCCAGCCTTTTCATATGCTCAAAAAGAAGACAGAAAGAAAAAAAATGCCCACCCCAGGACAGGAAGGGATTTTACTTGGGAGAGTGGAAATTACAGTACAAATTATGAGAATTACTTGTACAGGAAGAACTCAGCTTCCTACACACTTGGCAGTATCACCGACTAGGAAACAATACTACTAGTTGTTCAGAGATTGCACCACCCTTTCTAATAACTCTGTGCAGAGTCAGATGGTTCTTTCAGTTTTCAAAATCCTGTATCACTCTGCAGCATATCAGAAGTGAAAGTGACCGCTGGCTATAAAACACAAAGGTTGAGATACCATCTCTGCCCCAGGAAGTCCTCACACGGAAGATTATCTGATGTTTCAGCAGTTTAACAATGAAAGAATCATTCTAATATTATAGAGGTCTTATGGTCCTCTCAGTACATCCACTACAGAGAGTATTTAAATTTGGAAAAGACCTCTAAGACCAACAAGTCCAACCACCTGTCCAGTAGCACCATGTCAACCACAAAGCACTGCATCCCTGTCTAAAAAGGAGGGTGTTGGACTTTTTCTCAGAAGTTCTTGAACTTTTGCCCCATATATTTTTGTCCTATATATTTTTGGGTTTAGATATAGGCTTTTAGAGATATTTTATTCCTTTTTCTGAAAAAAAAAAAACCTTCCAGTCAGTAAACAAGATGTCACCATCATTAACAAGAAATTGTGCTCTTAAGTCCAAATTTAACTAATAATTTCTAATCAGAGCAAGTTTTAATAAGATTTCTGGATGTGCTGAATGAAAGACATGTTAGGAAGTTTTGGGGCAGCCAGGCTGACTTAAATCAATCTCAGACAACAGACTTTCACATCAGGCTTTTTGCCCATACTGTCACCACTTCCTGCTCTTCTTTGTTCCACAAGATAGGATACTTCATTAGATTTGTCACCTCGAGGTCATTCCCAAGGCAACTCATGGCATAACAGAACATAAAACATTAATTACCATTCTCAGAATTCTTCGAGAGACAAGAAACTGGGCTGTGAGCTGACAGCATTGCATGTCTCACAAAGAAGTAAGTGCAGCAAGGGTATGATAGCATGCTACAGTGCCCTAGGAATAAAGGGGAACTAAACCACACAGTGCAGATCCCCATCCAGATCTGGATCTTACCTCCCCCACTTATGTTTGGTAATATAAGTGCCAGTGCACTCATACTCAGAGAAGGATGAAGCTGGGCTCCACAAAGATCACGTATAGTCAAATTCCCTAGTCCGATCCTGCTCAGCCACAAGGAGGTCCGGGGCCAACTGACCCAGAGTTCAACTGGTCCAATTATTTCTTCTAATTGCACCTCTAGTGGCAATGTTTCCTTATCTGAAGCCTCAGTTGAAAGATCATCTTTTGAGGGCATGTGAGAGAGACTGTTTATTCTTATGCTTCACTCCTTTGAATGTTTTCATTTCTACTGATAATCCCATTTTATTGCCTGGCTTTTCTCTCTCTCTCTCTGAGATAAAGCTATATCAGCACTAGACTCTTACTGCTGATGGTGACCTGCTTTCAGTGGGACTTCTCTGTAAAATGTTTTATAATAGAAAATATCTATTTTTTGTACTAATTCAGTTTTCTTATCTTGTGTACAATACTCTGGCTTCTGAAGAAAGTCATAACCGTTCTTTGTATGGCAAAATAAATATTATCATTATGAGGAAAAAAGCAGAAGAATGATGTATATTTAGATAAACTAAAAAAAGGTTTCAGGCAGTGAGCATTTTAATCAGTTTTATACTTATATCTTCAAGCTAAAGCTAAGAGTTTTATCTGTGGGAAAGGCCCCAAAGCAATCTTTGATCATAAAATGTGGACCTTGCTGTATCCTTCAATTAAGTATAACTCTCCTGGTTCAGATATCCTTGGACCTTGTGTATAGAAGCTAATCTTCTTTGATTTACTGCGTAAACACAGTTGCACATACCAGGTTAAGTATAACTGGGAGGCATTCCTGCATCCTGCTGGCACGGACATTTCTCCTAAGCCATTACCTCTAGTGGATTTGTTCATTAATATCTTTGTCCTGCTCAGTGCTCCATTGCACTGGTTTCATTAGGAGAAAGAACCCACCCCAAAAACCCCATTTCCAATAGGTATTTCTAGAAGCTGGATGAGTTTGGAGAGTGTTTTTATTCAAGCATACTCTCTGGGAGGTGGTGTTTCAAGAAGGCTGAGCACAATGTGAAGTAAGGGGTGCAATATAAGTATACCACACAAAGACTGATGAAAACAATTCCTGAAGCTACAGCTCTCATAGTTTTGTATCTATGAACTTCATGCCTGCATGGATCCACACACACACACAGAAGGAAACAGAAAGCTAGCCAAATTTCAGAAGTCTGGAAATCCTACAAAATTACAAAATCCCACATAGATGCTGTTGGAAAGTATAAATTAACTGCAGTTTGTTTGAGAGTCCTGTCAGAAACCTGTGAACAAGCCTGGCCTGAACTTTGCAGCAGACATTTCATATGACTGAAGGACCTAACAGCATTCCTTAAGGTTTTGAAGAGATCTCAACAGGCAGCTGCTCCCACAGAGAGAAGCTGATGAGAGCAGCATACCCCTGCTGAACACCAAGCTCTGTGGAAAACCCAAGAGCTCAAACCAAGTGCTGATGGTTCCCAAATTCCTTTGAAAATAGAATGATCTCTTCCAAATTTCCCCTGCAGTGGCAGACAGCTCCAAAGGCATAAATGACTGCTGCTGTGGTAACACAGTCGTAGTGATTTCATAAACATTAGAAGTATGACTTGGGAAGGCGTTTGGGAAATAACAAGGGATAAATTAGATTTATCCCTTGTAACTCCAGGCACCACCCGAAAGCGAGACAGACGTTACAGCCCAGTCACTATCCCTCTCTCCACAGACTGGAGGAAGCACTGACAGATCTGACCAGCAGTTCTCACATAGGTGCCCAAAGACAGGTGACAGGAACTGAGGGCACCATGTTTCCAACCCTCAGCAGCGAAGCACACTACCTCTTCAGCCCTCCTACCAAATTGCTAATCTGTACATTGACCAAAGGAAATTTAGTTTTCTGGCAATTACTTTCCTTGCATCTGGAAGAACACTGGAACATCTATGTTTTCATCACACCTATTTGACCACTGTCAGAAGATATGAAAGCTAGGCCAGGATAGCACTTCTGGATGTTTTCAAACTGGGGAACCCTTAGGGAACACATCTCTGTTTCCTGACATGTAATACAAGAGAACAAATTTGAGCCAGTGATCCGTGGTGGATGACAAGGTATGTGCAGATAGTTTGACAAAGTAGAAAAAAATCTTGTCTCCATCCCTCACTCTGCTGTTGATTTCTTATATTAACTTTTACTAGCAAAATCTTGCAGCAAGAAAAATAACCTAGCACATTGCCTTTGACATAAAAAAGGCTATGATGTTAACTTTGGTACTATACAAAATTCTTTTCTATAGAATAGAGGTTATAAACTGCTCCCTTGTTTCCCAGAGGTCTCCATAGATAAACATCAGGAACTCAGATGCTGTAATTATAAGGTCAGACAAGGAAAAAGTTACTATATTCACTTCTAAAAACTTGTCAGAAGGAACAATGCACATTTGTGCATGTGTTTGTTTAATGAGCTTTCTTTTGGTTTTAGTGCTTTGCTTACTATAGCTCCATAATTTTGGTTTTAGCATATTTTGTAAGTCATCTTCGTCTGACACGAAAGACGTCATTAGAGGAAATGTCAGATTGGAAACAGTCATCTGTTTTCTAGCTAAATCCTCCTACAAAGACAGCAGCTAGCAACTAGGATGTATAACAGCAGAAGCTGTAATGGTGCGTACAACATTTAATTGTGCATATGTGATACATAATATTTAACTTTTCCTTTGTTTAATGCAGCACACAGAAATTCTCAGGAGGCTGGAGAGGGTCATATCCATGGCTGAATGAGAAAAGAACATTAAAATTATCATTATAGGCCTTCCTCCCTTTGACTTAACTGGGTGAACCCTAGAAGATTTAGAGTTCAGGTTCAGTTCAGATAAACATCCAAAAGTTCACAGGTTTACCCAAACTATCTGAATCTCTAGAGCCCCAAAATAAGCTGGGAATCTCCAGAACTGCTTTCTTGGGGGATTACCTGCATTTCCACTTTCAGACAAAAATCAGAACAGCAGGGGGAGAAGGGAAAAAACCCCCACCCCTAAACATCAATTAAATATTGCAGAACCTCAGCACACCTCATTTAAGTTATACTCAAAGTCAGAGTCTCCTCACATAGTTTTCTTATTGTCTTGGTGATATTCTTTTTTTTAATGTCAGCTTTTATGCCCAAGTCAGAGAATACTTACTTTGACACCTGACTTCTCAGTCTATCCTACTTATGTTTGCCATCAGATTTTTTGCAAGTGGAACCCAGAGCAGGTGGTAAAAGGAGTCTCAGTTCTTCTACACATTTATAGCACATCTACACAGCACAGGTCCTGCAGAGAATATCTCTCCATCTAAAATATTTATTAAAGGGGAGGCTAAGAGGTGAAGGGAAGAGACAGGGAGTATAGTGAAGTAGTTTACAAAGTGCTGACACTCATAACAGATAGCTCTCTCATTGGCATAGGAGCTGCTGGTTTCCCTCTTTGACACTGATATGGAAAAAACATCAGCAGCCGCACTATCAGCAAGAACATGACCCTCTGATCAGCCGTTGTTCACTTTCCCAGAGCAGATTCCCATCTACCAAATTAACTGTGGCCATTCATTTTCTGTTGTAAAAATGTGTTTTCAATCACCTTTGGGATTAAGATAGATGATCTGCATTAAATGAAGAGCACGTTGCCTTGTAGTACTTTCCATCATCCCTTCCACTTGTAAAACCAGAAAGGAATGCGAACACCCTTGCCACGAGTGCGGTTATCCTGGCACGCTGTGTGGAGCCCACCCCGTCACAAAACACCCTCCCCATTCGCTCGGTGACATCCTGTGTCCTTTGTACCAGGATGACAAGAAGTCACTTCTTACGCTACCAGATGGGGGAAAAATATATTTCATAATCTAGGACTGCCACACCGAGCCAATCAAAGGTCTATGTAGGCCAGCCTAATACAGGCTATAAGAAAAGGGGCATCCACAGTGTCATTCTCTCCCTCAATCAAGCTACCAGCAAGGTACCATCTTAGAAATGTCCCAAATGAGAACATGCACCCACACCACATTTAATAGCTGCTTGTGAACCCATCCTCCTCTAATCTGCCTAATCTTTTTCTGAATCTGATTAGGCTTTTGTCCAGGATAACATCCTTTAGCAATATGGTCCATGACTTTATCAGACTTCTTTTTGTTTAAAAATGAGCTGAGAATTTAACAGTGTTCATAGTTCTCGTTTAGTGAGAAACGTGAATAAGGAAATATCTCCCTATTCACCTTCTCTATCCTTCTTCCTTCATAGTCACTGCTTTTAAAGATCATGACAATCTTTTCCCCACAATCACTGTTTTCCACCCTAGGAAGTCAAGTTCTTTGTGACTTAGAAGTCATTCCATAGTATTCTCATGTGATCCATCACTCCAGTTTTTCTTAAAATCCTTAAGATTTTTAAATTATGGTTTTTCAGAGTTTCACGCAGAAGATCAGGTGTGCTCTGTGGCATGGTGATTTGGTTTCTATTGCCTTCCTCCCAGCTCCCACCTTTCTGGCTGATTCAGCCATTGTTTTGAGATGACAATGAGCTAGCCATAAAGACACTTGAGGTGCTTCCCCCCACCCAGATGGGAATATCTGTTTCCTGAGAGTAATGACATATGTATAATCTACACTGGCTTCTTCACTCATCCTTTAATAAGATTAGAAAATAACCTGAGAAAAGAGATCCAGCCATCCAGCATTACAATGGCATCTGCAACTCCCAGGGGTTGATCCGAGTTTAGATTTTTCCCGAATAGTTTTGTGTCATTAACTAATCTTGGCTTTTTACTGCTTATCCTCATTTTTAAATCAGGAATAATTTCAATAGCATGGAACATATTTTTGTCAGCAACTTTCTCCTCCTGTGACTGACATTCCTTCTATTACATCATTGTGATGTTCTAGCTAATTTTGGAAGTGTTTTCTACATGATTTTCACTTATTTCTTGGAGGCTTGCCACATCCATCTTCATAAAAGCATGAAATACCTCTTAACTGACATGGGTTAGGAATTAGTAAAGGACCACATTCCTCTTTCTTACCTCCTTGCTGGGTCTCTGACAATGCCATGATGCATGTTAGCTCTCTAAAAATAGACCTACTGTAGGAAGCTCAGCTTCCTATATCCTTTTTGTTTTTCTTGGTTGACTTTTCATTTTGGGGTTAGGGGTTTTTTTTCAGACCAGTTCAGTGTCAGTTCGGGGCTTCTCTGCTATCACCACTGGCTCAAACACCTGAAATGATCCAATATCCCCAGAAATGTTGTCGGTTTTAGCCCTGCCCCTCCTGCTGCAAGGCAAGCACAGAACCAGCTACAATTTCACACCCTCCAGAAAAACCTCCCAGTCAAACTGGCATCTGAAACTCATGCTTGCTGCACCTTTCCAGAGGAACGTGTTCCATAGGGTTTGTTGAGCCACTGATGAAAGGCAGGCTTAAGCATGAAACCCACTGTGGCTCCAAGCAGCAGCTCGGTGTTGCTGTCGCTGACGCACTCATGCTGGGGGAAGAGGAGGGGCACACCACACATGTGCAGCGAAGCACACACAGTACATCTTCTTACCAGATGGTGCATCAGACCTGTTGGAGTTTAACTTTTAATTAAACTAAGAACTAAGGGCCGCATTCACTCACAGCATCAGTTTCCCCCAAACCAGATGTCTGGACGATACCACGAAAATTGTATTCATCTGAGCCTGAACCCAGGCTGCGGGTGGCCACTGCCCAAACCTCATATACCATCTCTGTCAAGATAAGAAGTCTTCTGCAGCAGCAAACTGACAGCCCCTTCGCTCCAGGCCACCACGCCCTGAAAGTCTCCTCTATCCTACAAGGCACATGTGAAACCAACACTCCTGCAGCACTTTGCTGTTCCTAACTTGGCACAGAAAACAGCCTGAAACAGAGTAGAAAATGCTGTGTAGGGTTTACCCAAAGACTCCCAAGGCAGCATCATTCTTGCCAAAGCACCCAAGTAACTCTGCAGTGGGTGGATAGCTACCTTAATTTCTCCCAGCAGCTCAGCATGCTGGCTGAGATGCCCTCTGAACCAAAATCCTAGATGTACACTGTAGTCCCAGCTAGGAGCAAACTGGCAGAAGGTGTCTCAATTGATAAGCCCACTAGACTTTTGGAAAACCTGGACAGATGTGTAAAGCCTTCAAAAGCCCCTAGATAGCATTTTCAGCAGGCAGACTGAAAGAAAACAAGAAAGACCCAGGCCAAGATGCATGGCAGCCCTACATCTTTCCTGAAGCCCTACCTCTAGATCTCCTCCAGTGCCATACAATGATTTTAGAGAAGTGAGGTCCGTAAGGCTCCAAAGAAGCAATAACCATTTAATTTATGTTGTTAAAAACTGAAGCCAGCAGTCTACCTGTAATGTTATTTGTCAAGGAACGGTAACAGACTAGTACAGATTTTTATATCCTGGGCATTGACTCAGTGTCAAAAATTTAATGAAAAAAAAAAAAAAAAAGAGAAATATAATGTAGCTGATCCAAGAACTGGCAATGACTGTACTCAAGGAACCAATCCCTCTCTTGCCTCCAGTCCCCTCCTCACACTTTGCCCTGACTTTCCCTTCCCTCTCTGCCTTTCTCACTTGGAAAATGTTATTGTTTAACATGGCACGTTCCCAAGCTGCTAGACCAAGACAGTAAAATTATTCACTGACTTGACTGTACTCTTCTACCAGTCACTTGTTTTTTTCCAGTTTTCAGCCCTCCTTCCCTCCACCCTCACCTCCTCCGCTACCCAGTGAAATTGCCTTTTTCCCCTTCTCTCCCTCCCTCTTTGCTAGGCAGAATCTGGAAAAAAGAAATCAAGGCCAAACTCAACAAAACTACTGCTGCGTAATAGCAGTCCATTTTCACACACAGATGGTCAGTCAGAAGAATGAGCGCTTTATAAGACAGACATCATGCTGGTCTTTGCAATCCTGTTCTCCCGGACCTCAGCAGGAGTTTTTCATCACCAAAGTGGATAATAACTCTGTCAGACACCTCATACACACAGGTATTAATAAAAAAAGAAAATACTGTAGTGACTGATTTTACAAGAAACTGGGAATCTTAATGTGATAGTTAAAAATGCGCATGATGATTATGCACAACCGATTGCTATGTCAACAGGGGTTTATAGCAGGTTGGTAATAAGCAGGGAATGTGCCTATGTATACATCTATGGGTTGGCACTTTACTGACAACATTTCCACAGCTAAAGCCCATGCACCGTTGAGTGGTTATAAACATGGATGCGTTGTGTGCTTGTAAATGCCTAAGTGGACATAGACATCTCCATATTTGCATAGGAGACCCCATTTGCATGGACAATAGCCATTTACAGCATCACTGTCTGATACACCACAAGGTGCTAGCAGTTCTGCGTGCCTTTATTTCTGAAATTTGGTTCAATCTCTAAATAGGCTTAAACACAGAAGTTTTTAAAGAAAAATTCTTTTTCCCCAAAACTGAGTTGTGATGGCAAAGGAAGCAGGTCCCCATCATTACTAATGAAATGACAAAACCTCCGTTTTTCTGGTGAGACATCCAGAGTGCCAAGATCATGTATGAAGACATAGACAGCACCAGCATTGGCTTACTCAGAAACACAGCTCCTTTCATTTAAAACGAAAAAACATGTTCAGAAGATCTACGTTTTCCTAAGGAAAGAAACAATGCTAAAGAAAATCACTGCAGTAAGTTTGAAGTAGGAGGTCTGTTCTGATAGCCCTCTTCCTTCCATGGAAATTCTTAGCACTTTTGTAGTCCAGCATTTTCAAATTTAAATAGAATGAAATTATGTGTGAACTCTTGCAGCTCTCACTTCATTTGTCATTTCCTTCATTAGTCAAATGAGAAGGGGCAGCACCTGATGCTTCTGCTCATGAAAGAAGTTCTGTCAATAATGTATTTGAGAGCAATTCTGACACTAAAGTTTAAAATGTTTGTACTTTTGTTCTTGATCTGATTCAACGATGGCATAAAAAGAGAAAATACGCCACTGTTGAAGAGTAAGGATAATTCAGACCACAAACAGAATTGAATTCTCCTTTTGTTACCAGCAGACCACTGAACACCAATCACTAAACAGTTAATTGTGTATGTGGAAGGAGATACCCCTGCTGAGGACACACACTTTCCTCTGGTTACACAGTACCCAGTCTTCAGCTCTCAATCTCCCTTCCTTGGACACAGTGGTAAGAAATATCCCAGAATAGTAAGGGCTGGAAGGAGATCGTCTAGTCCAATCCTCCTGCTAAAGCAGGATGACCTAGTGCAGGTTGCACAGGACAGCATCCAGGAAGGTTTTGAATATCTCCAGAGGAGATTCCACAACCTCTCCAGACAGCCTATCCCAGCACTCTGTCACCTTCACAATGAAGCAGTTTTTCTTTGTGGAACTCCCCCTGTTCCATATCCTCCTTTCCTATCCCATTTCTCCTGTTCCTCCCTCCTCCAGCCTGTTCAGAACCATTTCTTCATACCACTTAAGTTTCTGAAAAATAAACGTCATCAACATCATCATGCTGAAGATTTGTACTCTCGCCTGAGTGCAGAATTAATTCAGGATTTTGTTCAGGAGCTGCCAAAGAGCAGCATATTACCTATCATTAAAGAGATGCATGGGCAAAGCTCTGAGTGAAGATTGCCAAGAGCTGGGCTTTGCTGGGTCCACCTTTGTTTGGTGCTGTCAAGCCTTCAGCTTCATTCTCCAAACATAATGAAACAAATTAAGTCAGCCTGTTCAGCCTCAATCTCCTCCATCATAAATTAATTTCTAGGGGCATTTTCCCATGGGTTCAATCTGACTGACCCAGATTCCATGCTTCTCTTTTGCACCAATCATAAAAAAATAACATGAATTGTTCAAAATGAGATCTCATACATATGGAGCATAGAATAAGATTTAGGAACAGGAGGTTAAAAGTGTATAGACACTAGGAAAAAAAGAAAAGTAGATAAACAGCAAGCCTCTGAAAGTAACAAAAATATTTAAAGCAAATCTATATTATACTGTAGTACAGCATAAATAGACTATGTATTAACTGCACAAAAATGAGATATAATCCTGTTTTCAAATCAGCCTTTTCAAAGTTGCAGGCACTACTTTCTAAATTATTATTAATAACAAGCTCTCAGACTTCAGCACATCAGAAAAGCTCTTAGTAAAGGAGTGAGAGGAAAGGAGAGGCTTGCCATAAAGACAGGTTTTTCAACAACACCTAACTCAGCAATTCGTGAAACCTTCTCCAGTATGGACAGTGCTGGCCTCTGTGAAAGAGAACAGAGAGCTGGGGATGAGGTTAGGAGGCCAGTCCTGACAGCAATCAAAGCAACTTTTTAATTAAAGATCTGAAATAGGGTGGGAGCAAATAAAGATAGCTCTGGTCAAGTAAGTATGCAGAGAAAAGGGAAACTGTGGGTTTAAATGTGTATTCTCACCCTTCTTCCCCCTCTGGATACCTCAAGTCTAACAAATGGTGTTTCCAGCCCTAAGAGCACCAGTTGCAACAAGTTGCACAGCAACAAGTTCTGATGGCTAAAGGTGGCAGATAAGGTGATGTGTCCTCAACCTCCCACATTTATCAAGCTGGCTTTGGAGAATGTTTTCAATCCTACGCCAAGTCTGGAGTAAAAAACCAGAAACTTTTCTTCCAGAATTTCACTCATTCTGAGTTGGGTTTCCAAATGTTTCCATCTTAGCATGAAAATCCGCGAGGGTATGAAAACCAACCCTGCAATGCTCTGGCAACCTTGTGCAAGTCAGAAATACAAATATGCAAATGAGTTGACAGGGGATGAAACCCCAGGATTGTAAAACCAACAAACAGACTTCAGCACCCTCAGTGGAGGCAGGATCAATCCCTGGCAATCCAGGATTAATGAGGGTGTAATTTTGAAACAGAGCAGAGGATGTATTTCAACTAGATTTTTTAATCCAAGAAAACTCTTCTAATTGCAATGGCATTACTACCTTTCCCTTTCCCCCTTCACTCCTTCCCTGCCTAGCTCCCTCTGCCAGCAGCTCCCCACCTTGCCCTCCAACACACAATGCTCTTTCTCAGCCTCAGGCATACAAATTGCTCTGAAAGGCAGGGTCCCCAGGCTCTAATGAAGCTCCTGCTGAAGTTAATGAGACTTGGCACAAGATCTTCTCATAGAGAATAATTTGCAAGAGCAGCACCTTACTTTTGGAGACAACATAAAAATCACTTCTCCAACAACAGTATTTCTCCTCAACTCTAATTTCTAACCAACTCAGGAATATTTTTTGCTTTATACCTGACCTGACAGTTATTAATACTTCTGTGAGTACATACCACCTGACTTTATATGATTTAAAAAGAGGAGAAAGAGCAAAGATAACAGTTTCATTATAAGTTTTAAGCGCCCACAAATCTTTCTACATCAAACCATGCCTGATCTCCTTAGAGGGACATTCCAAACACTGAAGCCATGCCTATTTGGCAAGAACTACAGACAGTGATTTAGTTTTTGGCCTCCTTCATCTCTACAGAGGGCAGAAATCTCAGATAGAAGATTTGGGTCCAGCAGCCTTTTTCTTTTCTTACAGCAGTTAGAAGTATAGCAATGGTTTTCAAAGAGTTCTCTAATCATTCTATTGCTACTTTTTATAACTATTTATTGGAGTTATAAAGTGGCAAATGCAACAATATCAAAGTGCTAACTTTTCTGCAGTGAAGAAGGGAGCATAATGAGTCCATAAAGTTATTTCATACAAAGCCCAATGCCCAGCATATTTCTTGCTCCAGCAAAACAGAGTAAAAATTCCTTCTCACCTGTGCTGTCCTAGTTAACATCAGGAGGTGAGCTCACACTGCCCAGATACTTAGCTGCTGGCCACCTTGACTTCTGTTGTGCAATATTCCAGTGACCGTTCCTCGGTGTGCCTGACACCAAGCAGATCAATAGCCCCTCCAGCACCTGAGGGTTTTGTGCTCTCCAGAAAGGTGCAGAAGTAATGGGCAGTGCCTTAGCTTGGTTTATCCCACCTGTGCAGAGCACAATGCAACTACCTCCAGTCACCTGCAGAATCAGATCATGGGTGGCATAAATCACCCCACCTCTCTTGGCTGACCTTGAAGAGGGTCAAGGCTCCTAATTTGGGCGTTTTAATTTTTTGAGAGTTCTAGGTCATCACACAAGTCATTTTTCTAAAGTCAAGGGCCTCGCAACCTAAAAAAAAGAAGTGAATATTTTTTCATCACAAGCCTTTAAAAAAATGCAGACTGAGATCAGAACATGCAATGGCTGTCAGATAACAACCATGTTCCACTGAAAGAAGCTGATGGAGATTTTATTACTGGTCTCAATAGCACTGGGGTTTTGCCCACATAGCTAGGTTTATTAGCATGAGATCCCCCTATCTATTCAGTAGAGAACTTATTAACTTTACAAGAATGTATCTGAAATTGCTATCTAAACCAATCACGGCTGAATACATGTACCTCATTAACCAAAACCAAATGTGTTTTGCTCTACAGTTCAGCTCTTGCTACAGCTGTAGCTGTGACACTCTTCTGTGTTATGCTGTACTCCAGCAAGGCATGTCAAAAATGCAAACTGAAGGGTAAAATGATTTAATTTCCAAAATAAATAAGTGCCTTGTTCGACACTAGTACACAAAAGGCAGGTATTTTATAATACGGTACCTGCAGGGAATTGTTTCCTCACAAAACTTCAATTAACTTTCAAATTATCTCTCTTGCAATGTGTACAAATATTCCTAACCAAACTCTACTGAAAAATGGATTCTCAATACTTTTATTTACCTAATAGTTAACACAAGGATAACAACACACATGCAAATTTAAAATAAAAAACATGTGAGGATTTTTTTACCCCAAATGAGAATTTGAAACAGATGTGCTCTTTAACTTTATTTCTTCACCCAATGCTTTTCTCTTCACTGTTTGTATTTTTAATGTATTTTTTTCAAAGGTACAGTAAAATATAATCCTCATAAATTATTCCCACTTTTTTTCTGAGAAGCATGGCTTTCAAATACCACATTCTACCTTTATTTCTTGCTGGCATAACTCATTCATATCAACTGGTGTTTTGCACAAAGGGAGCTGAATGCAGCTCAACTGCAAGCAAAGATACTATTTTTCATTTCAATTTGCATTTAAAAATCAACATAACGAAGTTGCAGGATGAATACCTGATCATATTCAACCCAGCTTCTGTTATGTCTGTATTCTTACACCTTCCGCTGAAGCCATGCTTGCAGTAGACACCTCTCTCCTGCTTCTCTTCCTTCTCGTATTTTCAAACAGCAGTGCCTAAAGGTTAGAGGAATAAAATAGCTATAGCAGCTTTTCAGTCCCACTAACAAAATGCAGGAGGTATCACAGAGTCCGCTCTCCACCAAATCTGAACGTCTCTTCCAAGAGTTAGATTTCAGAGTATGCTCAACTGCACTGGTCTCAGCTCAAGACAGTAAACAGATTATTGACAGCAAGAAAGATCCCAACCAGGAAATAGCAACTTCAATTCCTCTAAAGAAAATCTTCAGATATTATTTTATAACAAATCATCTTCAGATTTTTCAGGGACATTTAATCATGTCAAGTTTCATTAGTGCTCACCTTGTCATGAGGTGTCTTGGCCCATCATTACAATAGACAGCCACTGCATGAAAGCCTTTTCCTTCAGCAGAATCCAATTCCAAATAACACACTCATCTGTATAACTTCATAATCAGGTGTTCTGGAAAAAAAAAAAATATATATAACATGGACTGTATATTTATTTAAAAATCCCTAATATTTAAGGTGTAAATCCAAGAGCTGTTAAGTTAGGAAACATTCTTAAATGTTCCTAAACGGCAGGGTGTAGGCAGCAGGGGACCTGTGGGGAGAATGTTGGGGGATGGCTAGCAGTACAAGGCCATGATGCTGCAGAGTATCTCTGGCCTGAAGCAAAGTTCTGAGTGAGCGGAACAGTATGTATGTTATCAGGTCCGTGTGACCTTGTGGCTGAACACTAGATGAAAACAGGAGGCTGAACATCTGTGCCTGGACCCTCAGATAGGTTGTAACCAAGCCATAACAGAAGATACTAACCTACGTAATGCCTAACCAATCACTACTTGCAAAAACAAGATGTTATCCAATCATGTACTGACACTCAAATTGCTGTAATGTAACTAAAAAGTATAAAATCATATGCAGTTCCTGCAAGTAGTTGAGACAATAAAATGTAGCTCACTACCTTCGATCTCCCAGCGTCTTCTTTTCCGACAGGAGAAGGTCTGGGGCTGGTCACCACAAGGTCCTGCTGTCTGTTAGGGTACCCCACAGCAGGTCTGTCTACAGCACAGTTAAAGAAAGCAGCTGCTGGGGCAGGAGACAGGTGAGGAAGAGATGCGTTTTGAGAAAGAAAAGATAACAAAATGGCAGGGACATATGGAAGATGGCACTGCTGCAGACAGAGGACGGACACCCACCATGAGGTCATATTGCACCAGCGCAGGTACACCTCTGAGGGTCTTGCTCCACACCAGACCAGGGACACATCTGAGCGACTGCTGTCCATGGGTACCCCATACCTGAGCAGGGACAACCCTGGGGACTACAGCCATGGATGACCCATGCTGGTACAGAGGAAGACAAGTAATGGTCACCAGACCCTGACCTGCTGTGCCACCTGTCACCTCACTAAGGAGACTGGGGTAACATGGGTGACAAAGAGAAAGGCTGAGGCCAGGAAGGAGGAGGTGAGGTGACAAAGCAAATATTAACCCAAGTAAGGGGAAGAAAAGGTGTTTTCCTAACTGTTCATTTAATTGTCCTCTTTGTTGAGTTGTGTTTTTTTCCTCAGTATCTGTATCAATAATTACAAGCTTATGCTAATTGGCAAAAAAATTAAATTAAGTATAATTCCCCAAGTAAAGACTATGTTCCCCATCACAAATATAGCATTTAAGAAAATCCTTATCTGCCACATTACAGAATATTCACTCATTCAGTCTTTTCAGTGTATTTCTTACACAACAGAACCTTCAATGGCCAGGGTGCAGTGACCTTAACCACCAAACCTTGCCACATCCACCATGAGCAATTTAACCATAAGCAAAGAGACAAGTGGCTTCATATGACAACAGACTTTTTTTTTTTTCTCTTTTAACCATGTTTACTTAAATTATTCCACAAATCAGAATTGGGAATTGACCTCTTGTCTTTTTCAGTGGTACTCCTACTAGCTTCAAAATACAATACTCAAAAGGATTTTATACCACATGGTGTCAAAGAAGAAATTACCTTGGTAATACCTGAATAAAATTAAAATTCACAACACCCAGGAAACATCTATACCTCATATAATTTAAACGTTACAAGCTAAAATATGTCTGAAAAATATATGAATTTTTATTAAAAAAAATAAAGGGGAAAAAAGAAGTGTAGTCCTTGAAGAAGTGCAGTTTCACAATGAACAGACAGAAGGGGATGAGGAAAAAGTAGGTCCATCATGCAGAAATGGCACATTTCACTGAAATATCACAATAGAAAAATGAAGCTGCAATGGCACTATACCAATTTAAAAAAAAAAAACAAACCAAAGCAAAAAAAAAAACCCACAAAAAAAAACCCCACAAAAAACCAAACCAACCAAACAAAAAACAAACAAAATAACCCCAACCTATAAAGATTGAGGCTGGGAGATGGCACTGTAAAAATTGTAATCAGACTCAGGATCCAGACTAAGTGAATTACGTGTTGGCCTTTGAGCAGCAAATCAAAACAATCAGCAGAGGAATTCAAGCAGCAATTGAACATGACCATTGGAAATGAAGAGCACCAACAATTCACCAAGAGTTTTCTTTCTTTTTTTTTTTTTTTAAAGTGAACTCAAGTAAAGCTAGTAAAACCCAGAAATTGCTAACATACCGCCTAAACTACAGGTTTAATAATGTCCCATAAACTTTAAGAATTTTGAAAGTCATTGCTGCAGAACAGCTTACACATTCAGCTAGCAACACACCCATTTTCACACTCAAATACATCAGAAAAAGCAGATGAAAGTTTATTTTTCTTTTGATAAAGAAGTTAAGCCATTTTTGGCAGCTTGCCATCAATATGACCCCATCCTCCAACTTCCCCCTGCCCAAATACTATAAATTAATCTTAGACTAGTTGAGAGGGGAAAAAACCCCCACAACCTCCCCCCACCCACCTCCCAAAAAAATCCCCACAACAAAAACCCAACACCTGAAAAACTTCCAACATTCAAATCCTTTGGCTGAACCTCTCAGGGGCATATCCCATGGTGGCAGTCTTTATTCTTGACTTTATTCTCCAAAACTGTGACTATAGCACAAACTTCTCCCTTAAATTTTACTTTCCCTTGGTCTTGAGATCACCATTAACTGCAAGTTCTTGTTCAGACTCTCCAGAAATACCTACTACAACTCTTCTTCTGGACTAGCTGCTGGCCTAAGAACATATTATGACCCCTCCACAAATTAGCAATTCAATCCAGGAATTATGTAGGGAGTAAGTAAAGGTTTAGTTGATTTTGACAAAAATAGGCAAAATTAGATGATTTTTATAAGTTTTCTGCATAGCAACAAATATGCAGTGAACAAATAATACAAGGGGGCTTTGACTTTACGCACACAGGTTATTCTAGGCTAAATTTTAACTTAAGCCTAAAAATATTGACATCCCTGTCTTTCCTCCTATAGTTTAACCATTTCTTCTGATACTGATTCTGCAATGACTTCCTACAATACCAACTCCCCAGCGACTGCTTGGAATGATTTTTTCATGGCAAACTGAAAATGGAGCAAAGTGTCAGAGCTTCTCGTAAGCCTGAATTTTGCGAAACAAAAAGCTGGTTGTTACATCATTCTATAAAAAAAATATTTATATTGGCTCTGGGTTTAAGGTTACACTTCTCAGTTCATGCAAGTGGCAGGAAACACACAGAATCTAATCAAGAGATAGTCCGCAAGGCTGGTTAAATGAAATGTTAAATAAAGACTCATTATGAAAACTAAAAGATGCAACTCAGGAAATGAGCTTGGTCATCTCACAAGTCTCTGCTGTTCCACAGCCAAGCATTAGATTATTATTATAAACAATACACAGGGAAAAAACCTGCATTTGGAATTTACCCTAACAGTACATCTTAAGAGCACTTAAATGAATATGAGCCTCAGTTTTATTTTCAAAACCAACTTATAAAACTAATTCAGATCTTAATGAAAACCAGGGGAAGTAGGCTCCCAAGTCATGCATTTTTCAAGCATTTGCCCAAAATCTGAAATACAGTTACATGCACAAGCCAGAAAAACCTGCAAGAAAATATAAAATGTGAACCCAGATGCAAGAAAAATCTTTCCAGTGTGTATTTTCCTTCTTTAAGGAGGAAATTCTTTTTATTTTTCAATGCAGAAGGTCAGTGTAACTGGAAAATAAATAACATGAAAGAGGCGGAAGAGGACAGGGAAAATTGCTCTGCAGAAGAAAAACAAAGAACAGCAGTCAGAAACTTCTCATGAACTCCTGAACTACCAAGTTAACCAAGGTAATCTATTGCTATCCTACTTATTTCTGGTTCGGCCCTTCTTTCATTTCTCTAGCATCGTTGTGTTGTGTATCACCATGGCGAACACGATCTCCGAGTACCTGGTGGTGTTCTCAGCCTGGTGCACATCAGTCTCAGACGGTGCCTTTCTTCAGATTATAGCAGTGCAACAGCAGTGCCTTGTATTATGATGGTTGTCTCTGTTTTTTCTTTGACAGCATGATTGCATTTACATTTTGTGGAAAGCCTGTACAAAGGGATGGCCTTTGAGCTTGGCTCCCGTATGTGCTCTTAGCTCCCAACATGGTGAAATTAATAGTTATTTTTATTTCATTTGGCAGGGAGTTTTGCAGTCAATGTAGGATTGCATCTCCTCTGACCACAGGGTTTCTCAGATTTCCCAACAGTTTAATTGCTCTATGCTATGTGAGGTTGCATTTTCAGAGAGAGAAGGAGCTGTCTCATACAGCCAGAGCTCTGCAAACCAGCCAGCACCAAAACACAGTCTTTGTCAGTGACTAGGAGGAAAAGAAAATCAGTAAGGTTCCACGGGATAAAGAACCATAATGAAATAAAGAGCTTATGCTCAAAAGTTACCACCAGTGTGATAAAATTAAACTAATGAAGCAAAGGAAGCTTAAGGCAAAAATTAAAATATGCGGAAAAAAATCAAATCTGATGGAATGGTTTGTGTAAGGATCTTCACTGACAACTCTAAGAGTCTATGAGCCCTTAATTTCTAGAAGGTGGGGCAAAGAAAAGGGTAAAGAAAAAGACAAGCAAGTGAATTAGTTGTCTGGGCATTCAGTGAAACCTGGACAATCAGTGAAAACAAATACTTGGTTTGTTTTTACTTTCCTCTCTTCCTGAATGAATTAATGAAACTGTTGAACTTTGGCCTCTTCTTCAGGCTAGAGCAGCGAGGAGACTGGCTGACTTCATATCCCCCACAACCCACAGCAATGCTGATGGAAGATTTTAATGTGAGAACACTGTGTGCTCCTTCAGCATTGCATTCCCTGGAGTGAATATGGTAGACAGTGTATAGATTAAATTTAGGTAGGATTGGACATTAGGAAACACATACTTGGTGCCCTGATAGTAAAGATCAAGAGAGGTCACTCTATACTTGGTTTCCTTTCTGCACTTATAATAACTTTGCCTTTCTCATTCCTTTTTTTTTTCTTTTTTATGACAAAATTGTTGTGTGGCAGCCAACCATTTTGTCTTTCTTAGTGATGCTAGTTAGAAAATGTAGGAAACTTGTGTCAAGAAAATAATCAGGATTCTCTGAGGCACTCTTGAAATCCATTCAGCATGCCTCGTAACTGATTTCAAGTGTCTGATGAAAAGTCAGACCCTGTGACACCATTTTTCTTTGGCTTCAAAATCAGAAGAAAAGCCCCTGCCATAGGAAAATCAAAACTTCAGAATGAGAGTTTTCTTGGATTTTCTTTTTTAACATGAGCTACCAATACCACAGGTATCCTCAGCATTGCATGAATCAATAACAACACAAGGATAGTGATCTGCAGCTGCTGCTCTACAGATAATAAAAAGGCCCACTTTAACTGTGCAGTGCCAAAAGTTACAGGTCATTTCCCAACTGTCTTCTCCTGTCTGGTATGTCTGACAGAGTTCTGCCTCTGTTGACACTGCAGGTTAAATCAAACAGACAAAAAACCAAAACCAAAAAACCTACCCAATACCGAAACAGAAGCCACAAAACTCAGCAACTCGGCCTTTTTGATCTACCTAAGTGGTTTTAAGCCTGCTCACCACTGTGGGAATCTAAGTGCCCTTCTCCACAGTGTCACCAAGAGTCATGGTAAGGCTACTATACGGTAGTAACTACTACACTTCAGTGGTAGTTGCAAGATAAGAGTTGAAATGAGTTGTCTTCTTAAGAAACAAGCCTGAACAGGACAAATTAAAGGTGCAAAAGGGCAGAAAGGAAAGAGCTGGTTTTCCTTGGCAACTAGTTGGGTTGGCAGCATATGGAAGCAGAGTTGTAGAGTTGGAAGAAAACGCTTTCCTCTAATCTTCAAGAGCAAAGAGTTCACAGTTCTTTCAAAGAGCCTCCCTTGGGATAACGTGAATATGGACCATCCAATACTTCATGGATTGAATAACCATCTGAAAGTAAAATAATTTTTTAAGATTATTTTCTTGCATTGACATCTGCTTGGAAAATAACATGGAAAAATCTAGTGCAAGGGTCATTTGGCTTGCTATGCTAATGATAATACTGCCAACATCCAGTACCAAAACAATGAGTAATTTGTAAAAGTTTTGGCATATTACATCCTGCTTAATAAATTCAAAGGTTTGAACATGTCAGCATATTGTAATGTAGTAAAATAATACTGAAAATTTGTAGAACCAGATTCAACCCATAAGCAGACCCAACACTGATTTCAATAAACATGCCTACTGCAAGCTGAATGAATAATCTGAATACAGATGTGGCTGAATACACCCTAACTCCAATGGAGAAAAAACAAAACTGCTGCTTCGTTCTAGTTATTTTTATGTAGTCACATAAAAACGTGTGGGTTTTCATACACATTTGCATAAATATTTTGGGAATGAGGAAAACTACACATTTAAATGCAGAGTGAGATAATTGGTCTTTGAAGGCCTGGCAAGTCATGATGCTTTAGTTAGCATAAATTAATAGAAGCACGGTCAAGGTGTTCATTCAAAAAAGGCACAGCAACCATGGATTTATGGGAAAGGAGTTAAATAGAAGACCTGTTTGGGTATCCAGTATAGCCAAAAATAATGGAGAGTACAAACTGGAGAGAGGGGCAGGACAATCAAGCATCAACTACTGCACAGGGGTGAGGCAAGTTAGTACTAATTTCTTGGTTCCCTCCATTTCTAGAATGATCACTCACTAAAAAGTGTCTAAAAAAACATCTCTCTGTCCATCTTGCACTGGGATAACCCAGGAGTCAAAATGAACACCCAGGATAAAAATCCTGACTCTGTGATTTCATTGACAAGATTTTATCCTGTATCTTCCCAGAAAGAGGGAAGTTTTCCATTATCAGAGATCAGTCATAACATTTGCACTGGGACAGGCTAACCACAGCTGTTGCCTTCTCCCTCCTACAGAACACCTGAGGAGACTGCGGTCAGAGCAGGAACTCATCTGGAAGGAGCACAGACTGGGCATAACACCAGACTATCATTACACTTCCACAAAATACAAATGGAGAGGCACAAAAGAAATGGACAAAGACAAACAATTCCTGTTCTTGCTCAAAAAAAAAGGGTTAATTTGCTACATGAAGAGTGAAAGTGTCCTCTAACAACAGAGTTCCTCTGTCAATAGCAAACATGAGAGAAGTGACCCAATTCTAACCTGCTATCCAAGATCCAAGCATGCCTCTTCAGACACACAGAGAGAGCTGGTGGAGGCAGAGGGGGAAGCTGGGCAGTGTGGAGAGATGGCTTGCTAATCCTATCAGGAGGAAAAGTGTTTCATGTCACTCAACAGCATCTCCACAGGGCAGTTGCAGGAGAAGCGCTGACAGCCTGTGAAAGGAATTGCATCCAGCCATCCTCCAGCAGGAAGAGGTTGGCTTTGACACGAATCTTATAGGGTGGGTGAGATGAAAGCTGGGGGAAAAGGCCTCTCTGGGTTACATGTAGGATTGCGCCTTCCTCTGACCCATGAGGAGATGGAAGAGGAATGCATTAGCTAACTTTCAGCTAGCCTGTCTGTCCTGTCTGACCCCTTCCTTCACCAAGCGGTTCTGTCCCTCTCTCATTGCCCGCCTTTCAAAATTTAAATTGGCAAACCCTGCTGCCAAAAATAAAGACAGAAATAACATCAGGGTTTGAAAGCAATTTCAACATTTGAGCTGCAGGACAGACTGGTGAGTCTTGCCACATAACACAGAGTTCATCCACACACCAATAGGTATATTTTGCCACCAATTTTACAGAATTGTCCTGCTTTTCTTTAGAAAACATTAAATCAGGTGCTTCCAATTGCTGGGGCACTTGAGTGATTTTCAGCAGTACAAGCAGTAAATAAGCATAGACAAAGAGGTGAAACAGCTACAGAAGGGATGAAGTCACCCAAGACATACCAGGGTTAGATAACAATGCACCTAAATCATACAAGTGTGTGTATTGGTACAGAGCTACCAGCCCCAATAGACAAAGCAGTAAGCATACAAACCAGATGTGATTTATGCTGCACCTAGGAGCAACAACTCCTTACTGAGCGCATGGGACTCACCATGAAGAGAGCTCCAAGGGACAGGGACCAAGCTGCAAACGAGGTCCTGAATACTCCTCCCAGAAAACACTTCTAGAGTCATGTTTTAGAGAAGATAGGTGTCTAGAGTTACAGATGAGCATCTGGATTTTTACACAAGGTATTCCTAACTGTCTAGAAGGCTTATACAGCATTCTTACTGCAACCTGCTTTCTGCTATTCCCTCAGCAGCAGCAGCCACACATCCCTCTCAGAGTCACTAGTCCATCTCTTCTATCTCTTAAAGTACCCCTTTAATACAATACTCCCTGCCTCAAAAAATTGCTTTTTTCTGATACTGAAAGCAGCCCCTTGCCAATCGGTGGGAGACACAGTTCAGAGGTATGGCTGCTCCTTCTCTTCCATTGTACTCTGCCATCAGGTTTTCCCCGTCTCTGGTGGATTAAAGCTGAAAGGCTTTCCAAGAGACATGTCTGTTGCAATAATGTAAACAATAAATAATAATAGAAAAGAGAAAGGAAGACTGATTTATTGAAGTCCATTCAATTTTATAAAGTAAATAACTGAACTTTCAATTTAGGTGGACGTTTTTACTGCCAAATAAATCTCCTTGCATAGATATGAGAGGAGTGGAGACTTCACATAGTACGCAGAAAAGGAAAAGTTAGAGAAGTTCAGATAATGCAAGTGAGGCCTCGAGGCCAGACTCTTGATGGAGGCTGCTGCTTTACACCAACCTAGGATTGTTTGTATATTCAACTGCCATTAAATGTTGATATTGTACACTAAGATACAGCAGAAATAAACAAATTGCTTTTCAGTAAACAAAAAAAATAACCACATGCCTTTTCAGCAGCCTTCACATCATGAAAACTCAGAAGAAGCTGATACTTGTTTTGCCCAAATAAGGACTACCAAGACTTCTGAAGTAAGTCCCTAAAGTTGGGCACTGTGTCTATTTTTATGCTTCCAAATGTCCTGCTCTGAAAAACCTTTGAGCACCCAGCAGCTCCCCCGGACCACAAAGAGAAGCGGCATTTTTCAGCACTGGACCACTGACATACCTTTGCAGATTCAGATGGAGATAGATGGGTCAGTGGACTGATGTGCACATCCAGGACCAGAGTTCAGGTATGTTCTGTATTGGCCACTACTTGCCTCATTATAGAAGTTGTCCCAAACCACAGAAGCCAAATTATCATTACTGTATGGAGGACCCCACTGTAAAAGAAGGGAGACAAATAGATCTGACAGGCCACCACAAGAGCACTATTTGTACCAGGTTTATCACTTGAATCAGGCACTATATTTGGACTCATCCAGTTTCTAGTGAAGACAATGATGACCTGAGTTTCTTGTAACTTCTGAGAAATGTTAAGCCCAAACCTGGGGTCTTCTCTTTAATCTTCTTTGCTGATTTCTGCTCTGCAATTTCTGTGTGATGCAGTGGTAGTGATAATACCATTTCCTCAGTCTACATGGATTCTTTCATCAACCTAGAGAAACGGAATTTAAAATCTATCCTCCTGAATTTTCACCAGCTCCACTCTCTCACTTTTCTTCCAGTGAACCAAAATTTATTTCTTTTTGATCACATTTCACACAATGTGAAAGTACAGTTGGCACTCCCTGAAGCAACATAAAAGATATGGATACACCTAATGCATGGGAACTCAGGAGCGATTTGGAAAGTTTTATGTATGGGAAATAATTGAATTCACACACCAGTGACTTTTATCTCAAAGGATGGCCACACAAAATGCTGACTGTGATACCTAAGTGGTGAGATACTACTGCTCTTATAAGATTTCCATCTAATCTGTTGGATAGTCTTAACAATTGTATGGAATGTGATATATCCCTCAGACTGAGAGTGAACTTTGATGGGTTGTAATTTTAAAGCTCCAAACCTTGAATTTGTGGAACAGATTTGTAAATCTAAAACCCTTTTAGAGTGAATAAGAAAACAAGACAACAATGGGACAGAGAGGAAAGAAATAGATCCTGCAGCTTTTTGTATTTTTTTTACTGATTCACATAATTGTATTTTCAGTTAGTTTAAACACCTACCTCTGAGGATTCTGTTTCCTTAAGAATTAGTAGTCCTTACTTTAACAGTGAAGAGCTATATCAGATTATTCATTATCCAGATATCAACACAATGAATATTTCAAAACATATAGCCTTTTTTATTCTGGGCTTGTCTGCTTTCAGAGCTCACCTTGTTTTGTGACCACGTACAAAAAAAAATTCCACATTTCTGTAGCCAAATTAAGCAGATTATGAACTTTTCTCTATACTTGGAGCAGTCTTTGAAGTCAGAGTGATGAAATTAAAATGCATCAGGACATTAGTTCACTGAGTTCATGGACAAGAGAAAATCTGTTTTAAGATTTGGAACTAAAGTTAAAAGCACAATAAAAATACAAATTCCTGCTAATCTGAAATTTTCTCTTTCTCACCTTGTCATAAAAGCCCTTTGTGCCTGTAACCACAGTCCTTTATCTATCGTCTGGACTCTGCCAAAAGGAAGCTGACACCTCATCAGAAGATATCTGGGGAGAATGGTACTGCCTGAATCCTGCCTCTATCTTCAGAATGATATTTTAGTCTTCAAGGGATAGCAAAGGATTTCCACAGACAGATGGATCAGCAGACAGTGTAACCAAACAGCTCATAAACAACATGTCTTTCTCATAACCAGCTAGCTGGTTTTCTATTTCATGTTCTTACCATTAAGAATTCAACTGTGACTGCATCTTCCCCCAATTTTTACCTGTGAAATTCATTTCCCTGGCTGTTACCCTGAAATTAGATCCAATTTTACGCATGCTGTAATGAAAATAGGCTTTCCCTTCACTGCCCATATTAGTCTGGTTTTGCTGTGGTGGTTGCATAACTTTACAACATTAAATGTTAGCTATCCCACATAGCAGTAGCTAAGCACATTGTTTTTTTGAAGAGATCAGAATAGGCAAAGTCACAGTCAATGCAGAGTGCAAGAGTTAAGCCTACTTGGCTACCTTGTGGTAGAGCTCTGCAATGCCTGTAGGACCTTGCTGGGTAAGATTTAAGAGTTACATCACATTTAAAAAAATACCCTCTTGCAGTAAAAACACAGGCACTTCTTTCCTGCTTCTTTATTCTTTAGCTATGTTTCATTTTTCCACATGCTTACATAGCATTTCGGCAAAAGAAATCTTGGACTTTAAGATTTTTCTGTATCGGTGGCTTTGGCTACTTGTTATATTAAAGTGCAACTTTTCATAGATAACCTTGTACTACAGTTTTTGATCCAAGATAAACAGTTCAGCAGGAGCATAGGTAATGATGAATACAGAATAATGGAAAATTAATGAGAGATCTTAATCACCTTTATTCAAGAACATCCTTTATTGTGCATGGCGTAGTCATTAAAAATAATGTTCTCCTAAATGCTCAGGAAAAACGAGACTTGGAGTTAGCAAACTGTTTAAGCATGTGCTTACCTTTAAGCCTGTGGAAAGTCTGACAAATCTTAACTAGAGTAGTCATGTGCCTGGAGTTAAGCATGCTTAGAAATACTTCACTGGACTCAGAGCCAAAACCTGTTTGTGTTACGATTTGGGAATAGCCAAGGACAGAGAACAAAAGGAACAGTTATTCAGAATTTGGACAAATAGCTGTAAATACTTTTTTTTTTTGGTGTTATTAAGCCAATACTGGCAGTGCTCAGAATGCACTGACTGAACACACAGCCCTAATAATCACAGCTGAAAAATACAGACCATGGACGTTTATTGATTTAGACAAGATCACTCCTCACAGGAGAGTGAGCCTCTAGTTTTACAGACTTTTTAATTCCCTGTACACCATTCCTTTCCCTTTTACAAATCTCCTGCTGTGAAACTCTAATGCACTCTTGAGACACTAGAAATCATGGAACTCATTCTATAAATTGTCCATCAGCCAAAAGAGGAATCAACTCCCAAAACCAAGGAGTTTAGTTGTTGTTATCCATCCTATGTTTTTGTTCAAGGCATAAAGCAACAGAGCCACCACATAGTCCCTGAAACAGAATTGATATTGCAGTAGAGATAATAGCTGCTTATCATTTTTGTTTCTATCGGTGTTATTCTTTAGCCACCTCCCACCTCCAAAAAAAGCTCCCTAATATCTGGTGCATCTGCTGGCCAAAACCATTGCTTCTTATTTTAAGCAAACCCAACTTTCCATGCAAATGGAAGTAATTTTTGCAGTACAAAAAGTCCTTTCAGAAAATGCTGAACTGATTAGTAATTTGGAAAAGTGAAGCTAATTGCTATACTGATATAACAAGAAAACAAAGCCAGAAATTAAAGCCATCCAATTCTTGCAAAAACTGATAGCACATTTCCCACACACTTTATGGTTTTTTTTATGTACACTCATTAAAAGGTAGGAACAAGTTAATCATATGTCCCCTATCTAGCCCATAAATGTGTGCCCCTCTGCAAATCTTTAAGGACCAGGAGTATATCAAAAACATGTATAGCATGTTCACTCCTCAGCTTGATCGCCCTTCAGGAAGTCACCAAAAGGCCTAGTTTACTCCCTAAAAAATGAGGTTCGCTAGCACAAGCCTTATCTATCAGTCAAGCTCCATGTAAGCCTGAGGCAGGGACCTTTCACTGGCCTTTCACTCCATGGCAAATTTCACCTTTGGAAAGTAGAGGCCATGGGCCCGTCTGAACAACACGTGCCCCTTCTTTTTGAAAGAAGACTGTCAAGGCCGCAGGGCCAGCTCATTAACCTACCTCCCAGCAGTCCCATCTGGATGGTCTTATCTGTAGGAGTTCAGGCATTCATTTATTTTTTCAACCACCATTTGTGACAGAGTTTCTTAAAAAGCAGACTCATGACTTATTATTAGCACATGGGCAGGTCAGCGCACAGGTTTATTTGCTGTTAACCAACATCCTAACATGCTGCGTTTAAAATTTCCAAAGGGACTATGAATAGGTTGTAAAAGTAGGAGGTTGAATTCCTGAAAGTAAGAGCTTATGATAGGACCACTGTCAAAGGTAGTCCTATTTTGCCCTGATAACCCACAAAAATTGCTATACAGAGACACATAGCACATACACATGTGAATTCCCAACAATTCCTTTTTTAACAGTGCTCAATTACTTTTAATTTAAAGGTGCTTTTGTTGACCTGCCTTTAATACTTCAGCCATGCTACTTAGGGAACAACAGGAAAATGAACAAGTTTTAAATATTGAAAATGTATAATCCATTCAGAAAGGATAAAAGAAAGGGAGAGGGTAGGGTGAGGTGAGAGTGGGGAAGGGAAAGAGGTGGGGAAAAAAAGAGAATATTCCCACTAAAGCACATGCAGCACAATTCCTACAGGATAATTAGGGAGAATAAATACTCATCACTATTGTCAGGGTCAAGCCCCAAGCACAGGGATGTTACCTGGAGGACATTGGTAGAAAGGCTTGGAAGAGAAGATCCCATTTTCTACCCCGCATGTTTATCAGATCCTAGGTTATTTGGAGCATCACCAGTAGAAACACTCACCCAAGTGCCCATGTCCACTATTGTGGACGTACACTGTATGCACACAGCTGGAGTCTGCACCCCAGGAAATTACACCTAGTGAAAGAAAAAAAGTACAGAATCACCCCCAGAAAAAAGTATCTACTTGCTTGCTTTCATCTCAGGCAGAGCACTGAAAAGTCTGGAAAGAGATAAATGTCTGTTATACGGGGATTTACACATTTCATCCAGACAACTGACTTAAATTTCAAAAATGAGGCCAGAATTGATCATTTATCAAGTTAATCTTCATGATGTATTTAGTGACTAACCAAAATATACTCAATTGCTTTCCCAGTCTGCAGAGCACCAGGCAGGGAAACAGCACCTGTTAAGAATCAAGAACTGAAAAAAAGAGCTATGCAGTAAATTGAAGTTATAAATATTGGTCTCAATCCTGCAAATGCTTGGCATCTGCTGAGCACCAGTTTGAATGAAGCTCTAACTGGCCACCTGAGTGGTCTGATGATTGTCTATCTGTTTTAAGCAAGGACCACCTTCTTAGTTCATTGAGAGCCATGCAAAAGGATTAGATGCTCAGCATGGTCCCCGGTTTCTACCCGAATAAAACAGAGGAGAAAATGAAGGTAACTTGATTACAGCATTGACTTAGATTGTCAGGATATCCAGCAGCTTCCTTTCACCACTAGTGTCTTGATGTTTAATCATCACTAAGAAACATTTTGTTTTGATTGTCATTTTCATAATGCTCCTGTCAAAAGCAAGTATTTCAAAGAAAAAAATATTAGAAAACCACAGTTCAGATATCTCTCCACCTTCACATACAAGACAGCTTTTTAAATCATGAGCTCTTCCAGCCAGTTAAGAGTCAGAATCTTATTTCCTTTTTCAAATGAATGAAAAACAAGAGAGGGTAATTTCTCAAGGATCATTTCTCAAACTCTGAGTTCAGCAGCACAAGATAAAACTGTGAAAGCTCTGATCAAAACCAAACGTTTAGTAAGTAAACAACCTTAAAACTAAATTTTCATTTATCAGTCCAAGTTCTGCATCTAAATTTCAAAACTAACCATTTTAATTACATTTTCTTTTTTTGTGAAACTGAAGTGCAAGCAATAGAGAAAACACTCAAAATTCTGCACAGGGTTTAGAACACAAATCCTGTTGACTTTCAATCAAATCTATACTTTCAAATCTCTTGATAATATTTTCAATGTTTTCCCTGCTGCATAAACAACCACTGCCCATATTTAACATCCTCTTGGCCTTTCCAGCTATCTTTTCTATCTCATCTCATCTCATCTCATCTCATCTCATCTCATCTCATCTCATCTCATCTCATCTCATCTCATTTCCAATGAATCTTTTCCCTAGATCTGTTTAACTGTCAACAAAGTGGGTGAACTGCTACTTCTTAAAAGCAAAAGGTTCTGTCTCTGCCACCATAAGCCTAGAAAAGTGGACCTACAGGCGAGTTTCTTGACTGCCTGTGATCATCACACATCAATAGCTGTCATTGGAAAGGTGCTGAATTACAATACACACTGGGGAAAGGAAAAAAATTCAGACCCTTAGATCTCTAATTAAATCACCATCTTCCCTCCCCTCTGGCTCTATGTTTTCATTTGATGACCACCTCCCAAATCAGTGGGAGGAGGGGTACAGAGGAGGCTTGTTGGGTTATTTTCCAGCCCCCATGTCAAGAGAGGTGATTTTTCATTCTGATTCTGTGCAACACTTTGCCACAACAGAATCCTGTTAAAGACAGGGTTTTCAGCATTCCTGTAACACAGTAATTCAATTTACAGACTTGGAGGCCAAGGAAGTTGTTCTTGGTATCACTGGGTGAAGAGTTGGGGTGACGCAGCTCCTCAGTTACAGATCCAGAATAATACAATTTCCATTCCAGACATTAAAAACTGGCATTAATATACTGAAAATTGTAATGAGAGCTTTAATTACCCAAATACATGAGGTGCTCATGTTTGAAACCTTTGCTTTAAGGATTGTCTAAACTCTACTCAGACACGACATTTTGCTTTCAGCTCAGTAAGCCCAAGTACAGATCACTAACATGTGTGAGAGTCAGAAACTGCAGAGGGTCCTCTAAATTTGCATTTGTACATTTTTTAACTCTCTGGGGATGGTTCTGGATTATCTCTGATGAAAAAAAAATAAAAAAAAAAATAGTTGGAAAACTATTATATCAGAGTGAAAATTCACACATCTGGGTAGTGGGGAAACAATGCTATTTTGTACATTTATACTCAAGAATGGGTTTAATTTTAAAATGAGTAAACTATATAGGGTCTGTGTTAATTCTTAGAAATTTGAAAAATAGTGAGAAGCACAGGCTAGGCTAAGCGAGGTAGATGAAAGCTACTTTGGCCTGACTTTTGCTTTCTTTCTGAACAGCCGCTTCACTAAGTGGCAAGCAGCGGAGGTCAGAGGCCAAACGAAAAGGATAAGCGTCAATAGGAGGCCCTGTGGTGTGACACAAGTGCATAGTGGTATATTGTCCACAGCCCATGAAGAACTTGTCAACAGCTCAGTGAGAATCCCTCAAAGGAGAGTCTACAGTTTCATTGCATCCTCCTCCCTGGAGGCGGTGGCGGATACCCAGGGAAGTAACAGCTCTATAAGCAAGATGGCTCTCTAGGAGCTCTGCTGTCTTCTAGTATTTGTTTTTATTTATCAGCATAAAGACTGCCAGCAGGAAAAGCATCCAAATAGCTGGAAAAAAAATGAGAACTGCTAGTAACAGGTTACAGTAGAAATTAATTCCACCTTAGAAAGTTAGCTGTAAAAAACAAGTATATATAATATTTGATCAATTGGTTCATGGTATATTAAGCCTCTGTAAAATCTTCGTGTGACATCCCAATGTCTGGTCTTTTGTTCTCCTGTGAAACCTGAACTTACTGAAGCAGCAGACCAGGCTTTGAGGAACCAGAATCTCCCGCAAGGGAAATAACTAAGACATAATGCTATTTTCAGGAAAAATTAATTAACCAAGTTATCCTCTGAAACACAACCTCTTGCAACAGCCAAGCTTTCGTTTTATTTGTTGTCAGCACTGCAGTCATAGAAAGCATCTACTGTTAAATGAAATTGTTCAGATTTTTCAGTTCTGGTATGGAAGTAATGGAGTTGAACAGAAGAGAATTTGTCTCTGTTCAGAAGAGCTCTTGCATTTGTTAAATAGCAAGTTAAAAACTATACAGTATGCACATACACTGTCTTTGCTCCAGTTTTGTACAGCTCCTAGAACAATCAAGTAAGTGCCTAGGAAAGGGCTTTTAGGCCTAACATCATACAGTTAATAAATCATCATCCCTATTCTCTCTTTGAAAAAAAACAGGACGTAAGCTGACAACTCTCAAATTGTGTCTGCAACTACACGTACAATGAAGAGGTTCATCAGAAAAACAGACCGGAAGCATCTGTTTGCCAGAGGAGGCACATCGCAGAAGGGTTTGTGGTGGGACATGAAGCCAGGTTTATTCATACAGAAACAACAGGTCTAATCAGAGAGTTAATGCACAGGGTAAAAAAAAAAAAAAAAAAAGAAAAATGCTGTGTGCTAAGAGACTTTTAAGAAGCCACAGCCTGTGTTTCTGCAGAATGGGTAAGGAACTGCTTTGGGATTGCAAAGCACACTTTTCATTAATCTGACTCATAATGAGTGTTCTCTATTTTCTACCTTAGTTTCTCACAGTTTCTCCTAGAATCTTTAGGAGCTGCAGGTGCCATACTGGTGAATAGCAAGACCTGATTCAAGTTGGACACTCTTGGTTTTAAGTTGGCAGTTGAAAATGCTGCTTCTGGTGTCCAGGTGCTTCTGGAGGATGTGGTATGCTGTCAGGCTTGACTGGTAGACTGATGCTCAATGGTGATTTTAAGACTCCTCAGGGGATCAAACAACTATACATTACTGTTGTTATTAATAATAATGGTGGGTTTTTTTATTATAACTTGAGCAGTATTTTATTCAGAGCAGCTCAACCTATCTTGTAATATCTGTGAGTTATGGTTTGGGTCCCTGCCAGTCATTTCCCAAAAAACTTGGTGCTGTAGATTTTGCTTTATTCAGTGAGACAGTCTGAACTTTCCTGGCCTTGGGACCAGTCCACAGTCTGACAAGGACACAATTGCTCAGTCCTTGGAGCCCGCTATAACTAAACTTACAAGTTATCATTACAAGCCCAAAAAAAACCCAACTTGGCACTGTCTTCCCCATAGTTATTATGCAATCCCAGTCTTTGTCAAGCTTGACTTAAAACAACCTGCCTTGAGAGCAGCTGCCTGCTGAGAGACGCTGACGTCGAAGAGGAGCACCATGGCGAGCGGGCAGACTGGGAAGCACGGGCTAGCACTCAGCTATACTGCTGCTGCTACAGGAAAGCAACCTAATTTGGGTGCTCATGAAGCATGTCGTGCTCTCTGCACAAAGCCTCACTTCCACCAGCTGCCTTCAGCAACTGCCTTACACAGGACATGATCCAGTTGCATTTTGGCCTTCCAGCAGTTTCAATCAAGTTTATTTACCTATCTTTCTATAGGAGATTAATCTTTCAGAAGATAGTGCTTCTTTTTAAAAAGCCAACCCCTTCTCCCTCCATTGTGGTGGCACTCCATTGGAAATCTGCACCTCTGCATTGCTCTAATGCTTGAGGAGCTCTTCATCCTATAGCACTCCAGCATCAGCCCTTGCCATGAGCAGTCTTCTTCATATGTGGCACAGTTGTTCATATGTGGGACAGTTCTCCATGGTAACACTGTGCCTGACAGAATGACACCATCATTTGTTACTGGCTGTGGTTCCAAACACAGCTGAAATCCCTCCCCAGGATATCTAGGGTGTTAATGAAAGGAAGGAGGAAGAAACCAGAAACTTTTTTCTGCAAACCCCACAAAGTTTTCCATAGAATTTTCATAAATGATAGAACCCCAGCAACTGTTCAGGGATCACAACACGGAAACAATAAACCCTTCAGACTGCATTGTGGAAAATGGACAAGAACAGCCTTTTGAACAAAAGGATAATTATCTGGCCGCCGAACAGAGAAAGTTGGCTGGCTTGACAACTTATCAGATCCTGCTAAACTTCTGCTCCTCCATCCAAATAAGGCTATCCAGCAAGGAGCCAATCCTGCATTACTAAAGGCAACTTGACTTCTCTGGATGAAGGGCACTGTAAGGAGATGCAGAAGGGAGAGTGACTAAGCCAAAAGAGAACAAAATTTATGTGCATTTTATTCAAAGACCTGCCAATCCCTGGACAACCATAGTGTGGGAAACCAGAATAATGCACTGAGCTCTAAAGATGAAAAGCATGTTGAAAGGCCTAGATGTCACTAGGCCTTAAAAGATAAACAACATCTTTCCCTTCAATGGCACCAGCACCACGTGACTCTTAATAAATTATGTGAAAACAGATTTACAGGCTCATGCCTTAAACTTATACCTCCTTTGATAAGAAAACATGCAAAAATAATGGGCTGGAGAAGAAAATTAAATCCCCAGGACTGGATCATATTCAGAACAAAAACAAAGAGGTTCTTCAAAAGCTAATCTCTCAGAAGTCTCAGTACAACATGATACTCTCTCAAGGTGCAGATTTCTCTACCTTGCTGCTTAAGTATGCCTTACTATGCAGAGCGTAACAATAAAGAGCTTTTTTTTTTAATTGTGTTAAAAGGTAACAAATTATCTTAAATGATAAAAGAGGAGAAATGGGACCCTAAAGCCTGAAATGAGAAGTGGTAGGAATCAGATTCTCAGACAAATACAGAGATGTCACTCTTATTCTTGGCCATTAGATATATTTCTCTTTTTTTAAATCTAATGTGGTGTTTTCTTTATCCACTATGCCAGGCATTTCTGAACAAACATGTTCAGATATCCTAAGAAACCACTCCAATGAAAGGAAGTGAACTTTATCATTACACTGACCTGTAAACGAAGCCAACTGCCAAGGGTGTTTCAGGGAGCATCACCCTAATGAAACCAGAGCCGGCAGCTGCCTTCCTGCTGATTTCTCAAAATCCTGAATAATATGAACTGTCCCCCAGGATTTACACAGCTTCCCACCCAAAGCCTCTCTACTCACACCCTTCCACTCTGTTTTCAGCTGGAAAAACTATTTATCCTCCTCACAAAATCTGCCTGCAGAAAGGACCCCTTATAGTTTATATCACCACCATAAAAGGGGAAACATACTCCAAGGTGGCAAGAGGCCACCTGAGGAGTCTGTGATCTGGTCCAGATAAAGTCACCACTATGGAAATACAAAAACCCTGGCTCCTGTGGATAAATGACTATACAGGTAGCCCAATAACAACAAACCTGATGACTTGTGTCTAGCCAGGTTGTGACTTTAGGGCTGGTCATGAAGACAGGCATGGGAGAGAGCTGTAGATGTCATGTGCTCTAATAGACCAGAAGAGTTTCACATTCATATCCCTCTGCAGTGGGTTAACCTCCATGGTGCAGGGACAGAGCACGAGAGCCACTATCACACTTGAAGAGGAGATCTCTAGTTATTGCATGCTGACAAGCTTGCTCTCTGTGCGTTGTCAGAAATCCAGACCCAACACTTCAGGTCAACAAGGATCCCCTGTTTCTTCTGTAACTTTGGTTTCTAACTCACAGGTCCTGTATTGGCAGGCTCAAGGGCAGAACAAAAAGCTCTGGATCCAAATCTCCACCAAGATGGCATTTCTTTCCTCTTTTATCTTCTTGAAAACAAATGAGAGAAGGAAATGCCACCACAACTGCTGTTCCCTAACCACAATCAGGGAACTATGCAGCGCAGCATCTTTCAAATGCTCTCTTCCAAGTGGTGCAATTTGATAGATGACCAAGACTGTTAGCAGTCAATCCCACCTTTGCATAGACCATAGTCATGCTTTGCACCCTTACACTGACGGGAGCTTCTGCACATGACTAACATAAAAACAAGGGAGTCAGTTTCCTCAAGTCAGAGCCTGGCACAGACTACAGCAGAAGAGGACACCATAGCGGTGAGGTGCAGACTGTTTCACTTGACTCCTTCCCTGCTGTGCTTCAGTGCTGAAGTTTTGCCCACCCCTCTACCTGTTGCCTGTTCGCTATCGTGTCACAGTTAAGAACCAGTCCTATCAAGTGCTGAGATCATTAAATGTCTTTTGACTCAGTTCTTTGGGCATTCATTGTAAAGAGGCTGTCCTGGAAGCCTCTTGAACCTACTCATTAAACACACAGTATGTTGCCTTTCCCACAGTGTTTCTTTCAAACATCCAATGTGTATCTCCAAAAGGCCACAACAGGAGCTTTAAAAAAAAAAATTAAAAAAAAAAACAAAAGCCAAAACCCCCTGGTTCCCAGACTAGCTTCCTCCTACAAATTTCTCTGTGGAGCGATCCCAATTTTTGGAGTCAGTAAGGAAGACTTATGTGGGCACATCTTACATTCTAGAGGCTCATCTTACTCCAGGTGGTCACTTTGAGCGAGTTACAGAAGCACAGACAAAATTTACTTTAGCGAGTAAGAAATTATGGCATTTACAGATTAGAAGCATACACCTTAAACACATATTTTCTTCTCCTGGACCTGTGGAAAGCAAGGATATGTAGAATACTTGCAGGCTGATATCCTGATAGCACAGGCATCTTCTGTGTTTTCCACATATAGATCATTCTTCAGCAGGTAGCCACTATATACTGAGTGCTCATAATACTCAGTGTAATCAGGTAAACCAGTGTAATTGGGAATCTAGAATTCTTTATTGTGTCCTGACATTGATTTGTGTATGGTGCAGCAAGGAGGAAACAGAGTTTTTTATTATTTTAATGTTTTTTAATGAATGATCATTCTCTCACATCAAGTCTCTCATATGTACAGGTAAAAAACCAAAAAACTTCTCTGTCCTATGACACACTGACGACTGCTCTTTAACTCACCTTCCAAAGTTAAAGCTGGCTTTTGACTAACTAGTGCATTTCTTGGTAATAATGCCATATTTTTCTAAGGAATTTCTCAAATGATCAAACACAACTGAAAAAAATACTAATACTGCCTTTACTGTTTCAAAAATAAAAGTGTGTGCACATGATGCAAAAAATATATTAAGTAATCCAGTATAATCTGGATAATTATTTTAAATGCAAACACTGAAAGCCTGAATGTGTCAGTCTACAAGTCCACTTCCTATGTTTTTCTGTCTGCGAGATCTGCAAGTAATTTAGTCTTGTTTTCACAGAGGGCAAAGACATTCCTTTTGTTTACACTAGAGACAAATTTTGCTCAATTGATGCAATTCCATTGATTAAATAATGGCTTTCTTCCTCATTTTAGGCAATTTTGGCCTTATATCATGACATAAAAGAGGTAAGTGATTGTCATCTGTGTTCATATTATGTGACGGGCAGATTATCAGGTATGAGCCTTACCGCCTAATGACAGGACCTTTTCAAGGACTGATTTAAGTCTGAATGCTCACAACCTGTTCTGAAAACTAGGCAGATGATTAAATAAGTCAACAAAGGGTCAACTGTAGGCCAACTACAGGTGATCTAACTGAAGGGACCTCCAGTAGGTCAAGTGAAATAAAGCAGATATAATTTGTCCAAAGGATGCATTAAAGCTATTGGTGAAAAACAGCTTCTGTTTACCTGCCATCTTTGTGCTAACCCTTCTTTAACAAGACTAATGGATACTCAGGTCCTCTTTACAAGGTCGTGGTGTTGTTTTAAAGGGAAAAACATACAGAAGTCTGCATATTCCTTTGCATCAGAGAGTTCTGTCTTAGAATACAAACCAGAGTTAGCTGTGGCATTTGGAATATAACAAAATAAAATCCTTAGCAATCCTAACATATAGAGCACCCTCGAGATATTTCCACAACAAGAGAGACGTTTCCTCTAACGTCCTTGCATCATGCTAACCCCTAAAGCATTACTGTACCCATGGAAACCTTTACATATAACTTAATCTCATTTTCTGGTCTTAAACCTGTGCCACCACGCTGGGTTCCTCAGCCAACGTGGGACGAGAGGCTGTACGAGGCGGGAGCGGTGGAAGCACAGCGATGATGCTCACCTGCGCATCGCCTCTTCAACGACTTACCAGAAAAGGCTTTTTAACTCTCGTTTCAGTGAAGTACCAGTGACATCTAGCGGACAGCTCTTCGGCGGTGACGTATCTAACGAGGCAAACCCGGGAACCCCAATTTGTTTGAGCCTACAGACCAAGAGTCAGGGAATGGCAGATTTAAAGGAAAATCTGAAGGTTTTCTAGTCCATCTCCCTGATTTAGCACAGAACCAACTATGTGTGCGTTGTTCCTAACAAACACACAAACAGATCTCAAACGCCTTCTGTGGTGGGACCACAGCTGCACCAGCCAAGCTTTCTCCTGAGCACCCCAGCAAGAAGTCAGGCAGAGAATCACTTGCTGCGCTGTAACCCGTTTCCTTCCTCCTACTTGTCCTACTCAGGTCAGGCATGGAGAGCAGTGAGTGCTTACAAGTTACCCAGTTACCTGGATGAGAAATTGTAGCATGACACAGAATCACAGATTGGTTTAGATTGGAAGGGACCACAGAGACCATCTAGTCCCACACCCTGCCATGGGCAGGGACACCCTCCACTAGCTGAGGCTGCCCAAAGCCCCATTCAACCTGGCCTTGAACACTGCCAGGGAGGGGGCAGCCACAGCTTCTCTGGGCAGATCCAGACAGGTTAGTCACCTGCCTGGCAAGTCACTTCAGCAACACAGGCAACCTCAGCTTCACACAGCTGCGTAGTTTGTCCAACATTGGGTGGCATCGCACAGATGCAGCAAAAAACCCGACATCCCTGGCAGCAGGACAATGCCCCATTCAAAGCACAATTCCTCATGCCAAAAGGGAAAGCACAAGCCCCCATTTCACAATCTCATTTTCAGCAACAGTTCAAAAAATCACCTACCCAAAGTGCTCTGCTCACACTGAGTCTTTTACCTGCAAAAGCAAAGGTTTAGCAGACGTGTGCACCACCAGCAGGGACAGTACTAGGAAGTTGTACTGCTCTAAGTACAACTTACCTGCATTTGCCTATATATAATACCTCAGCAGCTAATCCTTTCCTAAATAGCACTGCTCAAATGATATTTCATTTCTTAAACCATGGTACAGACTTGTTAGGTTTCAGCAGTAATTCCAAACACTAAAACCATCTAAAAGCTATAAAAACAACAGTAATTTATTTTCTGAATAAGATTCTACTCAAGCACTTTATAGACACTCCTGAAACCTGCTTGAATAACACAAAGATTAATTTTTTCTAAGCCAGTATCCAGACCTTGGTGGTTTAGGCTGCTGCATGTGCTTCACACCACACAGCAACATCTGCTAGCAGTTAATTTGGAAAATGGGAGACTGTCACCACAAAATGTAGACCTTTTAAAATAAACACGAGAAAAATATTACCAAGCAAAAATAAAACTGCATAATAAATATAAGTGGGTGGTAGCTACACACTGGCATAGAGGATTTTATAATAGATCAAACAAATCACTGTACTGAAACTGCCCACCACAGCGCCGCTTTCGAGTCTGCTGTTGTGAGTCTGAGATCTGGACCTTCCTCTCATCCCCCCCACCATTTCTTCCCCATAAAAAAAAAAGAAGTCCCAATCATCTATTTACTTTCATGGGATGGTGATATTAAAAACACAGACCTCAAAACCTACATTCCCAGAGTATACTGTCAGCAAGAAAAGCTTGGTCTTTCTTCTTTATGAGCTCTGACTATAGAGGAGCAGAGAAGTAGGCTCCCTCCCAACATTAGATGAAATATGGCTTAAAAGCAAAGCCAGAGCTCAGACACCGGGCCTCAGTGGAAGTGTTGGTCTCAGAGGGACAAAACTGATTGCATTAAATAACAGGGTTTGGAGAAAAAGCAAAGCTTTTCCTTGCGTCTTTAATATTCCTAGGTGTGAAGAAAAAAAAATCTGCAATTTTCAGAGAAAAACAAACTAAACTTATAACAAATAACAGATAATTTTTAAATGTAGGGTGAAAATTCCATTGGTCCAGGTAATATCAACTGGAAGCAGCTATTCTGCAAGCCTTGCCAAATGGAACTTAGCAGATATTATTGTCAGGATTGTATTGAAAGTAACACCCTGCTCTCATACATCACAAATCCTCAGCCAGGAGTCACAAGCCCTTCTCTGTCTGCATTTAACTGGGAAGCCCATTGGCAAAATCAACTATTCAGCTACTGCTGTCATTGCAAGGACAGGGTCTCCTCTACTGATACGTCTCAAAATTTGGTGGGTTTTTAGGGCATCTATCCCAGGTTTTCAGAAATACTGAGACCATGTTGCCACATGTGAGTCATGCTGGTACTTGGCTCTAACAGTTCAGACCCGCTGACTGATTGAGTGAGAGGCTACAGCATGAATATTTAGGGAGAAGGGTTTTGCACTAAGCTCCACAGGAATCACACTAAAAAGAGTAAACATTAAAAAAAAAAAGTCAGAAAGTTAAGGCTCTCAACTTGAGCACTTGAGTGTTTTGATGCACAAAATCACTTGGATTTGGCCAGTAGGTTTGGATAAGGTTCCAACCAAAGACAGCAGACAGGGCGGGTGGAACTTACATATCATCATTGGCTACCCTAGACAGCTCAGGTACTCCAGTTCCCAAGGATGGTGACTAATTCTGGGCATCTCACTGTGGGGTGAAAGTCTGAACCAGATTTGTCTTGAGAGCTAATCTCTCATAAAACCAGCTGAAATTAACATCCCTGTTGAGATGGGGGTTCTTAATCTGAGACACCCCCTCCATCCAGTGAGTTTTCTGGCCCACTGGGTCTGCCAGAAGCTACAGGAAATAGTATTTCCTATGGCAAAAAACTGGCTTCTGTAGGCAACCAAATGTACTGCAACTGATAGTGCTCAGGTCAGATGTCAAAGGACTGGTGCCAGAACAGTGATATATGACTGGCCTGAAACGGCTTGGGGCGTCACCATTACTTTCCATCTGAAGATATCAAAGACACAGTCAGACATGAACAGATAGCATCCACTCACACTCAGAGAAACAGGAATCCCAGTGCTTCCAAGTATTTCTATCCCCAAGGTAGTCCCACTGAATTAACCCCTGTAGAACTTCCAAGTATGCAAGTATATTTGCTTCTCAAGCTAGTGACAGGCAAACGGAAAGATAAGGCACGGGCCAGTGTTTTCGGGCATGCTAAGTGACCGGTTCCACTGTCTGATCTGAAGAGGTACACTAGTCTTCCTTTAGCATGGCCAAATGCAGCAGATATGGCTGCCCCTGCTATGGGGAGTGAAAGCTGCTGCTACCACCCACCCCCTGCCCCAAGGCTGTCTTACCCCCAATTAACCAAGCCTGGCTTAACCACGTTAGACCTACACTGCTTCTCTGCTCCTGCTCTTCCACTGCCACAATCATGGCTGCTTGTCCATCTTCATCTGTTTGCTCTCAGGTGGGGTGAGGTGACACCACAATGTCCCCTCAGGCCCTGTGGCTTGGGAAAGGTTTATGTGCTGGAATCACGCTCCGCTGCCAAACCAGACCGGAGTAGAGCACGCTTGCCTGAGACTTCCAGGTTTGTTTCATAGCAGAGATTCTGAAACCAGATCTGTTCACGTGGGAACTGTGCTGTGTGTTGGCTGCGACTCTGCCCATAATCCGTAGGAATCACAAGTTGGGAATAGCACATCATCTGACTCTCTAACTGGAGGCTCTCACTACCCTTTTATTATTACAATATAAACTTAGTGATCTAATCATAATTGTCTAAGAGGCTCAGCTCTTTCTGATTGGGCATAGATGTCTCACATCTGTGCTGAGGACTGGGAGTCTTCTCACTATGGTGAAACTGAATCCTTGGTGGTTTATCTGGCTCAGAGGCTTTCACAGCTCCAGTTCTCTACATCCCTGCATTGCATCACTTCTCCAGAAACTGCACTCTCACACATTTTGTAGTTACATGTTATCTTTCACATCTCTCCCCAATTATTCAAAGCAGTCAGTTCTCCCAAGAACCATTTAAACAAAGCGCTGTGCTTACATCGCCTCTTTGAAACTGGGAGGACAGGATGAAGACACACACTCACAAGCCACTGAGGCTTTTGCTCACATGCTTGATTAGCTGTTCAGATTCCAGAGCTGGTTTTTACGTCTGTTGCAGGGCGTCTGTCATCACTTCTCTTCTGAAGCTCAGCAGGGTATCCCAAACAATACCAGCCCTGCAGTGGGGAAGAAGGTTCCTTTCTTCCCAAGGTTTTAGCAGCAAAATCTCACACAGAATGAAATATTGTGTCAGAGCCCAAACTTAAGAAATAATAACAATAATAATAATTTTTTTTTTAAATTAAACAAAAAGCAGCTTTTCCACCCACCCATCTTTCCCCATGAGCCCGAACTCTCCCTGATTTACGGAAAGCCCCCTGGAAAATATTTTTCCAAATCAAAAGACCATATGTCCTAACCACAGCTCCTTTCCAGAGAAAACCAGAGAAAGTCCTCCTGCATTTATAGTCTACTCCAGTGAGAACAAGAAATTCTTGCTTACCCTTTCTCCTGTAGGAACAACAAACAGGGAGCAGCTTCAAGGAGGACTTCACAGAGGTCTGGTAGACATCACTCTGGCACCACAAATCCAGGAGCTGCCTTGGGATCTGATGGTCTTTTGTCTGCAAAGAAGTAAAAACAGTCAAAAAAACACCAACTTTTTCAGAGACTCCCACATTTGGTGGCCTGCCCATCATACTGTCCTTGTCCCAGCTGCTGGCCCCTCTGTTAGTCACCCCAGGATCACAAGAACCAGAGAGCTGCAGGCACCCATCTCCTCCACATGCAGCTGTGGGCACAGGACTGGTCAAACATCAGTCAAGCCTTCACTTCAACCATTTTCCTCCTCTCTCCTTATCTATCAGCTCCTAGAGACAGTACCTGCCCCACACAAAAAGAACAAATGGAAGGCTACTGGCGTGAAGATGCCACTGCAGCCTAGACAGATACCACAGAGGCCAGAAGACACAGGAGCCATTAGCTCATCAGACCAAGGTGCAAGCACTCCAGCTGGGGACAAGTGCATGGCTGTGATCCCTCTTCAGAGAGCCACCCCACACCTTCACCATCTTTGGTGTAGTTCTTGGAGAAAGATAAAGGTTAACTCCAAAAATCTGCTCTCCTGTTCCCAGAAACCTAGCCTAGGTGCATGTCTCTTCCAGAAGGTTTTTCAACCAGCTGCCCATCCAAGTTCTATTTAAAGTCCTCTTGCACCATTACTTAATCATAGCACATATCTGCTGCATTGCGTCTGGGAACTGATGAAATAGACCCCAGGTCTATTGTTGTAATGCTTTCTTTGCAGCAATTTGAGGCTGACTCAGCAAACTTTATATTTCAGGGAGATTCAGGAACATCATATTCATCTGTGGGCTCCATATCCCTCCAGACAAAAGACTACTTTCAAAAGATTCTTTCAAAATTCTTTCAACTTCTTCAGGCAGATCTTGAAGGAAAGAATCCACGGAAGATCTTACCTGAGCCCTGGCATGCAATAACCTTGTAGATCCATTTCATCACTGGTTCTAGGGTCACGTTATTAGGGATAATACTGGGAATTACAGGATTATCTTAGGCTTCTGAGTATATTTTACATTGACTAATTTATTCTGTCTTCCCTTTCATGAATGCCTGATATAATATACGAGACATAGGGTTTATAAGACTCTAAAGCTATTAAGCTTTCATCTAATCGCTATTGTTTGAGGTCTTATGGAAACTCAGCCTGATCTGCAGCTGGGTATTACTTATACCTGACCCCAGAAATGTGATGGTACATTAAAAGTGGTAGTAAAGTATCTGGTTCACAGAGTCATGAAGGGAAAGTTAACGAACTAGTACTATACGCATGTCACTGTACGTGTGAGTTTTATCTGGCCGCCATGTGCGCCCAGAAGCAGTTCTTTCCCCAAGTACGCTGAAAAGCTCTGTCACCACAAGTCAGGCGCACCCTTGATACTTTTCATAAGGCTCCAGAGGAAATTAATGTTGGTTCTTCCAGGTTATAGCTTTTATATGATAAAAAACCCAACACCAGCTGTATCATATGGAAAACAGAAACAGCTCAGAACAGAGTTAGGTAACATAATCCACATGCAACTGATAATTCAAGTACAGGTCTGATGCTCAGCCCTCAACAGAATGATAGATAGGGCCAGGGTTTACCTCCTTAAAACATCCAATATCAGTGGGAGAAAGCAACACAAAAATGTGCAGACTGATGGTGACTGAAGGTGAGTTGTAAAAAAGGAATAATTGTTATTATTATTGAATCATCGCAGCGATGATTCAAAGCAGGGACATAATAAGTAAATTACAAGAGCTCATTTCTTGACAGGCTGTACATGAGACTGGTGAGAGGCCCCAAGGGAACCCTGAAGACAGCATTTTGTGTGCCTTTTAGTTGCTGTTTTTGTGGCTTACAGACTACAGACAGAGACAGGCTGTGTTTTATGGGGACAGAGGACATATGCTTATGGATGGGGAAATCCACCTTGTGTCCAAGATTCAGCACCAAATTTTTCAGTAATTATCTGTACCAGCAGCTTGTAAATGCACCCCTTAGACCTTAACTCAAATGTTACAAATATCCAGGTATAGCTGCACAGAATTTGTCTTGGCCCTCACAAAAATTCCTCTTTGGGATCCATCATTTCCCCTGTGTCCTACTTTGCGATCTTCACTATCTCTGGTCTTGTCTCATCAGAAGAATTCTTTTAACCTGGTTTCATATCAAAGGCAGTTCTATCTTCATTAACACACAATTTATCATAGAGAAAATGAAGATTTACAACATCTTGCCTGCCTGAAACAGAGAATGTTCTCCCAACAAAGCTCAGTGTGCCTGCAACTGCAGAGCTGCTGAAGCAAATCAATCCAGGGCATGGAAAAGATCTCAGTTACAGAGAGGGTCCTGTACTTTGCCAAATTTATACATCTTCAGGGTCTGACCTATGCACGGCTGCAGTACTTCTTCAAGACCAACCAGAGGCCTTGAGCTGGGGCTGCATATTACAAACAAGAAACAAGCTACAGTTCTCAGACACTGCAACGACACGCACAGTGGCTTGGTAAGTAGAAGTCACAGATAGCAAAACTTAAATCCCCATTCCTTTGACTTTTGGCTTTTTGCTGTCACCCAACACATTACAGCTCGAACCTTCTTCCACACGCATGACACAGGTGACGCAGCTTGGCGATAAGGAGAGTGAGGCAAACACCATTTGCCTTTCACAAGCTACCAGACTGTCATGCCAACAGGTCCTTGGTGGCAAAGCAGGAACCAGTTGCTTTGTCTTTTCCCTTCGCTTCTCTGCTGAGCAAGAAAAAGGCAGAAACACTCACAAGGAAGATTAGCATGTCACTGATTCCATCTTCCTTTTCTTTTCCCAACTGGCTGTGCACACCTGTCACAGCATCTCAGGTAGATGAGAGAATGTGCCTGTCACAGGAGGTCCAGCATCATATGGTAGGAAAATACCTCTTCCCCCTGCCCCTCAAGTCCTAAAGAAGGATGTTTTGAACCTGATGACAACCTCGAAACTGAATCTTGATTCAGAGCAGTAACAACTCAATTGAGACTCCAGAATTCAAACTAAAACCAACTCACTGGATTTATGCCTGGCCTGGTGCACACTTTCCTAGCTCGCAAATGCATTACATGTGGCTTCTTGGAAGAAAGCATTCAGCCTGAAAAAGGAAGAGGAAATAGAACAAAGCCTTGTGTGGGAAGAGTCAGTGCTCTTCTTCCCTGCTGAGTGGTCTGAAAATGCTGCTTCAACTTTGGCTGCACTCTGCCCTTAGATGACCCAGACTGCTGCAAACCTGGCCACTGCATATTTGATCCAGAATACTAACGAACTGCTGTCATTTTCAGTCACTGCTAAACCCAATCTGACCCAGATAGAAAAGCCCTTACATCCCACCACTAACCCTGTCAGTTCCATCCAAGTGGGGAAGCCTGTAGGCAAACCCAGTGCACGTGGCTTTAAGAAATGCAGACAAACAAATCAAGTTGCACAAAAAAAAACCATAAAAATCTAAAAAACAGACTTCAGGAGATCAGCCCAAGTAATACCAGTCTCTGTATTTTCTGGAGCCTTTTTCTCTGCATTGGCCAAAGACTCTCAGACCATTCTGGGAGTGCTAACAGATTTTATCTTTCTCTGCTGCCTATTTCTCTAGGACCAGATTGGAGCAACCATATATTCACTGTCAATTCCTGGTCTTCTAAAAAGGTCCATCTTGCATGAATCTTGCAAGAGGTTTAAAAAAAAAAAAAAAATCTCACAATTCTGAAATATTTTTCTTCAACATGCCAGACATTCCATTTCACATTTTTTCCCCTTAAAACCACGATTCTCAGCCACAGCCACTTCATCAGCACAGAAAAAGCTGATTTTCCCACAGTTTCTCCAACAGTCAGACAACAAACCTGCACCAAGATGGTTCAATTTCATTGGAGTCAGCACCTACCAAGCAATGTGGTTTGGATTTCTTTTAAGCATTCAAGAACATTTTTCATAACAACGCCAGATGTCCTTGCAACCAAAACCTTTGCATTCAGCCCTATACCTCCCAATTCACCTCCAATAGCATATGGACTGGAATTTGAACACAGAATACAGAAGCTGTATCAGATTTTCTAAAAAACAACAAAAAAAACCCCAACCAAAAAATCCCCAAAATTACTTCTGTAGCGACAAGCTTTCCAACTGCATTAACTATGCTCTGGCTTCCCTGGACCTTTCCAAATACTATGTGAAGAGAAAGAGAAAGAGAGAAAAGAAAGAAAAATTTTCTTGACTGCCATCACAAAAGAAATCTTTCCTTAATTACAAACAGGACACCCTTAAGCCAAGAACTGGAAAGAAGGGCAATCTATACGACCTTTCCCCATCATTTTGCTTTGAAATCTGGGGTAGGCAGAACCAACTGATGTGAACAGGCTTAGTAAGACAAATACCAGCGGCAACTTTTCATAGTTAACAGCTCTAGGCCTTCTTCAGTACAAAGAAGAGGAATAAGGAAACTTGTTACGTACTCTTGCAGAATGTACTGTGTATTTAAAAAGAAAATATTTGCCGTCAGTCGTGGCTGCGTAATGTCAAACATGCATTAGCTACCTGATCATTTAACCTCACCCCCAAGCTACAAGGAAATTGAGTAGATAAGTTGGTTTTCTAGTGTCTCTAAAGTAACTAAACATGAAAGGTCAGACTTAGGGAGGGTAGCAGATAAGCTGCCCAACAAGGCCAGCAGAGCTGAGGAAACATCTCACGTGCAATGGATATCCCAGTGTTTGCTTAGAAATGTGTCAGAAATGTGACATTTGATGATGGTTTAAAGTATCCCACATGAATGGGCCATGGAATTTACACAGAAGAGAAAAGGATGTGAGAGATTGTTTCAGAGGGTAGAGACAGGGTTCCAGCAACACTCTGACCAATTTTAATCCCCTTTCTGATTTACCACCACAGTTACTGGTCTTCTCATCGTGCACAACAGCTAAGGTGTCTATATTTCCTACAGTCAGCCTGTACACATTTTAGCCCTCTATGAGGACACAGTGATTAAATAGGTAATATCTGCCTAGACTGGTTCCAGTGTCTTCCAAAGTCAACAAAAGTAAGTTTTCCACAGCCTTTGACATAAAAATCAAGAAGCAGCATAAGCACAATTTGAGATGCTCGCAATTAGAATTTGTCAAAACCTACAATAACTTCCAGAGGGGAATCATAAATATTGCGAGTTTAGTTTATGCCAATACAGAATAGTCCAATGTTTTAGGTGGGAAGGAAAAAAAGTGCGGTGCAAAGAAAAGATGATGGATGTTGAGAGCCCAAACTCATTGCTGCTGTTCTAGCTATGCACAGGCAGAGAGCAGGAGGAAGAGACACCCTACACACAGGATTTAAAACCCCACTACTCAGTGACGGTGCCCAACACATTCTGGAAGGCAGGATGTCTGAGAGAGAAAGTAGTGAGTCCTACCTCAGTCATCCTCATTGGTAGGACGTTACAGGGAAAAAGCCCCATTTGTCCAGCAGGCCACATGTCCTGCAGCTGTGGAAATCTCAAGAGAAGTAGTGTTTTGTGGTCATGAGCTTGAGAAAATTTTTGTTTGTTCTGGTAGAGGTTTTGTAAGGTAGAATTCAAAGAAAGCATCTTCCCCTCACTAGATCATTTTCAGAGTGCTGGATCCCAGGCTGGAGCTCATAGCTCAGAGAGCATGAGGTATTTCCACTGAAAAGGTAAATACTTTAAAACTGTTTTGTTTAGTTTTGGGTTTTTTTTGCAAATATATAGATACATCACAAAATTGGTCACAAAATTTCCTTGCAACAATTTATGAGATTTTGGTTTCATCCCATAATATCAGTGGGAGCTACGCATTTAACTATTTTATTCTGAGGCCAGTTCAAGCAGTCACTGCTGTTGCAGAGCTGAGGCATTTGAGACAGACAAGGCAACTAACATTGCAACTCGAAATATACAACTTCTATTCAATCAGATCACTCAGAGATACCACTGTTCTCACCCCGTGGTTCAGAAAGCACTCCCAAAACAGCACTGCTTGTCAAACAAACTTGGCAGGACCATATCCACAATTTCTAGGAGGCTCTGTATCTGGTCTTGAGTGGCAACCAACGAGGCAGCACAAGAGCTTGGCAGGAGTTTGGATGAGGCAGTGAAGGAGGCCCTGTCCCCAGGCATGCTCCAAAGCTTTCCCGAGGGCTGTCCCAGATGCCATCCCAGTGGAGCAACATTCGATAGGGGGACAAAGGAGTGGGATTTACAGGACAGAAACATCATATGCCTCCTTCCCGTGGGTTCCTCCTGCCATTGCCCCAAGCCAAAGCCTGTGCTATACTTCCGACAAATAACGATGAGTGGCTGTTTGGAAATGGCGATTTTAATGGAGGTGCAAGTGCCAATTTGAATAAACTCTGGTTAATCTGATATTCCCCCACTGTAGGCTTGTGATACTGTACTTTGCCTTAATTTTTATGAAATTTTATTTGACTGAAGTTTTGAGCATTCCCCCTGACTTCCATAAGCTTGGGGTTTATGGGACACCAGTTGGTTCTCTCACATCCATATCCAGTGCCTGTAAATTTCAGGTTAATTACCTCACATCTGGTTTTCCACAAGCAGAAATACTAAGTTCTGCAGCCAACTACTATTACTAGATGAAGTGCTCTGTGCTCTCACTTGTCTGGGGATGAAACCAGCACACCTTTGATTTTTAAATCTATATTCTTAAAGTCTGATGCCTCGTTAGAAGGCCAAGGGTTATTAATTTCAAAAACAGAAGGTAGAGTTTAATGAATAATGAAGAGCAGCTGTTGGAAACAAATCTTTGTAGCCCTGGGACTGTCTTTCCCTATGTTACAATTACACTTTGATTGACCTCAAAAATAACTAACAAGCATGAGCAGATGGATCATAAACCAAGTATATACTATGTCCAGATACGGTGTAAAATTTCACATCAATGAAATACTCACTGTCAGTCTAACTTTGTCCCATCATATGTCAATCAGACTTACAAATAAACTTACTAGAGCTGGGACATGTGCTTTTCTAGGGATAAAAAAAAAAAAAAAAGGAAAATTAGTTCTTTACTGTCAATGCATACACAGTTTAGAAAAAACATGAGTACAGGGGATGTCTGCACCTCTGCAGAAAAGCCTTTTGTCCTGACAGACGTGCAGGGTTTGTCGCCTCTGTGAATACATAAGTTCTTTGAGAAGGAGGGGCAGTTTTCCAGGTTGACTAAATTTGGGATCTGTCTAAACAAATGGGAATAAGAATGCAGGGACAAGCTGTTTATACACACAAATCCAGAAAAGCTTGGATCATGCTTTTTGGTGGATGGATTACTCACAGTTTTACATCCTGTCTTATCAGATAGGCGCTTTGGTCTGCAGCCAAACTATATTAGGGATGAGCCACTGGTGAATAAAGCACTCCAGAGTTGGGACTTGCACATATTCTCATCTTTCTAATGCATTTCCTCCCTCTCTTGACAGTTCCAGGTAAAACAGAGAAGCAACAGATCTTTCTCTTATTGAGTCATTGATCTTCTCCTAGGCCTCCCATTTATAACAGCTACGAAGTATTATTACTATTTGTACCATTATTTCTACTGCTAAACACAATAAATTAATGTTGTCATTTCTTCATGTTCATGGATGACACTATTCCAAACCCCAAAATATTTTTACAGGCATTTTCATAAAGGGCACAGCACAGCCATGCAAAATGACGTAACTTCCCCAACATCCCAGGTTCAGTTTTCCAGCTTTAAGTTCCTTGATGCACCTTGTGACACCACATCATGGCACCTCATACAATGTGCACAGAACAAGTCAGCTCAGCTAGCAGACCTGTAACAGCGTGTCCTACCTCTCTCCATGAGAAATTGAGGTCAAGCACATCCCATCCTCTTGCTGCTTCCCCTCTCTGCATCTCCTTTAAAGAGCTGAGAATGAAACAGATTGTGTGACAAACACCAGTGTGGATTTGGCCTCCCTGCGGACTACTGCTCATCCTTGCTTTGTTTAGTTCAAATGACCTTTCTGCTCTATAATGCAACATCACTGATCTTGGTCTTAAAAGGAATTCCTGTTATCAGGGTTTCCTGATCTCATCCATCTCTATATAGAACTTTTTTATAGATTCTTATCAGATCTCAGAAGTTTTCCTGGGGGAGTAAGTCCTAGTACCAGGGAATGAGTTGCATACTCCCACTCATTTCAAAGGAATCAGAAATGTAATTAATCAAAAGGCAACTGGCAATGCCTCCATTCCAGCCACAATTGCAAGCCTGAGCTGTAGCTATGGTAACGTTTCAAAAACAATATACTGTTATTTCTAGCATAGAGAGAAAGCGAAAAAACCCCAATCCCCCACTCACCAGTGGGTAAAATTACACACCACCACCCGCACAAAGCAACCACCAGTACCTCACACCATCCCCTGTGCCAGGTCATCGGGCCGAGAAGTGGAACTTACAGCACATGCTAACTCCTGACAGACCCCAAGCCCAGGTGGGTGGATTTGGGAAGCAAAATCCAAAGTTGAGGTCAAGTGTCTCTGGCTGATCCCAGTTACAAGCGCTGCAGGAAGGGAAACAGCCTCCTGGGTAACCACGTGAAGCTTTATGGGTTCAAGCTAACACCTTGAATTCTGCCCAGGAACTTATTAACAACCAGCAGAGCTGATCTAGAGCATTCTTGGCATGAAGCTCCATATCATGCACCAGCTCTGGTTTCCAAGGGTCTCAGCACACAGCCCCATACGTAGTGCATGACGATAACATAATACAGCCTCAGGGCGTCACAGGCATGGATAACTGGGACAAAGGTTCTCTGCCAGAGAGAAAAGGCCCATTTTTCCTAATATCAACATGGGGGGGGGGGGGGGGGGGGAAGATGAGGATATTTTGACAAAAAAATTTCTCAAAGTGTTTTTATGCCCTGGACACCACTAGTTATGGAGCCCTTATAAAAATTCAGCTATGGACCTGCTCTTTGCTTTGAGAATTTCCTGACCTCACCCTGATTAAATGAATGCATTTGCCTAGGTGTGAACACAGTGGGGGTGGGGGAGTCATAACAGCCCTAAAGCTCCTTGGATTTGAAGATCAGCTGGGTTATACTGGGAAAATGGCAGCAGATAAAATGTCTTTCTTTGTCCCCCACAGATCCTGGTCCTGCCATGCTCCACTGAAGGTTTCTGAGGTCAGACAGTTTCTCCCCTTTCTCTGTTCAGAACTGAGCTGTACTAGGCAGCATATTCTGGAAAACCTATTTAACCTCGTATAAAATTGAGCCAATTTTCTTCACATTTCTTCTTTAGATACTTTCTGACTGTAATTGCATAGACAATTCAAATTACTTTAGGACTGGAGAAGAATCTCAAGTACTGTTCAATTTGTTCTAACAGACTTGGTGGACCAAAATCAGAAATAAACAAACAACACAGAGTAGTTTCCTACATACATAACAAAGCTGGGGACACAAGTTCTGTGTTACTGGTTTATGTGCAATAACATGCAGTAGGGATGCAAATTATTCTAGATCAAACTAGTCAATGAACTAAAATAACTAGATATGTGAAGCAAAGAGTTATTTTAGTTTCTGGTCCAGCATGGGAAACAGTAAGAATTTCCTCTATAGGAGGCTAGGGGTTGTATTACCGAAAATGCATCAAGGTGTTTGCACTTATTCATAAGTGATGAGTCACTAACATAAGGCTCCTGGACAAGGTAACAAAGCTGGCTAAAAAACAAGGCATCAAAACACCACTTCAGTTAAAACAGAAGCTATCTAGGGAGACAGACTGACAGAAAGAGTGAGTGAAAGATTATGGGGTGGGAAGGCTTCCTCCTCTCTGGTGTTATGTACAGTAAAAGGAAAAAAAAAACCCAAACAACCAAACCAAACAAAACCAACTTATTTGAAGCCAAAGGATTTTAAACGTAAACTTATCTTAAAAAATGTATCTTTACAATAAAATCTACTTAGTCTATACTACCCAGCTAGAAGAGAACTTCAGGTCACTCTCCTCCTCTTGGAAGGAAGAAAAGTGAAGGATCAGAGGTTGGAATCATCCCCACAGAAGTGTTTTCACTGAGAGCTGGATGCACAACAAGGAGAAAATAAAAAAGTTAGAAAATTTTGTGATTTGGGGATTCTGCCATGCATTTCTCTTACCTGTGAAGGTATACAAGTTGGAGCCCTCCTTCAAGCCCTTCATTTATCTGAATTTTCGATTCAAAGAGAAATTCTTGACTACACAGAACTGAAACAGGCACATGCAACGCAAATCCTGAAGGACACCAGTTATTTCCATGCAAGGGCTCAAGAGAAAGCCCATATGTTCATTCACAGCTGGTGATTTCAAACAGTATCCATCATTTTCACAAGTTCCTGGAGTCTTTGGTGGAACAAGAATGGGAACAAAGACGCTCCTACAAAACAGCATGATTGTAAGCTATTTTAGCAACGGTATCATGCTTCATATGGTATAAATGTTGCTCCAGGCAGCTAAACTGCAGAGAGCAGCTCCTTAAAAAGGAGAACGCTCAGGTATTTCAAAACAGACCTCCAACTATTATGAAGATTATGGATAACCCATAGAAGACCTTAACAAAGCCCACCACCATCCAGTCTCAAACTCTATGCACAGAGGTAATTCATTCCATTTGGCTTCAATCCAACAGACACAATAACTTTAGATATCATCTGAAAGTCCTGAGAATATAAAAAGGCAAAGTCTTGCTCATGTTGCTGTTCATCACCAAGCAGAGTGTCCACAGATAACATGAAAGAAGAGGTGCCTACATATATCACAACCAAACCTCAAAAAACAGGCACAGAATTTACATTAAATACATTGACAAAGCTGAATATCCCTACCTGAAGATTTATTCCACTCCCACCATGACTGGCAAGTACTTGTTCGTAAGTCTATTATTATTTTTGGGTTTCTTAAATATGCAAGATCTCTTGCCTTCATCATCAAATGTTGAGACAATCCAAATATGAAACATCTATCCTATACATGCTAAAGTGTCTTGTGCAATGAAGCAATTCTACCAGCACATGGTCTACTTCCATTGTAGGAAGAAAACATACAACTGTTTGGGTTGTGTTTGGCAGGACTGAAAACAGACTGTAAAAATATTATAGAGACTAAGCAGTCACATAGCACTGGAATCTAGAAACACTTATCCAAAGAAATAGAGAAGTTTCCATTTGGCAAAGACGAATTCCCTGTATCAAACCCTGCTGAGATCCATCTCACAGGTACAACCACAGTATACGATGTTCATTTGGCAATTACAGCTCCACTTAAGGAGAGCTCTGATATTTTTATTGTGACTGACAGAAGCCCAAAACAGTGAGGTGTAAGAAATACCTCCTGCAAAGTTGAAATCTTTCCTCCACCGACAGCAGCAAACACTTTTACATTAGGTCACCAGTTCAGGCTTAGCTGACTGTTGGGGAATCAAACCAAAACAGGTCTTTCTTTTGCCCAGGCACTAAATAACCTATCCTGAAAGTATCGAAAGACAACATGCAGAATTTGAGGAGTTTTACAGTATTCATGGACAAAAAATAAATGCATGCAGGACAAGCTAGGTCACATGACAGAAATCTTTTGAAAATGTTCTTTAAAGGAAAAAAAAAACATCCTAAACTCCTAAAAACTACCTCCATGCTAAAAGAAAACAGAGGTCAGATGTGAATCTAAAGAACAGCAAGTTAATAAAGTATCCTCCTCTGAGCTTCCAGGAGAAGAAAAACAGAAGGGGGTGTTAAATCTTCCAATAAATCTCCTGTAAAGACAGCCAGAAATGATGCTGCCTATAGCCACATGAAAGAGAACTGAAAGATTTCTCTTTTTAAATTAGTCCTTATTGTCTGCTTCATAAATCGTGATCGCATGTGGTATTTATTACAATGAAATTTTATTGCTGCTACAGCCCCTTGCTTGCATTTGGTGCTTTCTGTTTATTCTGAAAAGAAAAATGTCCAGAATCCCTTCAGTTCTGTGTCTGGAATTTTACGGCTGCGCACATGGCAGAGGGTCACGGTCAAAGCCAAGGAGCCTGCGCAAAATACAGTGTACACACTTTTAAGTCCAGAGCCAATGCAGTAGAACAGAATGTAGATTGCGTTACCCCATCTCTCCATGCCACTCTCACACGGAAATCTTTTTATAGGTAGGGTGAGGATTGAAGTCTAATGAGATTTTGCTGTGCCTGTGTAACATCAGGGCTTCCACTCCTTATTCCGGAACCCATGAGAACCATCCCATTAGGCACAATTATTTTAGCCCTTCTACAGCTGACCAAGTCCTCGACAAACTCGACAAACAGGCAAAGCCAATTCACGGTCTGAGACTGACACAAATTCACCTCCCCACCGAGGCCATGAATCACCACACATATAAAACCGAAGGAACACGCTGGTATCACCACGGACAAACACATTCCTCACATATTTTTTTTCCACTGGTTGGAAATTGACCCACGTTTGGTTTGAATTAAAGATTCATCACACTGAAGCAAATGGAAAGATATGAGTCCCTTTGAAGAGCGTGCAAATCAAATTTGGGTGATAATTAGCAGCAGACAATTGAAACCTACTGTTTATCTGCACAGAACCTGATGTTACCCCTGGAACGTCACTTGAATTCCTGCACACTGCGAACTCACCACACGAGTTTTCAGGACTTAAACAGTTTAATATCTGAGATAGAAACAACCGTGCTTTTTAACAAAACGAGACAGACATACATATGCTCAAGCCCTTCATTCCAGCTACTGTCCTCTATCGTAGAGTTACTATGTTTTCAAGACTTTATAACCATAATTTTTTTCCCTAGAATACTTCTCTCTTGGGAAAATGATGCTTAGGGATGCCTTAATTGGAAAGAAGAATAAGCTGCTTGTAGCCGAGCTATAATGAAGGATTACCTCCTATAACATCTGCCCAACTTAGTCCCTGTTTGTTTAACTTTGTTTGCCAGGGAGCATAAATACATGTGTCATCAGCTGTATGTTTGGCAAACCAAGCAGTTTTGTCTCGGGATGCATTTGGCCCCGGTGTAAGAGAAAGCACAGTTCTGCAGCATGGGTGGAGAGGAGGAAAATGGCCCTCCAGCGCAGAGCAGGCCGGAGCAGCAATTCCCGGAAGACAGATTTGGACAGAGCATTGAAGGAAAGTTTTGGTGGATTTTTTTTTCATACTCAGCCTGAGCCACCAGCAAAATATTAGAAATGAGAGAAACTTTGTGTGGAAGGGAACCAGCAATCAGGAGAAGGAATTACGCAGGAAAAAGTTGCTGTTGCAAGCTGTAAGACACAGATCTTCCTGTTTTAGGAGATGGAGCCCAGTTTCAGCTACTAAAGCCATGACCCCAAAGGAAGGAGATAGCATTCATGTCACACTTGCTTTTATCTGCTGGAATTCTGAACTACGTCAGCAAAACTTAGTTCCTACAGCGTCTCATTGCCTCACTTTACATCGATCATCCATGATGACAGGGATGGAGGCAGAGTCATTAGCGCACAGATGGTAACACCTCTCTGATGTATGTCATCAGCAGAGGAGTGAGAGCAGCGTCCCAGGCCACACGAGCCAGAGGCTGTTGGGTGGTTTTAAGAAGCACTGAGGGCACCTCCCCACTGAGACATTGCTGCTGGCTGTCCCAGGGCTGGGCAGGGACCAGGAAGGAGCCCTCCCCCACCAAGGAAAGCAAAGAGCAGCCCACCAGGCTGGTCCTCCCTCCAGCCTGACCCAGTGGAGAAGCCATCAGAGATTTCTCTGCAGCTCCCCACTGGTTTTGCTCTGAAACTGCTGCTGCCAGAGGATTTGAGTTAGTCCCTCCCCTTCTCACCCAGACAGAAAACAGAGTGAAGCCTTAAGGCAGCTGCTGTCCCATCTCATTAAACATGACCTACCTCCCATGTAGGTGTTGCCCAACTCAAGTCCTGTATTAATAATAAAAGAGCAAATCTAACCCAGTCATTAAGCTCCCTAGAGATAAGCTGTGTCTCTTCTGGGACAGGTAACACAAAAATTAGCATTTGGCACAGCTCCAGAGGTCAGACATCTCTGGCCAAGGTAATAAATGCATTTTTCTACCAGTTGTCTTGGAGGGTGTTCCCACATATCTGCCCCTCCACTCACAGAAAGCACGTTACTATTAACTGTCTGTATTACTGAAGCAGAATGACTTCTATTAAAGGTAAGATCTTATTAATTGTAACTAAAGCCACCTAAATTTTAAGCCTCTAGAGAGAAATGAGGGCTCAGCCATCTGATTTAACAGATTAACAAGATACCACTAATCAACCTAGTCTTCGGCATGCGTTCTGCATGTAAAGCTAATCAACTCCTGTAAAGCTCCTTCAGTGGGGTTTACAGTTAGTGTTATGCACTTTGTCACAAGCTAACACGCAGAAAAGGACCAGAGACAAAACCTCACCTGAAGTACAAGTCACACATCCAAGCTCTACTAAATTGCCAAGTCCTGGCTATGAGATAGATGTGTTTCTACCATAGGTATATCAATCAGAAGCAAGAAGATATCATGGTCCTAACTGGTGAAGCTCTGCTGGAAGTGGTCTTCATGTCTACTGGGAAAAAACAAACCCTGTTGTTTATTTCCTTTAGGGAACTGATACAAATGAGACTACAGGAGGAGAGAAAAAAAAAAAAAAAAAAAAAAAAGAAAGCATCAGCTAAACCAACCAAACAACTGTCTGTCCTTGCCTCCAGAAAATAAAAGCTATGGGATGCTCTGGAATACACTCCTTCATACACTCAATAAGAGGTTAAGAACTGTTTCACAGACATTTTCCCTGATGACAAGCCTGTTCATCAAGTCTGCACTTTCCTCACCTCCCACTTCTTTCTACCTCACACTGCAGCTCACAGATGCTTCATTTACGGCAACACGATGCTGGTGGGAACAGAGAAACAAGCAGCTCACAGAAAATGTTTGGGCTGAAGGGAACCAAAATACCGCTTGTGTAAGCTCGTAACTGCAACCTTAGACAAACTTCTGCCAAGAGCAGTATAGGCATAGTGTATCAAGGATGAAATGACTCCTCAAGACCTCTTTCCAGCCTTCTTGCCAAACAACTCACTATTCCAGCCTTCAGTTTCACTCCGGTGTTCACTTTCGGTAAATGACCCTAATAACATCCCATTCCAGTGGCTTTTTATCTTGACACAATATTGATACACCTTGAAAAATAACTCCACAACCTGCCATAAGATGACCAGCTGAAACAGAAGCAGTGCTAACAGAGAACTTCGTTTTAACAGAAATTAACTGAATTTAAATTTAAAACTAACCAATATTTTCTATTTTGGGCTGATCTGCTTCATCACAGGCAAAATTAAAGAGTCAGTCAGATGACAGGGTTTAAGACAAAAAATGGAAGCCACAAATTATGCAGGGTTTTATTTTTAGGAGATGCAAAACCTGAAAATACAGGACTCAAGACAAGGGGGACACACAAGCTTGGGGCTAATTGTGCAAGGTAAATCCCACCACGGACAAGGAAAAACTGAAAACCTGACCACAAAACCAAAGCCCTTAGCAGAAACAGTGTAAGTTACAACATTTTAATTACAGACACCAGCTGTAATTGCGCTGTTGGTATTTTACCCACAAAGAACAGCAGTGAAATCGGCCTCCAAGAGTGAATACACTGCTGCACATCACACCCTGCTGAACTAAGCTTCTCTGGTGGAAAAAGCAGACGTGATCACATCAACATCCTTCGTGAAGCCCTTAAACACGTCCCGATGAATCATGACAGTGAAATCCCTGAAATCCTTTTCTAAAAGGAGTGAGAAACCTTCAGAGCCTGTTCGTGCAGCCCCACCGCTGCTTCGCACGCATCGAAGTATAAGCTGCTTCCCCCACCTCGTGGAGAACCATGAAATTGATATACAAACCCCAGTCACCCAGAACTGATTTTTATTACTCAGAAGCAACTTAAGAGATCACTGTTGAGAAGGAACAGACAGATCTTCAACTGCCTTGAAAGTTGTAACTTGTACAAATTGTTTTCGCATTAAAAAGAGCTGAGGGTCCCCTCGGGAAGGGTGGATTTCCTCATCCTGCTGCGCCCCAGGTTTCAAGACCTTGTACCAGCAAATACCACTGCTGTCACGCAAGGCAGTGACTGCTGTTCTATCATTATTCTGGGACAGTTTTGTCAGTGCTAACAAAACTAACTTTTCTGACCTTACTAGATGCTCACCTGTTTCACTAGCTACCCTGTTCTCTAGTATTCGAGCTTACAGAGAGGTATCCGACTCACCTTCCTCGCATCTGCCGCTATTTCACCAGGTCCCTTCTACTCAACACCTTTCTAAACCCACAGAAACGTTAATTCCCTGTCTCTCAACATTTTGCTAGGCTTTGCTTTGTTTTTTTCAGCAGAACAGAAATGAATACTTTATCCAAGTACATTTTAATGGAAGTACAGTATCATTGGCTTCTCCTGGTTTATTCCTGTTTCCATGGCCTCAGATTCTGTTTGCTCTTTGACTACTCACTTATCTGAAATGGATGTTTTGACTGAAGTGTCCATGTTGACACCCAGCCCAACACAAAGTATGACACCACACAGCTGAAGTAACCAAATGAATTAACTGGGTGCTAATTGCATAGCAAGTAGCACTGAATTTAGCCTTCTAAATCTACACTCCATGAAAACAGCTGGGGGATTTTGCACTTTGCTACATTACTGTGTCTGTCTGCAAACAGAACCTATACCTGCTATTTCTGCCTGAAAAGAAGTCCCAATGCAGGACAAAACATGGGTCTGCAGAGCAAATTTCAGCTTTTACCCAGATTCGAGTGTTTACCTGTCCCAAATTTTTTCTTACTTCTTTTGGGGAAAATAAAACCCCAACAAACCAACCCACCACTAAAAACCCCAGAGGTACAAGTGATTTGAGCCTAAACCCACTTGCCTGACTGAGGGTAAAGGAGGCCCAGAGCCCTGCATGAGTCTCAGCGCAGCCAGGCATCCCACCACTAAGCCAGGCATCCCACCGCTGAGCCAGGCATCCCACTGCTGAGCCAGGTGCCAGAACCACCCACCCTGAGGTGAGGAGGACCCCGACTCTGTAAATCTGTACATTCCTATCTGCAGAAGAGGAAAGCTGAAGTGTGCAGACTTCAGGACAACTTTTTTCAGGAATCGGTACCAAAAACTAGATGCCACTGTAGAGACCTGCTGCCAATTAACAGGGCTAGCTGACGATTTCAGTGGCACCTTTGCAGGCAGCAAGCAGGTCACTGACGGGATCTATCCCTTTCCCTGCTGTGGCTGCTAGGCGCCCAGCCAGCTGGATGGCAGATTGGCTGGATCAATCACAGCACAAAGGCATGAAATAAATAATAAATTTTTATCCTGAAGGTTGACTTCAAGGTGCAGAAAAATCAGAGGCTCAGATGTCTGACCAAGGACCTTCCAAGTTCGCCATCTGTGCTCAGAAAGCAGCTGCCAGCGCCGCTCTCGCTATGAGCCGGAAAGACCAAGACTGTTCTCAGGCTGAAGCTAACAGCTACTGCAGCAGCAGATGACAGACTAGGTAACAAGAGAGCAGCTGGGAATGATGATGGACATTGAATGTTTTTAGGGTGAAAATGGGAAGGCTTGTTAAAACAAAGAGCACTGACTTGATCCTATGGCCACTTTATGAATTTCCTGGAGTTGGGAGCTATAGCATACTGCAGACTCCCCAGCAGAGGATCAGCAGCTGTGGCGTTTGTAAAATACCCAAGAGCTGAAGATGGACACCTACATCACTGCTAGTTGCTATTTTGGCTTCCCAAAGACTGGGAGTATCCTGGGATCTGGGAGATAGGCACTCTTCCCAGCAGAGTCAGCTGGAGGAGAAGGTCTCACTCTCAGAGGCTGAGGATGTGAAAAAGTGATACTAAGCATTTCATCAGGGAAGAGACTCTTGTCTCAGAAAGGGAGATGCTGTTCAGATGGGGCTTCAGCCTCACCAGGCTTGGTCTAATGTTTCCATCGCACGCAGACAAGCCTTTAGACAGACCTGATGACAGCCCTAGGTACCTGTGCAGTAAGAAGGATGGGCAGCCTTGTAATTAAGAAGCAGTCCAACAGCCAAGGGTAACTGCAAGTCCAAAATGCTGGAATGTGGGGAATCTGTATAAGCATGTAAATGTCCTGTGTCACACTAGCGCAGGACATGGGGCAGTGCCTGCACATTCACAACACTTAAAGAAAAACTAAACATATGTTCCTTACACAGTACAAAGACTCATACAGGCAGCTGTAATTCTGGTGGGGGGGTTTGTGGGGTTTTTTGTTTTTTTTTTTTTCAAAAATACCAAATAGCTTTGGCTGGGAACAGTCTTTTAAGGTGTTTCTGATAATACATACTTCCTAGAAGTGAAAGTAATGCATTTTCAACACACTCATCACCTGTGTGACCCCAAACAGCTCAATTCAGAACCAAAGTCAGTGAAACCAAAGATATCTGTAAAGCTGCACACTTAAATATCTATCTCCACGGTTTTTACTGAATATTATTAACACAGAATCACAGAAGGGTCGAGGTTGGAAGGGACCATCAGACATCTACTTGTGCCACACCCCTACTTCAAGAAGGGCCAGCTAGACCAGTTGCCCAGGACAATGTCCAGATGACACAGTACTGCAAGATCACTAAGCTAGTGCCTGACCTGTACTTCTTCAACTACGGCAGCAGACATTTCATAAATTGCCTCATTATCTCGTTTCAGGTCTATACTTTTTAACTGATGCTTTTGGTGGAGGAAAGGCATGCGACCATAATTTCCATCCCCCCCCCCCCCCCCCCCACCCGCCACCCCTCGGCCACC